>VYXB01005980.1:126284-376715 GCA_013397135.1 Pachyramphus minor
CGCGCCGCGCGCCTGCCGCTGACTCATCACCGCGCGACAGCCGCGGGACCGGCCGCGCGCCGCTGCCCCGCGCGCGGGGGGCGGGGGCGGGACCGGCGTGCCGCCATCTTGTGCCGTTGTTAACCCTTCACGGGCCGAGAGCTTCTCGCAGCGTCTCCGTCTGTGAGGCTCCCTCTGGTTTTGTGGGTCCTGCAGGGCTATTTGAGTTGGGGGATAGCTCTAGCCTTTGTTCGTAAACTGGGCGTGATGGTCACAGTTTAACACCCACACACACACACACGTGGGGCTAGGGGACAGCAGTTCAAAGCAGCTGGAAACAACGTGACGAATCCACCTTGAGCCATGCAAATAAAAGACTTTGTTCAAAAAATGGAAAGCGGGCGGTAAATTATTAACTCTAAAGCCAACAGGGATCCGATGAACTGCAGGACACGGGTTGGCCCGGACAGAGCTCGCGAGGTCACAGCCCCGCGCTGCCCTGGCTGGGACGGCGCCGGGAGGAGCCGCGGGTGCCGAGCCCGCGGGGGGCGGCAGGAGCCCTCCGCACCACAGGATGCTCACCAGCTCCTGCAGGGCTTGAGGAGCCCGCGAAGGTCACGGAGCTCCACCAGCCCGAAAACCAGGGTCTGAAATCATGCGGTTCATGAAGTGCTGAGGCTGGACATGATCGCTGCTGGCAGCGTGGTACTGGCGGTGATGAGGCTTGCCATAGACCATGCTAATGAAAACTAACTGTTCCTGCAGCAAGCTGCTTGTAATTAATACATGGGCAAACGTGAATATAAGTAGCAGGCAGCTTCAAGGTAACAGTGAAGCACTCGTTTGCAGGGCAATGCACTTGGGCACGAGGACAAAATACCTGGCCTGAATTTCAAGTACAAGATCTCCTTCACATTCAGTTCTTGTGTTCTTATCGAGCATTCACAGGCCAGATGTAGTCAGCTTAATATTTAGCCACTGACTCTGGGAAAACAAAGAATGCTTTATTCTTTCTTTGCAAGACCATTGTAGTTTTCCTTTATAACTCTTCAGTTGATTATACAGTTGTCCCAAAGGGCATTCCGGGCTTTGGATAGATTAGAGGTACCCATTTCCATTGCCTTTAGTGGTTCTAAATGCCCCAAATCTGATAGGATTAATCTAAATCTTGTATTTTTGGGCAGTAGAGCACTTTTTACAGTCACTCATACGGTGTAATAAGAGAATCATATAGGGAGCTAATAGTGGTAACTACCACACATTATCAGTTTGGACTTCTGTCTTTTCTCTGTAGATGTAAACAGCAGTTGGAAGGATGGGATACAGAACAAAGAGCTCCAAAAAGAGACGACAAATTACCTCAGTTGAAAGCTGCTTCAGTCTGTGCAAACTTACATGACAAACGGGGAGACATTCTGCTTCTCTCCTTCCAACTCTGTATAAAGCTTCTATCCATCCATAAGATGGACTTCATGATATCTAAGGACAACAAATTGTCACAGCCCTGTTATCAGTCTTATCAAAAAGAAGGTGCTGGCAGCATCAAACATCATCTAACAACCACAAAGAACCTATGTTCTTCTTCCTTCAGGCACACCGAGAAGCTATCTAGTGAGTTGCCAGCATCACTTGTGACAACACATATATTTTCTGTTCAGGGGTTGACCCAAGATAACCTTGCTTAGTTTACAACATCTTACGGTTTTGTGCCTGAAGTAGTTCAGCTACTACAATATGGTTCAGCACTTCAAAATCACATTGAGCAGCTCTCCTCAAGTTTCTACCATGGAATACTTCTGTATGCTTTTTTCTGTATTTATATACAGTTTATAACCATCATTGGCTGGATTTATATTATTTTTCACATGCAAATATGTGTGTATTTCAAGTGATATTTTGGCACAGTGGCTACTTTCAGAAGGTTAATCCAACTGCAGCAGAATCCAGTTTTAGGACATTTGAGTCCTTGAACTCGGGGGGAGAAGTTGTTTGGTGACAAATGTCAGCAGTGTTCATATAGGAAGTAGTGGTTCATTATGATACTTGCAGTTGGGAGTTATCTGGGACACTCTGCTGTTTGGGTACAAAAAGCAGTATTTTTTTTCTTTCAGTAGCTTATCTGCTATGAGACATGCTGACTCTGCAGCGGGTCAGAATCTGCTTTACGGTTTCATTACTATTCACCAATCTTTTTCCTGAAGCGATTTTCTTAGAACAAGACACAGCCCTGTCTGTGTTCCCACAGCCGCAGTTCCCCTCTTTTCCCCAAGAGATAATTAGCAGGTGGAGAGGAAAGGGAGGATTGTTTCAAAATAATGACTGTCTGCCAGGAAAAAACCCAATTTCATTCATAGAACAGCAAAAACCATTAGTGTAGTGAATACAGGCTGGGAAGTAAGGGCTGCTTGAATTTTATTGGAAATGTCATCACAACCGGTCTTTGGGGCTTTGCACAAGGTACTTAATTTTTTTGCCTTAAATTTTCTACACATATAGTGGACTAATGTTTATCTACCTATAAAGTATATTATATATAATAATCACAGAGGGATTTTTGCTCATTTGATATCAGGAATTTTTTTCAGGCACTTTAAAGTATTAAAATCTTATAGTATGTCCAGTTCAGCTGTGCTTTAGTCCCTGAGTACTCATTGCTGCAACTACTTTCTCTCCTAGCAAGGATGGTCTTTTTCTGAAAAACATTTTACTTGGTTTAAAACTCCTTTTTTTTTTTTGTAATGGGTTTTTTCCCCCCATAAGACATTAGGAAGTCATTAAGCCATTAAAAAGAAGATTCAGAAAATGGATAAAAATTGTTTTCATAGTGCTTTTTGCTGGTAGAACTTTGTTGTCTTTTCAGACCTTGCCATCTGTGTCGTCTACACCCACCAACTCAGATAATCCCCTCTTAACAGAGATGGTGTCTCAGTGATGTGTGCTAAAAAAGAGGTCAAGTAAGATCTTTTTAGAGAGTAATACAAACATGGAAAACCCCCCCATCAACAAAATTATATCTCGTATGAGACACAAATTGTGGACATAGGTTAGGAACTGTGAAAGAAGTATAGAGAAAAGTGTAGAAACTGGAGAACACATTAATTAGCAATAAAGAAGATGCAGGTGTTAAAATGATGGCAATAACAATGCAATACTAATAGCAGTATGAAACAATTATGAATAACTACAATACTCACAACCATGTGAAAACATCTGGTATCTTTCCATTGTATGCTTTTTGTTAGTTTGGGTCAAACTTCTTTGGACTTTGCAATATCATTTAAAACAGACTAAATACTGAAAATGTATGGTTTAATGGTTTAATTTCTTGAGTATCTTGAAAGAATTATCTTGGATTATGGTCTCCATTGTTTTCAATAATTTTTCATTTTTAAAAGTGTCATTGCTGAGTACACATTCTGTGAGGAGGCAAGTCAACAAAACTCGTAGTGAATTCGAAGTACAATAATGCCGATTTATTTCCACAATAAAATATTTTCAGGTCCTTTTGTAATATAAACAATTTATTTTGCATTAGATTTGTAACTTTTAGTTTCTCAATCCGCTTATTATGTGGGTGCATATTCATTCTTCTACTAAAGGCAATGAATCTCTTAGCAACAACTGATATTAGCAAACTTAGTTCTAAATCTTTCAGAGTCGCAGCTGTCATATAGTTGCAAGGTACAAAAGTATTGGTTAGAAATATAATCTAATTCTGTCTCAGTGTGTTTTGGTAGCTCAAGTTAAAAATAACTGTCTACGCCCACAGGAGAAAAATCATGTAAAGACTCTTCATCTTATATTCAACATCTAGGCAGTACATTAATGTTTGCATGGGATAATCTTCACTATGAGAAATAATCAATATAAAAAATTGTTGCATACACACTAGTAACCTGTTTCCCTCTTTTTTTTTTTTTTTTTTTTTTAAATCTCAATAGAATACATACAATTCCAGAGTTTACCATATTTTTCCTGTGTTGTAGGCTCACTAAAGATTAGGCTGACTCCTAGGTAAGCTAAGGACATTACTCAACATCAGCATGTCCTTGAATAATGAAAGTACAAATCATGTTGTGCAATACTATAGTACCTGAAAGTCAGGTTTGACTTCTCACTGGTACCTTTCCATTATTTGTTTGCTTACAAAACTGTATTATATAGCACAGGAGCTACTGCACAGTTAAAATCAATGATGCTTTCCAGTGACACCATGATTTTCCATACCTGCCATCTTTGAAATTTTTTGGAAGAAATAATTCTTTTCAGACACTTTTATATGGTGTTTTATCCTTGGACCATAGTTTAAGTAAGATTGAAGGGCAGAGGTGTAGAAAGTTAGTTCAGTATTACAGGTTTTTAAATGCATGCTCACATTATCTTAAAAATAAAATTGAAAATATTCTTTGATTTTTGTTAAGACTTCTAAGAGTTTTCTAGTTTAATATTTTTATATCTCTTTTCCTGTCTTGATTTTTTTTAATCAAAGCAGTACTTTTTCCGTGACCATCAGCACCCGTTTTTCCCCTGTCATGGTCTGATTTCTATTTCCCTGTGTCAAGAATTCTTCAGGGTTTATATCTTTATCAAAATGCCACAACTAGTATGTAAACTGCTGCCTCTATTGGAGTGCAGATATCTGAATCTTTGACACCTTTTATGTAAAAAAGCAGCAAAAGTTCTTTTCAACATTAACATCACTGAACTCAGTGATATATGGAGCATTTCCCCATAACATTCACACATTTGAAAGTAAAGTAGCCCCAAGATTCCTAAATCTCTTCAGTTCCAAGTTACTTTTATCACAAGCTTCACCCTGAGATGCTGGAGGAAAGGTTTTATAATCTCTTCTTTCCTCTTTTTTTTCATGTTACGTATCTGTAACTGCATGACATTTAAAGATGGCTGTACACATGGCAAGATAGGTTTAAGTGTTATAAATAAGAGTGCAGCTGCCTTTGACTGCATCCTCAGCTGCTTCCTCAGCAAAGCTAAGACAGACAAGGTGTGAGAGGAATAGGTGGGAGGAAATTGGTGAAGAAAATTCAGATTGGAAAGATGCTTATAAAGAGCTCCAAAAGTCATGAACTGGGAAGAGAAGAGCAACTGGAGTATTGTCTCAGCACCTCAACATTAGTTCCTTGTACCTAAGAGTGAAAGTCCCAGTATTAGACAGAAAGTGACTGGTGTTTTTTTTGGGTATCAGAAAATGTTACCTCTAAAGTATGTAATTTATTTAGGTTTCCTAATGTATAAGTTTCACTCAAACATTTCTTCATTTTTTCAGGTCCAGGTAGCAAAGGTGAAATCCCAAATTTAGAGTGTTGGGGTTACTGAATTTATAATATGAGTTTTCAGTCTTGCCAAAACCAAGTGGAGATGGAAATCTGTGTTATAAGAATCATTAGCAATCAGGGTTTCTGTAAATGGTCCTATTGATTTTAATTAGTTGAAAGTCTCAGCTCAGCAAGAGTATTTCCATTATGATAATGTATGAAGACAGATATATGTATATATACACACAATTAGATTGTGAGATCTCTGGATAGGATCTCTCACTTCTGGAAAGCATCTCCACTCAAAAGAGAATTTAAATATGCTGGATTTTAACATAATGTTAAGTGTTTTTCTGATTTTAGGCAATAAAAATTATAGAATCACAGAATCAAAGAATGGGTAAGGTTGGAAAGAACCACAGTGGGTAGTCTGGTCCAATGTTCCTGCTCAAGCAGGGTCATCCTAGAGCACATTGCACGAGATTGCATCCAGACAGTTCTTGAATCTCTCCAGTGAGGTAGACTCTGCAACCTCTCTGGGCAATCTGTTCCAGTGCCTGGTCACCTGCACAGTAAAGAAGTTCCTCTAGATGTTCCTCACCAGGGCTGGGTAGAGGGGCAGGATCACCTCCCTAATGCACCCTGGGATACCATTGACCTTCTTGACCACAAGGGCACACAGCTGGCTCATGGACAGCTTGTCATCCACCAGGACCTTAAGTCCTTCTCCACAGAGCTGCTTTCCTGCAGGTTGACCCCCAGCCTGTCCTGGTGCATGGAGTTAATTCTTCCCCAGGTGCAGGACCCTGCATTTGCCTTTGTTGAATTTCAGACAGTTCTTCTCTGCCCATCTCTCCAGCTGGTCGAGGCCCTTCTGAAGGGCTGCACAGCACTGTGGGGTATCAGCCACTCCTGCCAGCTTTGTGCCATCACTGAACTTGCTGAGGAGGCCTCAACCCCTTCATCCAAGTCACTGATGAATCAGTTAAACAATACTGGGCCCAGTATTGAACCTTGGGGGAACAGCACTAGTGACAGACCTCCAACTAGACCCTGTGCCCCGATTACAGCCCTCTGGGATCTGCCATTCAGCCAGCTCTCAATCCATCCCACTGTTCACTCATCCAACCCACACTTCCTGAGTTTTGCCTGTGAGGATGTTGTGAGAGACAGTGTCAAAAGCCTTGCTGAATCAAGGTAGACAATATCCACTGCTCTCCTTTCACCAATCCAGGTAGTTATTTCACCATAGAATGAATCTGGCTGATCAAACATAATTTACCTTTAATGAATCCCTGCTGACTACTCCTGATCACCTTCTTGTCATCCATGTGGATAGAGATGGCCTCCAGAATGAGGCATCCACCAGCTTTCCATGGATTGAGGTGAGGGTGACTGACCTGCTCCCTGGGTCCTCCTTTGAACTTTGACATTTGCTTTCTTCCAGTCCTCAGGCACCTCTACTGATCTCCACAATCTTTCAAAGATGATCCTGAGCAGTTTTGCTACAGTGTCTGCCACTTCTCCCAGCACTCATGGATGCATCCTGTCAGGGCCCGTGTGTTCTTCAAAAATGTTGAGCCTCCTGTAGGACTGAGTCACTTAAGAGGTTCTGGGATTCCTAGTTTAGATTCCTATTTCTGAAAATCATGGCTTGTTTTGTAATTATACTTGCACTTGAAAACCATGAACCATAGCATATACAGAAAAGGAAATATATTGCTTATAAATGTGTAACTAATAGCTTTGAGACCAAATCTTCAGTCATTGTAAGTCCAAATCAAGTCATGACCTTCAGTGGGCTCATACAGTGTTCATGAGGTTGGGACTGGTTTTGAATGATTTGAAGTTTGAAAGAGTAAATGTGTTATTGTTTAATTGTTGTTGTTTAAACAGTGTTTGAATAGGTACACCTTATCTCCACTGTACATGATATAAAGAAGGTGAAAAACATTATACAGAACTGCTCTTCATGAACACAGATATTGTTTTATATATATATATGCAAATAATTATTTAGATATATATTACAACAAAATACTAAAATCAAGGTCAACATTAGGAACTAAGTATTGTTTTGAAATTAGAAATGTTCTAAAATCAGCCAGTCTCTTTCAGGCAGAAGTTTAGTGCTGTGTCATCCCTTGCGATTAATTTTTTTCTTTCTTTATTGGTTTTGTTATTAACTCTTACAATTCAGTTGTCAAATGTGAGAACAGCATTTGGATCAAATTCAACTCTAATTTAATCCCAGTAACACCAGTATAGCCTGCATGATCTTTTATGTGTCTAGCAGGCATAGACTTTTTATGAATTCACAAACTGTTACTATCAGTATATCAATTTTTGTTTATCAATAGCACAGTTACAGCATCAGGAGGGTGATTTCTTATGTCACAAGCCAAAGACCCTCTGTAGTAGCTTGATGAGATAAGAACACATCATCAACTGGAACTCAAAATTTCCTGTCCTTTTTTTGCTTAAGTTTTATATTTTAAGCAGGCAATTTTAATTTGGCAGGCCTCATACAAATCCAATTATCATTTGGAACTCCAGGAGGATTGCTCTATCTTGATGAGTAACAAGATGCACTGGAATGTATTTGGGATTGCTCTTTCAGCCCTGACAGATCATAAAGAAAGCCACTTGCAATGAAAATGTTTAATATTCCTGCAGAGTAACCCTACCTGCCCTACATTTTCGTCAGTTAACACAATATTAACTAAACATGTTTTTCCTTTCCATTTTCAAATTATTATTGTTGTGAGATCCTGTAATTTTCAACAAGTTATATGTTCCAAAATCACATTATGAATTGACAGAATTCATGGAAAGACATCAAAAGCAAAAGTTGAGATTCTCTTGTCAGTCCCTGAGTTCACATTTGAAATATCAGAATATAGGTATTGGGGAAACCATCAAAGATTAAGGAATCCAGAAATTTAATTGAAACAATATATTCCTTGTTTGGAAAATATTCTGAAAGCACGTTTTAAAACACAGGCTTAAGATGACTTAAGAAGAAGTCATGTAAATGATGTATCTTAACACTATTATGTTTAAAGTACTGTCAACATTTCAGTTAGTGGGATTTACTGTGGAGTACTAGATTAACTTCTATCTCAGCCTTATGAATATATGATTTTTTCATTCTAAAGGCTTGTTTTGGCCTAAAAAACTTGCATCAGTGTACATTGATATTCATATGTTTGTTTAGAGCACCTGCAGACAGAGATGCTTGTTCACTTAATTAACCAAGTACCCAACATTCCATAGAGGTGTTGATAAAAAGAACCCTAGACAAGCAACTATCCAAGCAGCTGGCACAAAGATGTCTTGCATGCATACAGATATTTTTGTGGGCATTAGTCAGCTGCTTGGTTATGATAACTTGATCCAAAGTCTGACTCTGGAGTTATTTTAGTGACCAGGATGCTCTATTTTAGTTCTGTATTATAAATCCCTATAATATAGTTGCTGACAGAACCTTTATCACAGCATTGGTAACAGGTCATTTATGATCATTATGGTCTGCTAGCAGATCATTTATTCATTCAACCCAGGAATAAATACTTGATACATAAATTTTAATAATTGCACCCCTGCCCGGTCAGGACTACCCTTTCCGAATGACTGGAAGTTACATGACTCATTCCCTCCTTTTTATATTCCCAGCTGGCACATTGAGTTCCCTCCCAGTACTCCTGTATTTCACAATCCATAACAATCATTCTCCCATTTCCTTAAGTGAGTTTGTTTGAAATGAAATCAAGAGATTTATAAATTGAAATAAGAACAGTTGAGTGCCTGAGTGTTGCCCCTTGTTGCCCCTTGTTGCCCTGCTTGCAATGTTCTGCGTTCGAACATCGCAAGGAGCATACTTTATGGTAATATGCAAAGCACACCTTCTTATACATCTGCAGAGCACAAGCATACATTTAAATTGGAGTCCCTGATACGGGCAAGCAAGACGGATAAAACAATACCTGAAAGCTGCAAGAAAAAGAAGTTAATAATATTCACAGAATTACTGTACCTTCTTATTTACTCTTTCCTACTAGCATGCTTTTGGCTTCTGATGCTATGACTTTAGATTGCTCATGGTGTCAAATCACTCTTTTTTTTCTACAGTGTGCCTCCAGGGCACATCTTGTTTTTGCCCCCTTTGCCGTGTTTGCCTCACATCTTCACTAGCCAAATTTTAAAACTTTGCCTCAACAATGTTATGGACCTTTCAGACCTCTAGCCCAACTTGAGTGAGCATGTTTAATGCCTGGCTGAATCAGCCGCATGATGAGCATCACAGTGTCCTGAAGGCACAGCCAGGAGTTGAGTGTTTCAGTCTGGAAAATAACTGGTGTCCTGGGAGAGAGGAACACCCTCCCACTTGTTTGCAATGGCCACTCCAACATTGTTATGGTAGGAGCCGTACGTTTCAGGAAGCTAAGGAATGGATTGATCCTGGGCCAGCTCTTTTGTGCAACAAAGCCTGGTTTCTGTGGGCTTTCAAGGATAGCTGAGTAGATAAATCAGCGCTGAGAAAGTGAGAGCAGTGTGTCTTACTGGACTAGAGGCAGTCGGAGGTTGCAAGCAGTTTTGCAAGGGAGCCACGCGTATTTAAAATTTTAGATCTGAATTGCAGAGTGTCATTTTAGACACCCCAGCGTAAAAATTATAACTTAAATTTAGACATGGGTTAACAACTGATCTTCTTCTGTGGGAAACTACTCTAACAGGCAGTTTTCCATTTCTGTTTTCCATTTCCATTTAATATCTAAGCATAGATATTCATTTTAATTTACATAAAGAATATGGATATGTAAGTCCCCAATTACTTTAAAAGCAGTATTTCAACTGATATGGTGAAGTAATTAGTGCAATGAGGATATGATATTACGTAGTGGAAAGCTTGGTGTGCCAAGGATCAATTTGTTGACATTTGAATCCAACCAGAAATGAAATGCATAGAACAAAAAGCAGAGTATTTTATAAAAGGCCATCTCATCACATTGGAACAAATTAAAAGCATGCCTGCTTCTCAGCCAGAGGGGCTAAGTAAAGGATTTCTTTGCAGTAGAAGACTCCCAAATTACCATTTAAAAACAGAGAAAAAAGAACATTAAGACACAGGGAACTGACATGTTTCTTTCTTTATTCCACATTAGAACCATTATTTTTACAGAACTTTTTTCCACTATATAAAATGAGTATACTATTACATTCTACATTCTAGTATATTGCACCTTCTACCAGAATTGCGATGCTTGATTCAGCAACACAGAATCATAGAATGGTTTGGTTTGGAGGGGACCTTAAAGATCATCTGGTTCCAAACCCACTGTCATGGGATGGGGAATGTGTGTCTGATGTGTTTGTATGTGTAATATCTGTTGTATTAACATTTGTTATTATCTCTGAAATCCTCAAACAGGAAATACAACAGGAAAGGAAATACTATAACTTTGATTTACATCCGGATTTCCTTTATATGATTGTAACAGTTGTGTATGTAGTCATATAAGTTTATCACATCACCCCTACAAATACAATACAAAGAAACTTTGTTCCAAGAATTTTCCTGTCTGAACTGGAGATTATAATAAAAACAAATCAAGTGATAACAATGAAAAATGAGTGAGCTACAAGGGAATGAAGAACATAGCTGTGAGAGGTAACAAAGCAGTTACTATGATATACATATTTTTTTAGTTCTTCCAAGAAACAAAAGGGAAAGATAAGTTGCTTTTTGCAAGCAAGGAAGTTTTCTTTCTCAGCACAAGATAAATGTGAAGGTTGCTGGTAGAACAGGTAAATGAAGGATTACATCAAAAAAACCAAACCACAATGACTTTAAGTTTTTATGGAAAATAATAGTTTTTAATTTTTTATCAAGGCAAGCTTGGATTTAAAATATATAGGCCCCAGATGAAAATTTTACTTTTGTGTTATTCCTGGAGTCATATAGCTACACTAAATTAACAAGAGCCATTAATTTATTTTCTAATTAAAGAAAATGGTAGTATCTAAGATAATTCATTTTAGTGTTGGATGAGCACTCAGCAAAGAGCTAGTAAGGGTCCACTTTGTCATCTAAAGATTGTGTAATCGTACCTGCCAGAAACATCTATATATATTTTAAAAATAAAAAACCCCAACCCTTCTGGAAAGGGACTGTTGGACTGTCTCCCCAACAGCAATTAAGTCAAAATAGGGATAAAGAACAGCTCTTTTATCAGCTTATGGTTATGCTTCACAACAGCTTCAAATAGGAAATGAAGCTATAATATTCAGAATTGCATTGGAAAAGATTCAGTTCTGTTGTAAGGATTAATTTTCATTCTTTTGGACGTGAATCAAATTTTAACAGATAAGAGTTAGAAAAATCTGCCTATAGGAACACTTTTTCTTCCAGCCTGGTATGCTTCAGGATTTCTTTCCTCATAAGAAAACAATTGGGTTTGGTGATGGGCTGCTGGAGACAGGATACTACTTCATAGTAAAGGGAGGTGCCATCAGCTGTGGCCATGCTTATCTTTTTATCTGAAACATGTGTAGATTTTATGAATTGAAGTATGATAGATCTTTTAAGAAAGGATAAAGAAATTCCATTATGTCTGAATATGCATAGATTATATGGGTATTTTGGAAACATTGGTGAAATAGCCTATTAAATCTGCATAGCTGTAATAATGGTAACAAGCCGGCAATCTCTGTTGATAATAAGTAATTAACACCTTTAGCAAAGCATGGTGAACTGTTGAAACAATTTGCAATTAAATATACTTTGTATTCAAGAGATTTGTCACAGCTAGGTGAACAAAGAATGGCTGCATGGCAAACCCAAAGGCTCCCCAAAATACTTGCACGCAGCTGTTGGTACTGACAGACTGAGTCTGTCCACCACTTGCAGAGTCGTGACGAGATGTGTCAAGGCATTCTTGGGTGAATATTTGCAGTAAGAGAAAAATATGCTCTGGGTAGTCTATCATTCCACCTGTGGCTTGGCTCCTGGAAGTTCTGGGGGGAAAAATGAGGAGACGGGACAAGTTATGGAAGACATTTAGACTAGGCCAGTGAACTCCCAGGGCTGTACACACCTGTGTTAATATATATCATTTTTGGTTATGGCTTTTCTTGACTCTCGAAATCAGGGACTTTCAGCTCAGAACTCTGTTCACTACGCTATCTTACTGATGCATCCAATTATTTATGAGTAACTCCTTGATTTTAGAAATGCATTTTCCACTGTACTGTATTTATTTTCAGTGTGGACTTTTATCAGCTCTATATAGTTGCCAGTAAAGAGTTCTTGCCAGCAGTTGAAGTATCACACTCTGTTCTCTAATTCTGACATGGATATAAATTTTTTGTGCTTGTCTGCTTGTAAGAACAATTCTATTTGAAAGACCAAAAAATCCAAAGGTAAGCAGATTTTTAAGGAAAGGCCTGAAATCCTGCTGGAAAGTGTAAACTAAGTAGTTGACTAGGCTTCTGTAAAATATTTAACGAATTTATTACCAAAGGTAAGATGTTTTTGGCACTGCTAAATGCACCGTTTATAGCATGAAACAAACTTAATTCCAGATAAATCACATAGGCAGCCAACACAAGGTATCAATAATATTTGATTCTCTGCTGCCATCTTGTGACCTTCTGGTATACAGCAAAGACCAAGCACTTCAAGTACGGCTTGTACAGCTCGGGGGGGACGTTTCACTGCAATATTCTTTCTGTTCTTACCTAGTCAGTCCATACTGAACCAACGGCAGGGAAAGAACAGAGATAATGCTTTGAATATTTGTGTTAATGCAGTCATCAATGAGGAGTTGCAAGTTTGGCTGTTGTGCATAGGATGGGTACACCGTGAAGTCATTGTCCGTGCACATTTCTGAGAAGGAACCTTCTGTAAGCACCCACTGAATCAGTTCCTGACTATGGGTAAACAGATCCACCAGAAGCTCTTTTTCAAAACTCCCTAGAGAACATACTAAGTCAGCTTTTTTGTCACTGTGGGAAAGCATTATGAAAAACCAGCCAGCCTGTGAGTTCTCTCTCCTCTCTGTAACATAAAGAAACAGACATTTAGCTTGGAATAAAATTTGAGGTTAAATTACAAGATGTTATAGACCATAATATCCTGCTGTTCCTGCAGCTTGGCTTTGAGGAATCTATTGAGGACGAGTCAATCAGACCCAGTAAAGAGGATGGCTCTTAGCTGCTAAACATGCAGTAAGACAGGCAATGCCATGCATTTCACTAGCACAAAGCAAAGCCAGCCTGAAAAGTATCTGGTTTTGGTGATGCCACTCAAGTTCAAGTTTTCACATGAAGACACATCATCTTTACAGTAGTGGGTAGATCATCATCATGGCTTGGCTTCGCAAACGAAGATTTCGAAGGGCTTTACCCACGCTTGCTACAGGCTCGCTGATGGCTGAAAAGGCCAATGCGTGACAGATAAGTCCGGTTGCAGAAGGGACACGAGAAAGATTCCCCAGGTGGCAACGACTGGACGCGATTCTTTCTGAGTTGTCTTTTCTCCTCGAGAGTGATCTTGTGTGAGTTCTCAAAGGAGGCAGCAGCATTATAGATGGTTTGTCTCCAGGCCTCCCAATTGGAGGCCAGAGCAGACCAGTGATGATGGTCAATATGGCCAAGGCTGAGATGTTGTTTCAGGGAGTCCTTGTATCTCCTTTTCGGGGCTCCTCTCTTGCGACAGCCAGCGGTGAGTTCACCGTAGAGCACGATCTTAGGGAGGCGGTGGTCCTTCATCCTGGAGACGTGCCCTGCCCAACGCAGCTGTGTTCTCAGCAGCATGGCCTCGATACTTGTGACTGCAGCCTGTTCAAGAACAGACGTATTGGTCACATAGTCCGTCCAGTGGATGTTGAGGATTTTACGAAGGCAGCGTTGATGGAACCGTTCTAGGAGTCGCAGGTGGTGGCGGTAAATGACCCAAGACTCAGACCCGTACAAAAGAGTAGACAGTACAATGGCTCTGTAAACACTGATCTTCGTACTTTTCTTCAGGTGTTTATTTCGCCAAACTCTTTTATGGAGTCTACCAAAAGCACTGTATGCCTTTGCCAGCCTGTTGTCAATTTCTTTGTTGATCTTACCATCTGAGGAGATGATGCTCCCCAGGTAATTAAAATGCTGGACCGTATTGAGTTCCGAGTCACCAATGGAGATATGGGGATGATGGATGACTCCCTGAGGTGCAGGTTGATAGAGAACCTCTGTCTTCTTCAGGCTGACTTCCAGCCCAAAAAGCTCAGCAGCCTCTGCAAAGCAGGATGTTAAACGCTGCAGACCTGCTTCTGTGTGAGCAACTAGGGCAGCGTCGTCAGCGTAAAGCAGCTCACGGACGAGATGGTTTAGGGTCTTGGTGTGGGCCTTCAGTCGCCTCAGGTTGAATAGGCTGCCATCTGTACGATAACGAATGTAGATCCCGTGTTCTTCATCAAGATCTGCTGTGGCCCTTTGGAGCATCATACTGAAGAAGAGCGTGAATAGAGTTGGAGCAAGAACACAGCCTTGTTTCACTCCATTGGTTATCTGAAAGGGCTCAGAGAGTGTATCACCATATCTCACTTGGCCGAGCTGGTCCTCATGGAGCAGGATGATCATTTTAAGGAACTTGGGTGGACACCCTAAGCGTTCCAGAATCTGCCATAGACCTTTTCTACTCACAGTATCAAATGCTTTGGTAAGATCGACAAAGGTTACATAAAGTGCTCTGTTCTGTTCCCTGCATTTCTCTTGCAGTTGTCTGAGCACAAATACCATGTCTGTGGTGCTCCTATTGGCTCTGAAACCGCATTGGCTCTCAGGTAGAAGCTCTTCTGCTATGGCTGGTATTAACCTGTTCAGTGGGTAGAGGGAGAGCAGGTATCTATACCTAATGCTTCCCATGAACCATATTGTAGAAATAAACTTTGAAAGCTGGAGAACACATTGAATAACAGTAATTCAAAATTATTTGAGGGTGGAAGAGGTAATTTTTGATGCAAATATCATCCAATACAATCAGGGAATAAATTGTCCAAGGATAAATTTAGCCTGGAAGTTCAAAAAAAGTTTCTCATCCCTCAGTTGGTGAGATTCCAAAATGGTCATCCAGGACAGCAAAGGAGACCTGGCTACTAATAGGATTAACCTTGTTAAAATTGTTGAAAAATCACTGCCCAGAATTCAGGAGATTACCTGCAGACCAGTCCAGTGGTTGCTGCAGTTAACGAGACACCAACTTTTGAAAGCTCAGATAAGAATTACAGTTACATGAACAAATGGAAAGTGCTGTATCTTAATGAAATAATGTAAAACACCCCAACAACTTGACAGATTGAATTGAAAAAGAGGAGACCTTGAAGGACATAGACCTACATGCACAGAGAGGAATACGAAAGGGAATGGAAGAGAAATGGAAGATAGAGGTCTCTGTTTTAACCATGCTGTGTTGAAACCAGCAGATTCAAAGTTAAAGACTATTGGATCTAAGTGTCCCTGAGTTTATGTCTAACACTGATGAAGCCTGACAGATTCAATTTTTTCTGGGGAAGTGCAGAGGAACTTCTCGTTGGAAGAATTTGTGATGTGTAGCTCCAATCTGGAAGTTTGCATGGCTAAGGGTGAGAAGTCCAGTTCATGCTATTGAATTGCTTTAGGTATTTTCTACTTTAATTTGTTGTTCACCTTCACTTCAGTGTTGGTCAAATAGTCTATGACCACTGTGAATTGAGAAATAACATTATTTAGAAACTAGCTGGTTTTTTAGCACATGCATCAGGTCTGATATGCTGCACCCTGTGTGCAGGATGAAGTGCCTGTTTTATGTAAATAGATGCATGTATCACCCATATTTCATGACACACGTATTTGGTAAACTTCAATGAATGCAACAGTGGATTTCATGGTGTTTCTGAACTGATATATTGAACACATTGTGTATGTGGACAGAGTGGCAGTTCTTTTTCTGTCAGAAGGTATTTTCAGACAGCTTGAGGAAGGCAGTGGCAACTAACTGAGTGGCAGAGATGGAGACTGCATCAAAGATTGACTGGAGAGTAAAAGTCTTAAAAGGAGGCAGATGTTGCTATAACAGATATTTTGAAATTATTGAGTAATAGCACAGGAATAGGTAAGATCTTTTGAATATTCCAGTGGATGTAGCAAAGTAAAAATAAATACACTGCCATTTACAGTGCTAAGAAATTAAGCAGTAGGCTGCAGATTGAAGAGGGGTGTCAGACATGAGACATTTAGCTCTTGAACCTGTATGTGCCATGATGTTCCTGCTTTCTGAATGTTTGCTTTGACAAATGCTGGCAGCATAACCTGCTTTGTCTGAACAGAATGGTGAAATATATGGCCCATATACCAACTATATCTACATACTTTTCTGAACCTATTCTGTGGTTAGAAGGCAAAACCACGAGGTAAGAAAACTGGGTTGGGTGCCATTTAGTAAGTCTCATGGCCCTAAAACCTTTCCTTCAATCTGTACCATTTCCCAGGGCACACCTTCTTTCTGGACCTTAGAGGAACCTCAATAATTCAGTTATGCTGAAAGGTGATATGCAAGTTGCAGCCATCTCCAGAATCCCAACTTCTCTACATGTGCCCCGCAGTTCCCTGCATCTTTGGCTAAACAAGGCTGTGCTGTTGCTGGATGTGCTACACCTTGGAAGAACTGGGAAGCTTCTACCTCTGCTGCTTCCATAACAGCTTGAACGTGCAGTAGGGAAGCTGGCCTTTGTTTGACTTAGTGCAATTGCTGGCTTTAGAAAAATAAATATAGTCAAATAGTGCTGATTTTTGGCTGTGAGCCTTTGTGACTAATTCAGTCAACAAAACAGTTGGTTAAAGTAATTACTTGGTAAAGTAATATATCTTTTATCAGCCATGAGGCTTCAAATAAATTGAAGGTTTTCTCATGTATTACTATCTATTGTTTATCATGGAATTTATTTTCATTTTTAAAGACCACAGACTTTGATGATATTGCTTAATAGCTGGCTAGATACTCTTATTCATGTTTGACACCATTCAGATAAAAGACCTGATTCCTTTGGGTCAAATGGTCATTTCTGTATCACTATTTCTTTTCTCTTGACTTTGAAAAATAAATGTAATTTGTTAACATTATATTTCCTCTTCAGTTTTCTGAAAATTTTCAATGCTTGTGATACTGACCAATGGCTCGTTTAACAGAGGAGGCTGGTCTGCCTTTTTACCTCTCTCAAGTTAGAAATTTGGCAAGAGCTCCCATTTCTGCTTATGTTTGCCTTTTCATAAAGCTTGATTCCATAACCTGAGTTTTTCCTGAAGTCTTCAGTTACTGCTTACTCCAGCTCTCTGCTCCATAGCTCAGAGTGTAGCCATTCTACATATTTCCCCCCTTTCCAAAATAATCTTCTAAAGTCAGTTATCACTTTCTTTTCTTCTTTGCTGCCTTAATCCTGCTTCACTTATGTTCTCTTTGCTATATCAATTTGCAAGAGACAAACACAGTTATTTTTTTCTGCTCCATACAATCCATCACACACTATCTGCTCTGCCCAGATCTGGTGGTGGGGCAGGGCAGCAAATACTTTTTGTGAGATTTCCATCTTCTGCTCAATGTTCATTAAAACAGAAGAGGTAATGCCCTCAACATTAGGGTTAGGAAGAAGAATATGTGAATATGAAAGAAGTCCAATGAACATGTGTTCTTTCTTGGTTTAGGTTATGCTGCCTGAATACAGCATAGGAAGATCATAGGTAATGCAGCAATGTTTCCATAAATCATTTCCAAGAAGTATTTGCTATCTTGCAATGTGTGTAAGAAAAGAAAGACAAGCTTTCAGGCACATGGTGTGTCCTGCACAGGTCCAAGAGTTGGACTCAGTGATCCTGATGGGTCCCTTCCAACTCAGCATTTTCTATAATTTTATGTTACAATTATTGTCAGTAATCTTCCTTTGGAGCCACTAGTGAGAGAGACTGCCTTTTGCCAGTAGGGAAGAAACCAGAGCAAAGGGAGCTTTTGAGTTGAACTCACAATATCCAGGAGGAGACCATCTTTCCAGGACAAAAAAGTGGAAATGAAGGAAAATTCTAATGGATTGCTAGCATAGAACCTAAATAGACGTAAAGGTTTAGTTGGAGTGACAGTGCTCTGTGGACAGGTGGGGAAAGAGCCTGAACATGTCTTCCCTGAAAAGACAGTAAAGGTGAACTGTCCATCACTTTTGACTGTGTGGCTGAAATGCAATTTATAGAAATCTAATTTTTTAATTAGAGAAAGCAGAATGAAGGGAATTAACCTATTTTGTATCAAAGATACAAGTAGGTGGAGAATCAAGCACTCTGCATGCAGTTTAAAGGTAAATACATCTTGTCAAAGTAAGCTGCAATGAGGCTAATTCGTCACTATACCATGGTGCCTACTGTACTCAAGAGAGGAGAGGAAGTTACCAGGAGTGTTTTGGACCAGTCAACTTCTTAGCATATTCTCTAAACCTCCAAGAATCATACACGTCTTATCATTTTAGGTGATGATGGAGCATGAAGTAAAGATGGAGAAGTGCATGATTACATACAACAGCATGTTACATCCTGGGAAGAGGTATGGTTTTTCTCTATCACTATTATAGTCTGGACTCATGCAGGATGTTGAATTTAAGTACAGTTAGCTAGTGTACTAGAATAGAATATTCAGTAAATTTGGGTAAATCCAGAATTACCATACCTCTAGCTTTATTGACAGCCCAAATAAAAGAAGGACCATATAGCCTCAAAGCAGGGTTTTGCTATGCCCTGTGACCAAAAATAATGAATTATAATAAAACAATGTGGCCAAGCATGAATATCAGTTTTGTGCAGCCCTGTGACATTAGTTCTCCTCAGGCAGAGGAGGAGTATTTGCTCTTATTTTCTCATGTAGTTGATAACCAAGGACTCCATTTCTCAAGTCCTGTTGTATTCCTTGAAAGGGACATAAATCTTCATATAAGGTTAACAATCCCTTTCAATTGAAATAGGAAGAGACAATTTCAAATAAAACCTAAGTGTGTTGAAAATACATTCAGTACAGGTTGCTTCATCTGGCCCTGGAACAGGTAGTAGGTTACTGTCAGATGTTCTGCTAAGTCAGGCATCAAGGAGCAGCAAGTTCCCTGTGAGCTCTGGAGCTGCAGGCCCATCGGCAGAGTGGGGGCCTCACCAGCATGGGCTCATCACCCCAGAGCTCAAATGCAGATCCATGAGCAGAGGGTGCATAGGAGAAATCCCAGGCAAGGCTTGTTGCAGCCCTTTCTCACAGGTAGGTGTTTTCACAGCAGCCTGAGTCAGGGGCACACAGCTGTGCCAAATTTGGGCTGACATGAGCTTCAGGATCCGAACCCCTCACAAGAGCTTCTGGTGCACACAGGCTCTGGTGCTGGGCATATTAGAGGTTAAATCAGTGTGATCAAGGGATACTTCATGACACAAGGAAAAGTATTTTAAAAATCACAGGAACCTTGAATAACGTGGATCTTGATGAAAAAAATGAGTTTGTCTTAATAAACATGGGAATGATGGACTGCCTACTGATGCTCCAATTGCTTCACTGAAGTGATACACTGCAGAGGTAGCAACTGATGTAGCTACACAGAAAAGAACAAGCCAGGTGTTGAAGAGCAGAGCAGAAATAAGCACTGGAAGTGGAAAAGCATAAGCTACAGGGTTTAAATTCATGAGAGCTGCATCATGAAGCAGCCTCCTGTAGGATCTACCATCTCCTGCTAGACAAGCTCTTGATGCATAACATTGCTAGTTCAGAGAGTATTTGGCGGTAATCACAGCATTGTTTGCCTGGATCTCGTGCCTCTGCCTTGATGGAAGGTAGTACCTTTTCTTTCTAAGCTGGAAGGGTCACATCTGCACTCCTGAGTAGGGCTAATGAGTTGAAGACGACTTTCACAATCCACTCTTCAGCAAGACACTGTATCTAACTCCCCATATACTAAACATGCACTAAATTCATCACTGAATTCATCACTGCACAACTGCATTTTAAACCTCTGTATTATCCACACTTCTATTTAATTTAAGCATTTATTGCCCTTCTCCCAGTTCCAGCCCTATCCCACCTCAATTTTCTACACTCTTCATATCAAAATAGTTAATTCAGTACCATTTTACTCACTTTTCCTGTGTCTGAATTCAAAAAGACGTGAGCGATTCCTTGTGTTACTTAGGCAATTTCTTTTTGTGCATAAACAGGCAAGACTGTTGACTATCATACACACATCTGTACTGCACACTCACAACACATGAGTTGAGTTTAATGCTTTACTAGAGAACTACAACAAAACCCTTTGAGTTACCCACTACAGGACTGGACAGTCTCTCTCCCAGCCTCCTTCACACTTTAAATATTGTTCCTGGTAAAAGAAGAACTGCAGGAACTGAGAGTAGGATTCCTTTAAAGAGAGTATATTAAAACATCAGAAGATCTACATAAGGCAGAAAAACTTCCGAAGCTAAGGTTAAAGTTGGCACTTTAAGAAAGAGTGAGATGCCTGAATAAACTGATGGTCCCACAGGTGCTGAGCATCTGCCACTAACTTTAAGTTCCATAACAGCAGAAACCAGGCAGAATGTACAAAAGGTCCTTGAACATGACAAACCCCAAGACTGTGCCCCACATTTCCCATCCCTTTGAGCAACCCAGTTTGGCTAACCTGCTTTCAATACACAGTTACTGTACAGCTGCTCATTACAGCCACCCAAAATCCGGGTGAACATTCACTCAGCTATGCCCTTTGGAAATACTGTCTCTCCCCCAGATGTATGCTAATTGCTTATGCTAGAGGATACCGACCTCAGGAGGAATCTTGTCGGCACTTGCTACTCTGCTTCAGACAACCACTGGGTTAATTGAAGCAGCTGATGAAACCGGTCTGTGCTATGGAGCTAAGTTTTCCCAAAGCATTTTAGCAGGGGCAGGATGGTTGCACAGGCATGTGGGATCTTGTGGAGGATGTCTTCCATGGCCTAACATTGAGTTATCTGAGACAGCGGGAAAACATATGAGCAATGCAGAATAAGAATAGAGGCCAAATCAAGGCTTTGTCTCTCATTTGATTGCCATGGATGGAGTTTTCAACTAGAATTCACTGCTGATGTCTAAATATCTTTCAGCATCACAAGGAAACTTGTCCCTTGTGAAAAAGTCTTTAATGCCCCTAAGATTACTGATGGTTCCTGAGTGTCTGGCTTTGTATCCCAAGTACCCTCTTCTGCTTTATCATTTCAGAAGACAAAAGAAAGTGAGAACAAGCAAATAAAATATAATATCTCTTCAGTAAAAATCTTCTGTATTAAAGCTCACAAGTACATCTGTTAGCTTTCAGCATTATTTGCAGTAGCAATGTCTCCTCCTTATCCTTTCCTTTCAGTAGGAAAATGAAAAGCTGAAAAACAGGCATTCCTCTTACCTCTCCCCAGCATCTAATATTTTTCACCTCCCTAGTCAAGTATGTAACTTAGTTCTTGCATCCATATTTTCATAGCTGTGGTAATTCAGCATTGTCTGGGCTGCCTTTTGCTTTTTTCCCACAACAGCTTATTACCTCTTGTAAATTATGCTGTCTTCCTTCCCACCATATTTCTGGCATGTTTCTTGCCCCATGTGCTGGAAAAGGACATTGTCTGATTCCATGATTGTAAATAACTGTTAATAGATTCCGATTAATGCCAGATTTAGTATAATGCCACTTCTACAGCTATCTTTCAAGTGTATGAACACAGAGTGGCCTCATCTAGGCCGATTTTGACTGTCACAGTGCTTTAACCTCTACATTGTAAGTAGGATCCTGTGGCCTGCATCTGAAGACAGGATCAAAGACAAAGCATCAAAGACAGAAAAATACCATCTATGAAGCAATAAAAATCAGTAAACTTCACCATGAATCCCTCTAACCCCTCATTCTCACACCTCCACATAGCCTGGAACATCCTGCTAGATATGATGTTTTTACGTTATCTCCAATTTATATTGCACTAGGCAGCAAAGTTACATGGTCTGATGTGTTTTTACATGGTCTAATGTGTTTTGCTAGGGGTACACTCACTGGTTATTAACTGGATAAAACCTGATATTATCTTGGCTTTGTTTAATTTCTAATGTTATTTACTATGTGATAAGTGAGTAACCTCAGTTAACATTGTGACTCATTTGCCCTGTAATGACCAGATATTCCATTACAGTATGTGAATTATTTGTATAGTGATCATGATTTAATGTTATTGGTAATTAGAATTATTTGTCTGCTGGTAATACTGTATAAATGATCTGTCATTAATCACAGGGTACACCTTACCAAGAGCTCTAATGAGGAAAACTGCAGTTTAATGTCACTAAACTATTGGTCTCCTCTAGGCCATTGTTTTACATCACAGAGAACTGTTTTCTGTATTTATTGATCATTCATTGATCATTACCATAAAGACCTGAGGCTTTGTAAATGTCTTTATTCTTTGATGTAAGATATCACCAGACTTTGAGTCTCAATAATTAAACATGTAGCTGATAAATCTTGCTAAACAGATTTTCACACTTGTATTTTAAATCACATCAAGTTCCTCCTCTTGAGAAGAAAGAAGTTCCATAGTCCACATTTCTCACATTAGTACCAGTAGAGCCAAGGACACACCTTTGCTAAAGCAAAATTAAAAAGGCAAAGGCTGATGAGAGACCCCAGCCAGCAGAGCATCATCTTTAATTCAGTAAAAGACACTTCCAAAGGAAAGCTCCTCTTTCCCTGCACAAAGTCAATTGTGAAATGTTATTGCTCCTTTTTATTAGGAACTACTTTTATTCATTGTGTATTCTTCTTGCAACAGAAGTAAACTATTCACTCAACATCCTTCCTATAAAGAATCCCATACCCTTGGAAAGTTGAGTGTCCATTTAAGGCTGAGTGCTAGAGAGCCAGAGCTCTGAGCTCTGCAGTGATGAGCCAGCAGCCAACAGCAGTATCCACATTGTAAATGTCTACTGACAATTTCTGTCTCTTGAAACCAGGACAGAACCATTGTTAGAATTTTTAAGGCAGGAATTAGAGCTTAAGGCCCAAAACCCCAGGATTTAAGACACATTTTCAAACCTCCATGCACACAGGCAGACCATGAACCAATGTTGAGGTCATATGAGAAGTCTGAGGAAAATGTTCATGTATTTACAGTTGATGCAAAACCTGAATGTTTTTTCTTCTCAGGCTCTGAAGTTACTTAAATTCAGACCTATCTGATTAACTAATGGTAGATGGAAGAGTTATTCCCAAATGAGAGGCTTTTTGAAATGAGACTCATGCCTAAGAAGGAGCCTTTTGCTATGACTTAACTGCAAGGCATTTAGTGTAAATACTCTTCCTGAATGTCTGAAAGAGCCAGAACTGTATATGAAAATGGAAATACTTGTCACAACACTTTCTATAAATTTTGTGGAATAATCTATTTACCTGTATAGTGATTCAGTCATATTGCAATGCCTGTTTATCATGCAATAAGATTTGAATAGTTTGAAAGAAATATTTGTACTGAAAAGCTTTATTTAGTATAAAAAGCAAAATAGCTGAAACCTACTGAACCAGAAAATGTATGCAAAGGAAGATCAGTGTGAATAAAATATTTCTTTTAATATTTTACCAGGGGAAAACCCAGAATCATTAATGTTATTTTTAATTTTGAGCCTCAGTAACAGTCTTGATTTTGCCTGATAAAGTTAAACTAGAAGAGTAATCAGTTGTAAAAGCAAGAAGTGGATAGTAGAGGAATATGAAGAAGAAATTAGTACATCTAAAAAGTTAATTGATGATTCATCAACGCAAAAAATATAGAATATGAATGACTTCTATGTGTCTTTCTCCTGGAACCTATGTGCTTTGTAAAAGCTGAACTATGAAAGTCAGTAAAAGATTTGGAAGACAAATGTTCACACATTCTTTATAAATAAAGGCAAAAAGAAGAAGGTGACAGAATTTCAAAGTCTTTGGAATCCCTTGCACCAGTCTGTACCCTTCATAAAATATCTACTGACAGAATTAAGCAAGCAAAGAGTGGTGCACACAGCAATATCTTGGAAGCATGGTAGGTATCTTTAATTATTCAAAATACAACAGCCACCTTTTTTTGTGAAGCCAATAAAATCAATTGTGTGCTTTTCTCACACAATAATGTTTCTCTAAGTATTTTGATAGCATGATAACGTGGAAAAATTGTACTACAATAACAAGACACTGAGGAAATGTGTTGTATGAGTTCAGTGAGCATTCTGCTAAAAGCAGTAAATTATTTTTTTGTGAATATAGATATGTTTTGCTTTTCAGTTAATTTCATTTACTGTTTTCATCAACAAATGAAACCCCAGATGAGTATACTTTTTAATTTAGAGTTAGATTTTTTTTTCCTGACAGCGATTCCAACAAATACATTTCAATTTAGATTAGAATAGTGCCATCCATCAGACAGCACGTTCAGCTGAAAACGCTGGAATCTCACAAATATGTGTGTTAGGCAGATGCAATGGGTAGCAACAGTCCTGCTGCTGATCAACCATACAAGAAAATCAAGAAGCACAGGTATGAAATCCAGAGTCACATATTAGCTTTCTCAGTGTCTGTGACTTTTTTTTCCCCAACAAGGTCAATTAATGAGATTAGGAGATCCTGTTAGTGAATCCTCTGAAGCTATTTCTCTGACATAGTCAGAGAAAAATAGCAGTGAGCATACAAAGGCATTGGAAAGGAGAGGTTCTTAGAGACCTTGTAGTTTCTTGAGATTTTTCAGAACATATCTACTGTGGAAAAACAGTCCAGCTACACCCATGGATTTATTCCCTGTCCAAGAGCTGAGCTAGTTAGAGCTCACTAGCCGGAGTTTGTACACAAAAGGAATATGAGAGGAGAGAGATGATGCACCACATCCCAGACCACTCTGATTCCCTTGGCAGTGGAGGATCAGGCTCTGTGCAAACTGAGACACGATGATTCTTCCTGCTGAGAGTCTCTCTTTTCCTCATTCTCCCTGGAGAATATGGAGGATTTCTAGCCATTACTTTCTTCTCCAGGCTGAAGAGACTAGATGATTTGTAGATACTGGGTTGATGCCACACTGCAGAGATCAAAAAACCAGCTCAGCAAAGAATGGAATTATGTATACAAATATGCTAAAATACAGCGTGTACAGAAATTTACATAGCACAAATAGGGAAATAGGTGCCAGAAGACACTGACAAATTTACTGCATAATAATTATTGAATTTACAAAAAAAATTTGAAAAGCTACTTGCAAGGACGCATGTGTGTATGTTATAAGATAAAACATATGACACTCTTCTAACAGTTTAATTCTGAGTAATATTGACCAAATTTTGCTTGGTCTTCGGCTGGGAAGTAAAAAAAAAAGGTAGCATCTTAGTATTACATATAATACTACCTCAGTGCCTCCCTAATCCATAACAGAAGCATTAATCACTGTGTCTTTGTCATGGCAGCAAGGCAGTTTGCAGTCTGTCTGTGTATTTGATTTATGAACAGCTGATGGCCACTGAACTGCAGCAATCCACCAAACAGTATTTTGTGCTTCCTTCTGCTTGAAGTATAAATGTTACAGAGCACCGACATTATATTCTATCTAATATACACAAGGTTAATTTTGTAAGCTCTTAATTTTCGCCTCTCTTTGCACTGGTTTTCATGTCTTGCTTTTTTTCTCCTCAATCACAAAAGGCTTTGCTGATCTCAGACCCCCAGCTTACCACCTTGCTTGAAAGTCTGCACTCTGCTGTGTTCGAGGGCAGGACAGCACACTTCTACCTTCCAGTACAATCAAGGTGAGTTCCTGTCTCAGCTGAGAAAGAGTTGGCGTGGTCCTTCAACCTATTTTCCTTCCTCTCCCAGTAGGTTTCCTCTTATCCTGTGAGTTTCATATGAAATTTGGAGTTTTGAGGTCTGGTGCAAATACTTTTGGGCACGAGTGCCCAGTGTGGCCGAACTACTTCACACAGTTGCTTTGGAAGTAAAAGGAAGTGGAATAGATTTGCATTTTGTTCCTTTGCAGATCCTTAAGAGATGGGACATTCAGCTAGAGCTACCATTTAAAAACATCTAGGAGGTCAAAAGGAGGCCCCCCTTCAGCCCAACACCCTCCAACCCTTGTATGCAAAGCATGAGTCCTGAGTCCACAACTATCAGGCTCCAGTCTCATCAGTGCGTGGGGGGAGTGGGTCCTTACCTGTGCATACCTGTGGTGACACGGCAGCTGTGGAAACCCACACAGTTCATTAATGCGCTTATTCTGTGTGGGTTCTTTGTTGTGGTCTGCTCTTTGTGGGGGGATTCTGTTGCTTTTTGATGAAATATCCGTGTCCTCCCTTTTTTGATATTTTCTCATTCCTTTGCCCCCCCCCTCCCCCCCCTTTCTCTGGTTTGCAACTTTTAAAAGCCAAGGCTGTGCCCAGATTTCTATTAATCACAAGCTTATGACAGTGCATCAGATTGCTGCATTTGGTAGTGTTTAGGAGGTTATTACTTTGTAAACTGCACGGTGCTATTCACCATTGCCTACAACAAAGCACTTTTTGTTAGTTAATGGTGTCTAGAAAATACTGGTTAAATTTAAAGCATCTCCAATTCTGTAGAGTGAGTTAAGAAAAAGAAAAGAAAAATCCAACTGCTAGAAAAGCTTGGGATTTTTTAATGCTTTATCTCACCTCTCTTGGTAAGAGAATGAGGGATGTATTCACAAATATTTGAAGAGTGGCTCCAAGAGATAGTGCTGCCCTGCAGGAACTCCTGCCATCAAAGGGTATATATCAAGGCATAATGGGATGAAATTAGGCAATAAGGCTAACCAGATAAATAGTCTTTCATCTTAGAAATACGTTCCAAATGTTGCATAAAGGAAATAGCAATTGCAAACATTTTTTTGGGGAGGATTCCTACCAGCGAGATCTGCCAGGTGTGGGCAGGGAGGGAAGGAGGAGGGGGAGGCTGAGGGCACCCTAATCCTGGCCAGCACAGCCCTGGCTCCCAGGCAGCCCTCTGCCCCCCGGAGCAGGTCGAGCTGTGTGCCATGAGGACTCACTCCCCAGGGAGTTTGCTGGAAGCCCTGACCCCTGTGAAGCTGACCAGAATCAAAGTGCTATTAGGAGCCTCCACCTCACACTGGTGGAAAAATCCCTAGGGTAGGACCAGAAACAGGGCTTGGCCCAGATATCTCCATGAATCCCTTGGCCCAAAGCCCAGGTAGCTCCGTGGGAGCCCATCACTGCCTCCATGGGCATCATGCCAGCGGCAGGGAGAGCAGGGCAGGGAATGCATGGTCCCCATGCACCGCCCTGGCAGGCACCGCGGGCAGCGCTCGGCTCCCGAGCGGGGACACAGCGCGGGTCGTGAATGCCAGCGTGCATTAGTTGTTTAGGCTTGTACCACCGTAACTAATGAGAAAAAATTACTGGTCCATTTCTAACGAGAGAGTTTGGGAGAAAAGGTGAGATGCAGCAGGGCGAAGTCAGGTGGTGGGGCTGCAGAGGGGAGTTGTGCTGGCTTGCTTTACTTCCTTTAATTTGCTGTTATTTTTCAATAAAGAGCTTTCATTATCGTAATGAGTTTTTTAAAATGACTGAAAATTAAAAAAATAATAACATTACGATAAGCAGAAAACCACTCAGCCTCCACCTCCCCCCACAAGATGGAGCTCGCAGCTCAGGAGCGGCGACGATGTTCTTTGTGTCGCCGAAAAATAAAACGGTTTTACTCTCACCCTTTTCTAATTTTTATCTTTTGCTAATATAATGCAGATTGGTTTTATACATTATTTATGGAGCCCAGAACTAGTATAGGGAACGCTGTCGCTCATTTTAATGATTTAGGTATGTTTTTTATTATTGTTGTACTGTATAGACTTTGGAAAACCTTCATTTGGATCCCATTTCAAACACAGGAAGTTGCCCAAAGCTTGGATGTGAACCTTAATTTACTGAAATCCTTGTAAGGCTGAGAATATTTACTGCTGGCATTTATTGCTCCTGTGAGAGTTAGAGCGAGAGCGAGTAGGGGGGAGAGAAAGAGAGGAAAGGAAAGACAACAGTAACTTCAGCCAAAAAAGCAAAGAACATATGTTGGAGTCGTGCTCAGCTGCGCGCGTGCAGAGCAGGATAATCTGCCTCTGAGCTGCTCTGCTGGGACAGGAGGTGCCTTACTGCCTCTGAGATTCAGGAGAACTCCAACAGGACTTGTCTTTGAGGAGCTGAATCTTTGTTTTCTAAAACCCCTCTATAAAGTGGAGTTCATGAGCAGTTAGGATGCTTAGTTTGATGTACCCCATAAAGAACTATGTTCTTTTTGTGTTGCAGTAGAAGTACTTTTGGACTTCCCCCGTGCTCTGCAGATAAAACTCATAGGGATTTTAGCTGTGCAGAGTTACAGAGGTTCCAGGGGTGCCCAAGGGAAACCAGATGCAAGACCCCAGGTAGACTTGGTTGGAGACAGGGAAGTGTTACAAACCCACCGCTACAAAACCACTGTGTTTCAGGAGGCTGGAGAAGGTGACCCAGCAACAAGCAGTAATGAGGCAGGAAAAGATCTCTTAATTTTCTTCCTTTTTTCCCCTTACTTTGTGCCTGCAGAATAATAAATAAGCTTATTCAAGCTTTGGTTGTTAAAACCAAAAAAATCGAAAAATATTGCTAGGATGGGGCAATCTTTGCTCAGGCTACAAGTGCAGGTGATTTCAGCAGTCTCCAGCCTTTCAGAAAATTGGAGTTCTGCACTTCAGGAAAAAGAACAGGTGCCCCAGTAATTCCCACAGTGTTTTTTACTTTAAAGAAAAGTAGAACAAAATGTTTAATTTTTTTTAAGGTATTTGCTTTACACTCCCCTGTTCATCCAGCCCCCTTTCATTCAGCTGCTTAACCTGCCTTTCAACTGGTCTCTCTGGTGGCTTGTTTGTCCTATGCTGTGACAACTAAAACAGCTAATAAAGCAGCTGGCAGGAGGGTAAATGAAGGGACCATGACAGCTACTGCCCCTATGGTAGAAAAAAACAACACTGAAACTTTGATATGTCTACCTTGAAGTTTCCTCAAAAAACCTGCATATTATGGAGGTTTCTTAAATGGAAACACTGATTTCTAAAGAAATGCAATATGTTTTCTGAAGAGCAGTTTAATTTAAAAGATTGCCCATTAACATGAAATACACACAACCGTTTGTTACTATTATTACTGAAACAGCTTTTGATGATACACTCTCATTATTTTGAATTTAGTTATGCTTTGTTAGTATATATTACTGGCACTGTGAAAGGATCAAGGCATTCCTCAACAAGGCATACCAGTACGTGATGAGAACACAGTTTTCCTCTGGGAGCTCATAGCCAAGGAATGGCCCTGCAAGGAAGCAGGATGGGGTAAGCAACTGGGAGATGGCAAAAGCAGACAAAGTCTGGAAAGCTGTCCCTCTCTTATAGGCAATAATGGAGTGAGTCCCAGACACAAAAGATTATTGCTAAGGTCTCAAATACAGCTTAGTTAGAGAACATGATTGAAAGGCCAAGTGCATAAAATTGGAAGATCTGTGTTCATGATACATATGATGCTTCAGTATAATTTTAATCATAGCACCAGATTGTCTCCTGCATAAACATCTAACATCTCCTCAGTAAAGACCTCCTGAAGTACCTTGAAAGACATGCAAGAAGTTCAGATATGCAAGGTCTGCTCCTAGAATTAGGAAAACTGAAATGAAAAGAAGGGATTTGCAATTGCTTGTAGAGCTGGAAGGTTAGTGATCATTCTTTATCTCTCATTGTGTGAGTGGAAGGGCACCCATCTTGAACAAACTACTAGGCACAGTTGTTCATTTTTACATTAAGATGTCATTTCCCATTAATTTAAAGGACTCCAGAGCAAAATGTGGTGGCATGGTTTCATTTTTAATAATCTCATAATGATTTCAATTTTGAGAAGATATTTAAGCATTGGAATAGATAAGGAGAATGTGGAAATCCAATCATTAGAGCTGTTTAAAGCAAGTTAGACAAATATCTCTCAGGGATGACATAGATATAGTTGATTCTTCCTTGAGGCAGAGGAATAGACAGGATGACCTATTTACTCTGTTTTCTAGGACTTATGTGCAACTAGCTGTAGGTGCTTAAGTGCAGAAAATATTCTGTGTCAAAGAAAAAGATCAACTGCATTGAAATAAAGTCCAATTTAACAGGAAGCTAAACAAGAAATTTGTAGAAATGATCTAATTATCCAAAATCAAACATAAATAATATCTAAAATTTGGAAGGAAATTGAAATTTTAAGAAAATACATAGAAGATAGCATGAGAAATGATCAGAAACAGCGTCCAAGAAACCTCAGCTCTGCTGTCTAACATTATCAAATAACATTATTCCAGTGAGGGGCATTTTGTGTTTTTAGTTCCAGATTCAAATGTTTGCCTAAAAATAGAAATTATCTTTTCTTTTTTTTCCCCTTTGTGCCATCATAGTGTTGCCATTAAGAATATAGCCAGCAGCTACTTTCATTAAGAGAAGCCTCTGATCTCAGCTGCAGGAAGAACAATGGAAACATGCTGTTCTTCTCAAAATGCCTCTGTGGATATAAGCTTCTTCTGCTCAGCTTTTTCATCATGAGCTCTCTTTGCACCAGCGCCGCAAGCCTCAAAGCAGCCAGGGAAAAGTAGGGTCAGGCTGGGTTTCTGGGTACCCCCATCAGTGGGCACGGGCTGGGGACGTGCAGCAGTGTCCGCAGTGGAGCTGCAGGATGGCTGGGCTGCTGTCCTGCTCTGCTCCTGCCGTGCCAGTGCCATGGTCTGGCTGACAGCCTGGAGACAGGATTTCTTGGCACCTTTCCTAGGAGGGTGCTCATGCTGTATGCATACTGTATGCTACTAAGGTAACTGGGACTGCTGGGCAGCCCGAGTTTTTGGTACTATGGATACTGGGAGCTCAGTTGTAACTAACCCTATATCCATAAATATGCCCCCAGAGAGCTAGGACAGGGAGTCTGGTGGGCTGTATTTTGAGCACTTACTTAGGCAGAGTAGAGGTGCAGCCTTTTATTGGAAAGTCACTTCCACTCAGGAGAAAGCAACCATTTTGAAAGACAAGTTTCCCACCCTCTCCATGAGATTTTCTGCAGAAGAACTTCTAAAAATAACAATATTTAAAAGGGGAAATGGTTGTTAATACTAAGCACTGTGTTAAAGTGTAGGGCACAGTCTTGCATAGCTTTGACTACTTGAAGAGTGTAAAGAATAATCTATTTTACTAAGATCAGAGGAACAGAGTACTACTTTTATTCAAGATAACCTTTTAAATGAAAATTAACTCCCAAACTGACTACCCTGGTTTATTTATAAAACCCTAAGAATCTATAGCTGTTTATGCTTTCCCCCTTGACAAGGTGGTTTTATTTGGCAAGGCCATGACCTTCTATGATCATTTGTTTGAGGTCTTCATTGACTGCTTTATGAACCTTTGAGTTGACACCATTTTACATCAGGACATCACCTGCTAGAAAGACACTGTCATGTTGACTTCATTTGACAAATTCTTGCATGTGGAATTCATCGAATGTGTAACAAGCAGTGTACACTGACCTTATTATTTATCTTGTCAAATGGAGTCCCTGGACACAACTGTCAAGCTGCCATTGACACTGGAGTATAACCAGCTCTGTATCAAACTGTCCAGCTGTGATGTGGAGACCACAGCAATTATTTACTTAGAAAGCATAACACATAGTGCTGAGGATGTTTGAGAGACATGAGAGCCCATATAATAGTAACTGCTTCCTCAGTAGCCTTTTTGAGGATGTGGAGGAGAGAACTGGAAAAAAGGTAAAATTCTTGGCTGAGAAAGAGACAGTTTAATAGGACAGAAAAGCAAGGGAAAATAACAAAAATGATGAAAGAATATACAAAACAAACAATGTGCAATGCATCTGCTCACTACGCACTGACCAATGCCCAGCCAGTCCCCAGGCAGTGGCTACCACCCCCCAGCCAACTCACCCCAGGTTTTTTGTTCAGTATGATGCCATATGATATGGAATATCTCTTGGGTCCACTGGAGGCTGTGTCACCTCCCAGATCCTTGTGCACCCACACACTCCTGACAGGGCAGTATGAACAGTTGAGAAGTCCTTGACTTAGTGTAGCCATTGTTCATCAACAACTAAAACATCAGCATGTTAGCAATACTATTGTCATCCTAAATCCAAAACACAGCATAGTACCAGCTCGTAGGCAGAAAATTAAGTCTATCCCAGGTGAAGCCAGGACACCCCAGTTTTCCTGAAAGGTCTTTTTCAATATGCTGTTGAGATGAGGTAACAATGACATGAAGACACCTTTCAGTCACTAATGTCAGAGTCAGACAGTGAGACATGCCAAAAATTGTACTAGTACTGGAGACTTCTGACATTCCCAGTCTACTGCTGAATCACAGTCATATCTGGGATGCTGACTCTCATATAGCTCCACTTCAGAGTTAACTATTGACCTGATCCTCTTTGGAGCCTGTATAATTACAACAAATAGATAAAACAATAATTACTAACATCTTAATTGCAACTTATTTTTATGAAATACAGCTTGTGCCCAAATCTTCAATTAATTTTAACTACATGGACACTTGATATAGTCTGTTGTTTTAAGATTATTCAGGTTGAAGAACAGATGTTAAATTTCTTTAAATAACCAATTTAATTTTAGCACAAATTAACAGATTTGTTCATTAATGCTCAGAGCACTCATCCTGTTCATAAAAGATGAGAATTGTAAGATTAGAGAAGTGTGCTTTGTCCATAATAAAAATGGTAAATCTCTGCTTTAAAAGCAAGAGGGAAGTCTCCCTAAACTGTAAGGTTATAGTCAGAGTCTCCACAGCAGAGCAGAGAATAAGATAACTTTGCGATCAGGTGGGGGAAATGGGTCTTTTTCAAAGAGATTCTTGAAGGTGAGACTTTTTACAAAGGATTTGCTGTGAATTGGACCCATGCAGGGTGTCTGATGGGCAGCCCCAAGAGCAAGGGGGGGCTGCACATCCCTCTAGTGCCACTCTTCATCCCTGTACCTGCTTATCCTTTAAGTACCCTGGTCATCACAAACTTGTGTGCGATCCCAAGTTATGAAACCACGCTTCATTTTAGACACTAGAACCAGCTTGGAGAGGTCTCCTATGTTTGCAGAAAATCTAAGCATCAAAAAATGCTGTATATTAACAACTATCAGAGTCTGTGATTCCTGGTATTCATGGGAATTAATTAGCTGTGTGAAATGTGAGAATTATACAGGTTCACTGCTAGAACTAAGTCACAATTAGTGCCAAGTGCTTTTACCAGTAAAAAAGCCCCATGGATTAGGCCTTTCAGAAGAAAGAAAACCTGCTTCTGAACTTTTTACCGCAGTTGGATACTCAGTCACAGAATAGTCTACATACTGCCAGTACATTTACAATGTAAACGCTTTCTTTTCAAGGTCAGGGTTTTAAAGTACTAGACTGCTATTGAAACTGCAGGGGCAGAGCCTGAACAATTCTACTGGTTTTCTAAAAATAAGGAGCTTTATAGCTAAACTGCAGGATGTATTTTAAAAGAAAGAGTCTCAACATTTTTCTTTTTACTGCTACTTGTATCCCATCTCTACCAATTTTTACTGCTTTACACAAAGCACATTTATCGCAAGGCATGGTGTAAAATCAACACTCTTCCATTCTAGCAGTTAAGCCCCATCTTACAATATTTGTGATGCACCACAATATTCAAACGCATTAAAACAAAACCTGACCCACCAAAGGGAATATGGATTTACAAATAAAATGACAGAAAAGGAGGATGCCTTCTTGGCTAGTTCAGACTTCTTAGCTGCAACTACTATGTTGAATTTTACATTAAAAATGTCGTATTTTCATTTAAAAGCTGCATTTCTCAAATACTTAATGAAATCCTAAGGCACCCTCAAGACTCTGAGGCACGAATGAGGCAATCAGTTCTTTCATTATAAATGTTTAATTCTAATCAATCAGGGCTTAGTATTCCCAAACCTTTAGAACATTCTTGTTTAGCTTTTGCAGCACTTGAAAATGTTTATTGACCAAAAGGTGAAAATGTTTTTTCTTGTTATTGGAAAAGATTTGCTCTTAAATCTGTTACTTTAAAATACTGAGGACTGATTTCTGATCAGTTTGTAGCTAAGTGAACTGACAGAAAAACAGTGAGGTCTCGGGGCACACATAAGGTTACCAAAAGATTGTCCAGGGTTGCAGCTGAAATATCATATACCAGCTTATATCCATATCTTCCTGGAGGCTGTGGCAAATGGTCATACGTTTCCAAGTTTAGAGGACAGCTCAGTGTGTACTTGGCTGTACTTGCTTTAAATTTCAGGGTGAGTTACTGTGTCTGTAGCCTGGTTGACTGTTTTGCTTGGCCCAGCTGCTTTACTGTTCCAACATAAAGCTGGACCAGTGTATTTAATTGCCACCAGTCTTGCTGTCCTGGTCCTCTGTGAGCACCAGGACTCAGGAAAAGCAGATGATGGTAAAAACTCACCCATGTGGATAACAGTGACTCATCTCTCTTGCAGTTTCTTCTGCAAAATTTTCTCTTTGACCTTTATTACCAGATTAAAAGCTGAAATAATTAACCCATCTTTATACATGTCTGAAGATCTTGTTCTTCAATTCCAAGCAAGTCAAATACTGATGGTGTGTTATCTGTCATTAGCCAATGTGATAAAAGAGTTTTTACGCACAAACTCTTTTTTCCCCCTATTTTTGTCTTTTAATAATAAAATAGAGATACAGATGTAGTATGAACTCAGACAATGTGTGGCAATTTAATTGTCCCAGTCCAAGTATGTCTTAGCTGAATTGGGGTACTGGATTGTAAAACTTCATTTTTCTTCTCTGAACATTTTCAGTAGCATCTGCATATTTCAACCTTTTTTTTAAAAAACAATTTTTACTAAAATATGCAAAAAATATAACGGGGACTATCAACTCTGTTGATTCTTTTAGAAAGAACAGAATTGTATTTGGTGAAATTGGTACAACTTTTACAACAAGGCTCAACTAGGAAATATTTCCATTCTTTACCATATAGAAACTTACATATGGTTTGCTATCACTGCTGCCCAGCACCAAAGCCAACATCTCAGTATGTGCAAAGAAACAGGAGGACTGCCAGTGGGTGGGCTTGAAGCATGAAACAGAAGGAGGGTGAGGGAGTGAGTGGGGGAGAGACTGTGTGCATATGTCCAGAGGAGTTGAGTTAAATAGTTAGTGCATCCATTAGGAAGATGAAGGACCAAGATTCATATTCTTCTTATGTATGATCCAAAAAATTTGCTCTATCAGATCCCCCATGGGCAAGTTCTTTGGTTACTCTGTGTTTTCCAAATGTCTCTCTTTAGAGATATTCTATTATGAATAAATAAAAGATATCCCTTTGAGCAGGGATATTCTGTTCATGTTAACTATCAGTATTCTGTATGTTCTGCCTCTTTTTGTTCCTGTGCTATGTCAAGTGAACAGCAGCAGTGGGACAGATGGAAAGTTTCATCCTAAGCTGACCCAGGGGATGGAAAATGTTGGTTGAAGTTCTTGCTGTGAACAAAAGCAGAACATGGTTGCAGAATGTGTCTCACTCCTTGGAATCCTGCTAGAAGAGCACACCTGATCTGAGTTAGGTGCCCAAATCCAGGTGGGTCAGGCTGTGTGTCCCGTGGGGCTTGTCCTTTCCTCTGAACTGAGGTTGTATTTGGAAAAACAGTTCTCTCTTCTTTCACAAGTGCTTTCTTCTCCCACAGGTTCCTAAATTACCAGTGGAGATGGTATTAAATGACAATCATCTATGAGTAAGATATTTCAGTGGATAAGTTACTTTGAGGATTTATTCTTAGATTTTACTGAAATCAGGGGGAAATGGTCACCTAGATTCCTCTGGAAGTCAACCCTTAGGAATTTCGAAGGGAAAGGAATGGCTGGGCATCTTCTGTGTTATTAAGTTTTATTTTGGATGCTTTCATAGGTTTTATAGTTTTGCAAAAACATGTAGCAAACATGGAATTTATTGCTCAGGGAATGTGTCATAGTACAAGATGGACTGAACATAAAAGATAGTTAACAAGTATATGGCAAAAGTCTGTAAAACTGTTAAATAGATCAATAAATAATTCCAGTGATAGCATATTGAATTTCAATAGTCAGTGAAAATCAACAGTTTTAAAATGCTGAATTTTGCTTTTTTAATGAGTAAGTCTGTGTCACTTTACCATAAAACTCCAACTTTAGCAATTATCATCAAGGCCCTATTCAACAAGTTTCTAATTTTAACAAATGTGATTTACTGCAGTAGTGAATTGTTGATATGATACCTATTCTTTATTCCTTGATGAGTTTAACCCATGACTTGATTATATAAGCAAAAATGTCTGCAGGGAATTTTTTCAGTAAGTCTGAGGAATAGAATAGGGGAAAAAACCCAGTATTTGTTATGTTCTGGGGATATAGAACTGAAGGTCCCCTAATATTTGTGTTAACTGACATCCAAAAAGCTGGCAGCAGCCAATTCTTCAGGGAGAAGCTCAGCTCTCCCAGCTTGCCTCAGTAGAAGGATTTGTTCTAGTACCTTTGCTGTGGTTTGTTGGTGTTTACATGGGGAGACCTTCCATATGGTAGTGCTGAAAGTTGCAGCATCCAACCTTGCCACCCTTCCATCTCAGAGATCTGAGATACCAGATCGTGAATGGGAAGAGTCAGACACTGAATAAATGTTCCCAGAAGGGAAAGAAGACTTCCAGACCTGAACTGGGAATCACAGGCAGCTTTCCAGGATCCAGAGAGTGAAAAAATTAAATAATTTCAAAGCACTGATTTGAGAAGAAGTTAACTGAAAATATTAAAAACAGACTGCTGTGAATCAATTTATGTAACAAAAATACTGAATAAAATATGTAAAAGAAGGGCATAATTTTAAAAATGCAAGAGAAAGAAATCTAACACCAAAATTCTTCTTAGGGACCATAAAAACTCAGTAACAAGCAGCTAGACAGTCTCGGTCTCGTCCAAGCTCTTGCTGTTAAGGTATTCTTCCCTTCAACAGCAGAGGACTGCTGCTCTAAGGCATATAGGTCTTTATTATCTAATGATTAATACCTTATTATACAAATATTAATGCAGGCTGCATTGCTATAAATAAGGCAAATGGATGTATTCCCAGGAGGACTAGATTTACATGCACCAGTGTGTGTTCTGGGATTAGCTAAACCAGCCTGAACTCAGTCTGTCATTAATCCTACCTGCACCAGTTCGTTTCTTTTTTCTCACTTTTATTTTTCTTTTCTTGTCAGCTCTTCTGACCTAACTTTGGCAAATAGACTTACTTTTTAAAACACTCTATAAGGAAGTCTTGTAAAATGTGCAAACATCTATTAGCATTGCTACATCTCCTCAGGCATACTCTGTCTGCCTTATTCTTTATGTCAGGATCAATCTCTTTTTGTTTTTTTAAACTGATGTTTGTACAGCACCCAGTCTAATAGGGTTTTGGTCTCTCAGGCACAGCTGCATGGAGCAGTAACCCGACAAGATATATGAAGTAGACAAGTATAATTTAAGGCCCTGGCCAATGCCAAATGAAAAGGGAGCTGAGCGAAAACAGAAAAAACACCACTACCCTCTGAATTAGTCATAATTAGCTATGAGACAGGTGGTCAACGGGGACTGTACCCATCAGATATGTTAATATTAGGCATGAAATATATCCTGACAGTACCAAGAAGCCTAGAATATGGTACCTAAACAGGCACCAGATTAAGCTTCTCTCAGAAGGGGAGTGTTCACTGTGAGCCAGATGGACTTTCCACGATGGGAAAATATTTCTAGGTACAAGTTTACAGTGAAAAAAATTTTCACTATAATTTGTTTATTTGGACACAATGGTCAACAAAGATCCCCTGTTTCATGCGTCTGTTCATAGGCTAGACATAAAAAGGTACAATTATAGCCACCAAAACACAAAAGTTACATGTATTTCATGCTTTCTTCTCTGCAACTCACTCAGTAACTTCCACAGGTAAACAACCTGCAGTATGTAATACTGAGACTACAATCTACACTATCTTATTAGGACTAAATTATCCAGTGACAACCTTTCCCTTCCCTCTCAGATAAAATAAATTGATTTGCCATGCAATTCCTCTTCCTATCAGACCATATACTAAGTCTGTATGGCTTATGGACTTTGAGCAATTTTTCCAGGTTGGTCTGATTGTTCTCACTGTGGTTCATCCCATTCCTCACCATCCTTCCCACCTAATCAACCGTTCTGAGTTTTACAATAACCCTTTAACAGTTTCATGATCTCCTAAGCATGAACATTGGGAAATGTGTCTGGAAGCTGTAGCTCACTACCTGTATTTTAATCTAAATGGAGTAATTTAATAAAAAAATATTGGATTAATATTCTAGTATTTTGATGTCTTTGATGAGTCCCTTAATTCCATAGGGAATTAATTATGTATGTGAAAAGTAGAAAACTCTAGAGGAACTATTTAATGTTGAGAAAAAATGTATAGTCCAATGGCTATTACGACAACTTTTGTATTATAACAGCAATATTCTGCATGTGTGAGATATGTTGATGAAGCAGAAAGTTTCGTAACTTTTACTGCTACAAGTTGCATGACTACCTGTAATCCCACTGCTTCCAGTAAGTGTACTGGACACTGATTACTTCTAAATAAGCAAGTGTATGTGGAAAATTACATTGATTTTTTTGTTCCCTTTGCGCATTATTTAAACAAGAATTTTTGTATTCATGTCAGCAATTTTTGCCTCTGAAAGCAGTATAGGATTAGGTCGCTATGACAATAATAGGAGAAATAGTACTTTTTGATTTTTAGATAAGTTTTTACACTTTATGAAGTATTAATATCTAATTGCATGTTTTAGCAAGTAATCAAGTTTTGTTTCACAGTGCAAATGTTTATACCATTTGATTTGTCTTCCTCATTTCTGTACACATACATATATGCCATGGTACTCAGCACCAAGCAACCCAAATTGGCATGAAAATATTACCTTTCATGTACATTAAAATGATTTATAAAATGGAATTAGTAAAAAAACCCCAAGTGGACTATTTATCCCTGAAAAAGATTGTAGTTTCTGACACTATTTAGTTCATTTATATACCCTGAGCCAGAGCTTTAACTAAAACTAACTTTCCTTGCCTTCAGTGGAGCTGGTCTAGCACGAACAGATCACAAACCAAATTTTTGATCTTGATTCTAATTTTGGTGCTAGCTGAAATTGAGAGCTGCTTTTTCAGTTGTTCATCTCCACATGTTGAAACTAGGGTAGACCTTTGGGAAAGTGGGGATTTCCCTGGAGAGTCCAAGTTTCAGTTCCACTCTGACCTCTTTGTAGAAGCCTTAACAAAGGTCTCACAATTTACTAGCATCACAATTTCTATAAATTTAAGCAGATACTATAGATCTTAAAGAGGTCAAGGGAGTTTTTTTTGTTGTTTTGGTTAGTTGGTTTGTTTTCTTGGGTGGGGTTTTTTTTTGTTTATTTGGGTTATTTTTATTTTGTAGATGCTCCTGCTAATGAAGGATCTTGTCTCTTTAGAGACATTTTAGAGATTGTTCTGTTCTACTCAAAACTACGTGTAGCTATATAAGATCATGCCATGTTATGCCATTCAACACCACACAAAACTTCTGAACTTGTGGTGGGACTTATCATTGTGTTTGTGACACATTATTCTCACTTCTGATCCTGGAGCAGGCTTAGATTGGCACTGCTTTGGAAATTATTTCTGCTGGATTTAGCTGAGCTGCACAGAAATATTTGTAGCCTAGGATTGATCCAAGCCTGGATCAAAGTCCAGGCTGATCCTGCCGAGAGGGAAAATTTTTCCAATGACCCAAATCCTTTCTTTGGCATTGCTTACTTCATGCTGCAGCATGGGTCCTGACCCTTTGTTGACAATCTGTACAAGAGGACCCTGTATTTCACTGTACCCTAAAGGTCATCTTCATCCAAGTCAAATCATCTTAGCTACTCTTCCCAGCCTAGGTCCTACCATAAAACCACCTCAGAGTCAGTTGTGTCTTTTCTGTACTGCCTTTTAAGGCATCGGGCTTGTCAGGAGAAGTCTTTTGGATTTGTCTTTTTGGGGAAGGTTGATGCACAGGGACACAAACAAAGTCAGGAACTGATATTTGAGTTTTGGTTTTTTTTTTTTCATGAACTTCCTGTGTTCTCACTCTGTAAGCCCAGCTATGACAAATTACTGAAGGGGCAGATACCAAAGGAAAGGTGGCTGAGAATCTGTCACACTTGTCCAGTTGGATATGAGAGAAAAGCAGTCGCAGTGTTGCAGCCTCAGGGATGCCAAGTATGCTGCTGACCTCAGTTAGGTTGGTGCTAATACCTGCATTCAGCCTGCATCCCATCTGCACTGGAATTACGCTTCACCCGAGTGTGTGTTTTGTTTAAGCCTTTTGCTTCTTTGTTTGCTTTACTTCATATGAGTATGTAGGCTTAGGTAAGGGAAAGGAACAAGTGCCTAGTCCAATCTTGCCTCCTATTTGGATATGTGTCTTGAAGTGACACTGCTCATTCCCACAGGATGCCCCAGATAAATCAGCAGTGCTCTGCTGTCAGTGGCATTGAAGAGCTGCACCTCCCTGCTGCAGGAAGGGCTCTTGCCTTCCCTCACAGATGAGATGGACGGAGCAAAAGACTCAAGTCACCATTAACAGGTTGCTACACTTAGTTTTCTTTTTTGTGTTCATTTAGAGTAGGTATTGCTCACATACAAGAACACTCTCCTTTTGGAGAGTTTTAAGCAGCTTTGAGTTCTACCAGTAGAATGGATACCTTCTGCTCTGCCAAAACTCTACTGCACCAGTTTGGCCAGGCTGCTGGTTTTATTTGCTTTTAGGCACAGTTGCACAGTTTGTTATTGCACTATAAAAAGCCTAAATATCAAATTGCACCATCTTCACATTTCACTTATGTACTCTTTTACTTCCTACAAATAAGATGTTCCATGTCGTTATAGTCCAAAATACCTTTTGCATGGCCTCTGTATTTGCTGTTTATTTAGGAACAAGATTGGGGAATTTCAGACTATTTCAAATGCTGGTTTTAAAATATACTCTTGGTATAATTTTTGGATTATTCCTTTTTATCATATCTTAACTTTGAATATCAGAAATCCTTCTTCTGTGGATAAGGGTAGTTATTGCCAACCTAGTTTCAAACAGACTTTAAAAGTCAATCTTTTTAGCTCTTTAGGTTTGATTGTGCATGGCTTGTAGGATTATAGCTTCTTAGTTTTAATGTCTATTTTTGAATGCTGGTTTGGGGTCAATGGTTAGAAACTCTCAGTATCACTTTTAGTTCTGAGATATTCTTTTGATTTACATGTCTGAAGCGACAAAACCTCTTATTGTTATCATTTTTGAAAAATTGCCAAGATACAGACAAATCTTTCACTGCTTGCTGCACTGAACTGGTTCTTGCCTTTGAATCGTGTACTGTAGAATTCATTATTGTAATGCCTTGTTTACTTACATTTCTTTCTGGTGATAATAGGCTTTTCAGCCTTCAGCATTCAAGGCCTTTGTCCACAGAGGAAAAGAAAAATCAGGAAAAACATCAGGCTCTTTCATCAAGCTTTTCAAATCTGATTTCAAAAGTTTGCTGTTAACCATTTCAGTGTCACAATAGAGGACTAAAATGCTTCACAGTTAAAGATCCAGAATGAGAAATACCTGTGGAGGGAAACAGCTTTGTTCCTAAAGCTGTTTTGATGCAAAGCATATTATCCAAAATTCATATTTCCCAGTAGGGGCTGCCTACCTTCACATGCCTTCTTCAGTGCATTTCTTTCCACAAAGTCAGAAAGTAATATCCTTTCTATTGGCATTCTGTGTTTCGTAATAAACCCAGCAAAGTACCAGATTTAACTACTGATCTGTACCTCCCTAAATACATGAGTTTTCTTGTTCCTTTAAGAACAGCTGCCAAACTAACAGGTTTCAAGAAGCTGTTGAATAATTTTCAATCGTTTATATTTCTTTTTAAAACCACAGGATTATCTGAAAACCTGTTTTATGACAAATGTTTTTTCTACTTTTTAAAATAGAAAATGTACATAAAATGTTATTTTTAGCTAAAACGTATTTTGTGCTACCATTAAAGAAATAAAACAAGCTTTCTTTGCCATCAACAAACCTATAAATCTGACAATGCATGTGAACTTAACAAATAAACTTCTGTTTTACAAATAATTTTTTTAATACTAATTTTACTGCTATTATAGTTCCTCAGATTTTCCTATTTTAATACCTGCTTTGTGATGCCTTTAAGTTTGTGGTACCTTGTTGTTTTGATATCGTTGATGTCTGGCTCAGGAGAATGTTTTAGAAACTTCTTTTTAATTCCAGTGAACACAAGGAAGTAATTTAAAGGACTAGGCAAACTTGTCCTTCTTGCATTGGATCCTCATCACATTTTCCCAGAAAAGAGCTGCTTATCAATTGAACCCTGCTCACTCTGGGCACTGAACATGGTGCTGGTTCAATGGGAGTGAACAAGAGAAATGTGTCATCATGTGTTTGAAGATCACATAGGGAAAATTAAATTTCATCAGTTTTCTGACTGCCCAGTACTTGGCTTTGCACCCATGAACTCTTCAAGCCTGTCTCAATCATCGTTAGTGATTTGTCCAGCCACTCCTATTATGGGTTTGTTCGATTTTGCCAAATGTAAAGCAGCTAGGCTGAAACTTTCTGTGCCTCATTTCTGCCCCATGTGATACTTTTTGAAGATCTTGGAAATCAGTATTTCAAATGGTGTTTTCAGAGTTAAGACAGATTTCTGACTTTTTCAGAATGACAACTCTCTTTCTAGAGTTGAAACACTACTTTTTAAAAAAGTGTCTAACATGCTCATATTTATAGAAGATTTTGAAATCTGGCCAAGGGGGTTGGTTTGGTGTCAGTGACACTCTTTTTTTTTAAGCTCATGAAAATTCATGTGTGTTTTATTCTTGTCCTGTTGTGACACATCAAAGTTTTGTGACTAATTGTCAGTAGATTTTACCTACATCAAGCAGGCTCCATCTTCTTACAGCTCCTGTCTGTCACCTAGACTGTTCTGTCCCTGAGCCATTGTCCAGCATAACCAAAACATATTAGCTCAGACTTCCCAGCAAGACTGCAGCTCTTCTGAAAACAATTACCCAGTGAGAATACTGGTACTGTCAGTATTAATGTCAGCAAGATGCTTCTGAGAAACTTCTTGGTCTACAGCAATTGTGCATCTTTGAGTAGATTGATGAGGACTGTGAACTCTGAACCCCTTGAATGCATGGCTAGTTTAGGGTTTGCCTGGTGCTTAAGTTCTGGCTAGCCACTTTTAAAATACCCAAGCTCTGCATACAAGTATCTACCCTTCCCCATACAACACGGTCCATGTGGAAGCATTTCACAGGCCCCATCAGCATAGTGGAAGAGTATTTTTCCTTTTCCTGTCACTTATGTAAAATTTACTGATGGCTAAATACCATTACTAGAATTTCAACCATAAAAAAGCAGGAGCATATTAAATATGGAATTTGACTCTTTTAATAAACTACACATATTTGAAAATAGGACAGGTTCATATTTTACCCTAAAAATAAACAAACCTTTATGAGTTAAGGTAAGGATTCATGAAAACAAACATTATCCTGTGCTTTATAAGCATCTGATCAATGTATAATAAACTAATTTTTTCATAATGGGTCTCGTAATACTATAAAGATTTAAATCTGAAATAAAATATGTTTGGAAAGGTATTCATTAATGAGTGCATGCTGCAAGCATATCCATCTGTAAAACTGAACTTTAGCATCCAGGTAATAACTGTGCTGTCAGTCTGGCATCTGTCTTAGGGCCAGCACTATGGCACTAAAATAATTAAGAAATATTAAGTGTCTTAAGATCCTCTGTTTGAAATGCTACATTAGAAACAGTTTTCCTAAGTTATTTTTCTTTTCAGGATTGGCAGATAAGTTTCTTTTCCTTTAAGGCTCCTGGAGCTTGGTGAAGTCCCCACATTCTGTGCATTCCTGTGGGTTTTGTATTGCACTTACTGGGTGAACATATGAATACGTAAAAATGTTCTGCCCCCAGCCATAAATTATTCATACCAATAGGCCACTGCTGCTTCTGCACAGGCTGTGGAAGTTGGACACATGGACAGAGTGATATTTCTAAGTGCTTTAGGATGAATCATGTTGGAGAGGTGCTAAGACTGCCAGCAATTCCCTAAAGGAGTGTGTGTGCTTTCTTCTTGGAGCATTTGCTCATAAGAAACTGTCAACTTATTCCCTGACTAGAGTGCATTCAAAGAAATACTTCTGCCTACATTAAGTAAAACACTTCAGCCTTCGTTAGGAGGTCCAAAAGTGAGCAAGAGCATTAAAGAAAAGACTTGTAAACAAGTAAGATATATGATCCTGAGCCTGCAACAAACAGCTTTCAGAAGGCATTAAAGCAGGATTGAGACTGCAGATTGCAAAACACCAAATTCACCTGACAAAGTGAGAGAGAGAGAACGAATGCGTGAAGCCAAGGCAGGAAAGTTCATTGGTGTGAGGGTGCTGCACCCACATACTTCAGATCAGCTTAAGTGTGCAGCAGAGACCTGCAGACTAGCTGGGACAGTATCCTGGAAAATGCAAGCGGAGATCTACATGAACAGATGTTAGTTTTCAGATTATATATGAAAGTCTTGACCATAGGGTTTTTTTCCCCCATTTAATTTTGTGATGAAGGCAGATCTAAATTCAACAGAGTGACCCTCTGTGGATGTCAATGGGATTCACACACATACACAAGTGCTTTGCTGAATTAGGGCCAATGGCACTGATGATATCAGTATGTGGGAACCAGGGTGTAGTAGGTGAAACCCCAGAAAGCTGGTATTAGAAACTGCAAAATTAGTCAACATTTTGTCTTGGCATCCACGGGCAGTAGAAGGCAGATATATGAGATTCTAAGCAAGGACTTAAAAGAGGTTTTTGATTGCTTAATTTTTAAAAAAACTTTTATATTTTATGTCCTTGATTCCTTTTTACTCAAGTTTTAAAACTAATAAGAGTGTTATTTAAAATAATTTTTCTTACACCAGAATATAGGATGCTCTACAACATAAAACTAAAACAATTATTTCTCCCATTAGAAATTCCTTATTGATGAAAAAAAGCAGTATGTTAAACTTAAGAGAAAAAAAGGTACAGCTCTTCAAATCTTCATTCAGAATAGAGGAAAAACCCTCAGAAGTGAAGATCCATTGTACAGGTAGATCAATCTAAAATATAAGGTCAATGCTCTTGTGTAGAATTTAAGGGAGCCTGTAGGGTCTGGATGTTTCCTTTTCTTAGTTTCATGTTTGCTCATCTTAAAATAAAACAGATTAAAATTGATTGAATTTCCTTACATTTATGTAATTAATATATCCTCATTAGAAACCAATTAGCTCTGATAATTCCCACTGGTGACATGGTTGATAAACTGAATGCCAATCAGTGTAATAAAAACAGCGAAATACAATTTCTTGCTGTTCCAAGTGATGATCAACTAATCAGCAGTAAATTTAATCAGAACATATCAACATCAATCAGTCATATTAGTACTTGAAAACTACAATAACCAGCTACGTCTGACAAGTTATGGGTATTGAAACAATTGTAGCCCATGTACACACAAGTATATGGTTTATACATACATGTGCAAGCAGTTTAAACATAAGAATATAAAACTCCCATGAATTAAGTAGTTAGCCTTGTAAATGTCTGCTGCTTGAACAGCCTACAGATTCTAAAATCTATACTGTGCTTTACTGTTAATAGATCCAAGAGACCTTTATAATCAATGCCAGCTTTTCTGCATGTCCTATAAATGAGTCTGTACTGCCTGTTCAAACAGACAAGCTTTAATCTCTTCCCGCTTGCTCGTGGGCAGTAAGTAGGGAGAGAAATGGACCTAACTGATACATATTCCCAGATTTCCCTTCCTTACTTAAACAGTAAGGAGGAGATAAACTGTGTACCTCCACCTGAATGGAGTCTGCCTACCGGTGGGGACTCAACCAGATTTAAGATGTCCTTCTGGAAAAGAGCCTGGCAGGACTTAGTAGCAGGGAAACTGGCAACTATCAAAATGGCTTCTGGGGCAGTTCCCAAATTTTTATTGGGCTTTTTTCATTCCAGTCATCAAAATTCAAGCTATTTAATGATAACCTAATCTCAGCTATGTAGGATACATGGGAATTTATTCATTCCTATGGTGTAAATACAGACTTCACTATTCAGGCCCTGACCTTTAAGATGCACATATTTGCAGCATTTAATTCTGCACCACACATGTTCATGGTAATGACTGAAAATATGAAGAAGCATTTTGAAGGGTATTTATTTAATATGAAGAGAAGCATTTTAATGTGTCTTCAAGTAGACCACAAGTGTACATCAGAGCAGTGTACATCTGTTCAGAGTTAGTTTCTATGGCTGAATGAGTATTTTGTAATAAATAACCTACTTAATTGATTTAACCTTTCTCTGTTTGCATATTTTCAGAAGATACTTTTTAATTTTCTTGAATTAGGGGAAATTATTCTTCCATAGGCTCTCTGAAGATCACCTGTAAGTTGTTTACATTTGAAAGACTGATGATTTAAAATTAAAAATGTAAGATAATTCTGAACCTCTCTTGCCACGTATTATTATTTTTATTCACAAATTAGGAGAGATTTCTCATGAAACTGCTTTGAGCTACAAGTTTAAATCCACTTTGTGAATAGTGTCGTTATTCTCAAATGTTCTTCAACACTCCTGTCTGTGAACTCATCTGCAGGAATAGTCACAGAAAGTAAATGGAAAGAAGACAAACAGCCAAGACACATTCACTGTTTCACTTGAGTGAGTATTCTTAGAAAATATTTAGAAATATTGGCTCTGTTATTAGTTATATAAATATTCATACAAATCTGTCTATCAGATTGCCTCCCTGAAATTACTCGGGTTTTTTTTAGGAACTTGGAGAGAAAAGTCTCTTAAAAATATATTTCTGCACATTTTCCAGAAGTATAATAGACTGGATATGGCCTTATAAATTACAGGCTTTCCCATACTCATCCAGTCATGGGGCCAAACTTTAATGGGATTTTGGCTCAGCAAGGTTGGAGGAAGGGCAGCAGAATTTAGCCTGTGATTTATACTGCTTTCAGAAATTGCTCAGTGAAAAAAAAATACAGCAGTGGTACTTAGGTAGTGCAGTTGCATGTAATTTATTTTCTGCATAACCCACATGAAATTTAATAAGATATAAAAAAGTCACATTTTTGACTAAAGTCTTACAAATTCTAGGTTTAGTGAAAATAACTACTGGCTTCTCAAATGAGTTGATCAAGTAAAGCAAAAAGTGGAAAACATCTATTCATTGAAATTATTTTTATTTAAAAAAAGGGAATTGCATTTCACAAAATACACTAACATATGATAGAAATTAGGAAATGTGCTGTAGTTGTGTTCTCAGTGGGGAAGAAAAATGAGAATGCTCTGGGAGTCTAGGGAGATAGGGTTCAAGCTCCAGAGACAGGAGGTATATTAGTCTCTGGCATAAAAAGACCAATTTTCATTAAGGACAGTGGTACCCACTGATTAAAAAAAAAAAAAAAAAAAGAAAAAAATTCTATCTGTAGGAACTTGCTTTGTAGAATATTATAAGTTGCAACAATTACCATAGAGAAAACTTCAGTAAGCTACCAGCTTTGGTAACTTTTCAATGGATTTTTATACACACTCTTGTGTGTTTGATGATCGGATACCAAGACAAGGTGGCAATCAAACCCTGATGTAGGCAATTCTAACAAGTTTGTGGCAAATAAATGGAATAAATAAAATTGTTTATTGACTTACTGAGGTAAACCTAAAAGCAAAGCAAAACAAAAAGCAAAGCAGAGGGCTGCCTGTATCCACTGAGGATTTCATCCACCGGGACTTACATCCAGCCTGCCACACAAAGAACAGTGGCAGCCACAGAGGCTTGGCTGTGCACCTAAGGAATCGTCTGCAGAAGAAAATTATACAAAATGTGCTATTATTTATATAATTTTACTTAGGTCCGGTAGTAATTCTTCTTATGGAACATGTATGTTGATTACAGATCCAGGGACTATGAAATAAAACCCAACCTAAGCCAAACCAAACAAATAAAATGCCCCACATTTTAATTACTGGCAATTGAGTAAAACTTGTTCCATGTAGCCACAGGGCTAATATGTTCCTGTTGTTCTCTGCAACCATAGCACAGCATCTGAGAGATGGGTTATTTTTTGGAGCAAGGATGACTCAGATTAGATATTGAAACAGATTGCCTGGGGCACCTTCAGTGCTGGAGGTATGTAAGAAGGAATTAGATAAATATTTGTCAGAAATGCAATAGATATGGCTAATTCTGCCTTGGTGCAAGGGGCTGAACCCCCAGGAGCTTCCCAGACTTATGATTTAAAAGACAAAACTATGTATACAAAGCCAAAACTTAGGTCAAAACTATATGTTCAATAGACAATAATCAGAATATCCTTATTATTATTTGGCACCTAAAATTACTTTTAAATTTGACCTAAAAAAATTATTTCCCTATTTCCCTAGAGATAAATACAAAGATAAACAAAGATTATTTTCTTTTCTATTTTTTTTTTTTTTTTTTTTTACAAGGATACCATTACCTTATGCTCAGATGTCTACACTAAACACTTAAAATTCCACTAAGGGTAAAATCTTTCCCTTTCATGCAGTGTTCTCAGAAATGAGGTCAGGCATTTCTCAATCCCTGGCAAGAAAACTTTCTGACTCATTACTGCACCACAATGCATTCAGAATTTCCCCTTGGGTCCCAGTCAGATTGTTCAAATGTTTTGGAAAAATATATCTTTGACATCTCAAGGAAGGGAATATAGAAAAGATGTCTTCCTAGCATGAAAAGATTAGAGTCCTCTTAGATTTAAAGCAGAATGTCTTTCAGTTTCCAAGCCATTATTATTTATTAATTCATGCAATGGGTTTCACAAGCACTGAAGTACTTTATAGAATTACAAATTCTACTGTAAAAACACAGATGTGAAAGTCCCATTGTTGCAGACACTGCTGACACGTGACTGGCTTTCTTGTAGGACCCAGATATTATCAGAAATCCCCACTAATTTGGCATGGCAATGACTGAACTCCTCCTGCATGATTGCTGAGAAGTTCCAAATTCCCCAAAGCTTCTGGGCCCTGAGTTTAAGACATAAGGTGCTCACTTCAAGCACTTTGAAGGTCTCCTGCATTTTCCTTAATGATTGAGCCTGTATGCTTGTGTCTTGAAACTAATGCAGCTTATCCAAGCCTGCCAAAGAGTACACAGCTTTCTGGGAGGTCTAGGGTCCTTTTCTGAGCCATTAAGCCTCACATTCCTTTTCCTTATGATGATCCAAGATCTGATCTGGGTGTGTCCATTGCAAAAACATGTTGCATTTCCACTCCATCCCTCCTTCCGCACTCAGACTCTGGCAGGTTGTACAGGATCTCTAAAGGTCTTCTGGTCCGTGCTCAGAACAGATCCAACAATAAGTCTTCTTTCCTATTTTTCCTGGGAGTCTGTCTTAAATACTAGCTTTGTTCACTTTGTCTACTTAAGTTTTTTGTTGCTAATACCTTGTTTATATAAAACTCCTTAAAGACTTCTTGTGGACAGAAATGGACTAGTGCATGTCACGGTCATAACCATGCAGGTGACTTCTGTCTTTAGAGAGCTTGTATACCCTGAGAATGGCTTACACCAGAGGCATCAGAAAAAACAGTGTGAGGGTTCTGGGCTGGGGTGGGCAGAGGAGAGACAAAGGACAACACTGAGTTGATGACAAATTCATATTTCTACATCATGTATCCATCTAAAGCCAAGGGATAAAATGGGGTAAGCAAGGGCCACTCTCACTGTGTTGTACATGGGAAAAGTTGAAATTCACCCCTTAATAAAATGGCAATACTAGAAAAAGTTGAAAAATACGTAACATTTTTCTTAGTGAGAAAGTGGTCGAAATCTCCTGCCCTATAAGGTGCTACAAAGCAGCTGTAATTCAAGACAACTAGGAAGAAGAAGCTTTTCCTGAGAAGGGAAGCCCTTGTATGTGTACACAGTTAATCACCACCTTCCTTTTCTACCTTCTCTGAGTTGCTCCTATATACTCTAACACTGACTTTGGTACTGGAAGAACAAGGCTAAAATGTTGTAGGGTCCCCTGGTGGTCCCAGACACCAGACATGCCTCTTCAGAAGCATTTGTATACCTAAAGGATGGTGTTTCTGTTTAAGATTGAAGTAGGTAAATATATATATGAAATCAATTAGACTTAGACCAATTTGTGATCTTAAAAATGAAGAATAATGCTTTCACAATTAGGGGCTTCCAAGCCAAATTTAACAAGGCATAAATCAGAAGAAAACAGCGCTGCTTTGCTTCTTGCACAGGACTTGTCTTGGACCTGGAGAGCCTGAGGGGTGGAGGGCTTCAGGGTTGCTTAACACCATTTCATATCGCTATCCTCACACACTACATATGTACCCTCTACTGCCACCTCTAGTAACCACATCATGCAACCTTGTCTGGACATTTCTCTCTGACAAAAAGAAAGCTTTTCCACCCCATTTATTCCATACTGGAAAGCAGTAACAGAAAGTCATTCATTTAGTGTGTGATTATATATCTAGGGCAAGTGGCAACACTCTGCTTTAGAGAAGGTGAGGTGTCATGCTAATATATTATATTCTAATATTAATAATTTGATTTAATATTTAATATTGCTTTTTGGTGTTTAGATAAGAATCCAGCAAGCTTTCTTAATCATCTCCCACACTTCAGTTTCTGGAATATTGTGTGCCCTGTCCCTCACAGCACTTTTTCACACATTAGGAAAATATTGACATGGTGTTGTTATCCTATTTGTGCAAAGGTCTCATCTGCTGCTGACACGTCTGTTCCTTTAATCAGCCATAAGAGTGCTGATGTGTCGCACAATCAGTGACAGACATTTATGAACTCAACCTGGTAGCTCTTCAGTATGCACAGCTCCCATTGACTGAAGTGGGAGTTTTATATGTTTATATGTTTTCATTCAGGGGATTAGAAAAACTTCTGGTTTTTTTTTTTTTTTTTAGCGTACTACACAGTGGTTCCTGGGAACTCAGCCTCTTCCACCTTTCCAGAATCAGGCCCTAAGTGATGTAATTTCAGGAAATCTTGAGACAAGAAAAAGTGGCTTTCTGCCAGAAAAATGAGAAGCATAGATTTTTAGACCAAAAAGATTAGGCCCACCCTCCAGAGCTTCCTGATCAGTTAAAGATGTGCCTCTTCAAAACACTTTTTTACCAGAGCAGCATTAATGTTTCCCCCTCTTTTAGTGCTCTGCTTTTGTCATTAACAAAACCTGGCATATATTTTCTTTCTCTTTATGAAAGAGATTTTTTCTTTATTTAAAAAAGTGTCAAAGTCTGCCCATTATCCCCCACTCACACAGAGCTGCAGCCCAGGCAGCCAAGCAGTTGTAATCCACCCAGTAACTCACTGAGCTCCTGGGCAGACAGGTCAGACAAAGCTCTCCCTGCTGCGCTAGTGTCCTTCCTCAAGCAAGGCTTGTGGGAGAAAGCCACAAAACCAGGAGTATTGAGCTGTTACACAATCTCAGCTGTTTCCCCTACTCTTGCAAAAGAGATTGTTGTTATACTGGACACTGAAGAGGACGGTAGTGGTTGTTTGCTGTGCTCCCGAGACTCTTATAGCTTTTGAGAGTTCTCAGAAATTTGTATGAGAATGAAATCTCATCAATTCAATTCTATTTTGGTTTTACTACGTCATGATAAATTCATGAACCGTACCACAGGACAGACACGTTACATGCTGTTTGTGTGAAAATGGCAGTGCTATTCCTCCCACCTTAGGCAACAAATTGAGGTGCTGAAGTTAAAAGCCTCATTTACCTCTTATCTGAGCAATGGATTCAGGTAGACATCTCTGGGGGGAAGTCCTTGGATTTTTGTGTGAGCTGAATTGGGTAACCTCTCTCTCTTCCCTAACAAAGACAGTATCTCCTCCTAACTTATTTTTGGTGAGAGACTGAATACTTTAAGCTCTTCCCTCACATCCAGACCAGGGTCAGAAATTTTGCAAGACTGAAGCAAACTAAGGGAGGAAACAGGGTAGATAACAATGTAGAAGTGTCAAATAACAGGCTTGCATATACCATTTCAAGCAAGGATTTTCTGGAGTCTGTATTTTATTTTTATGGGGTGTGTGTGTAATATAGACTTTGTTTAGCTTTTAAACTGCCAGTGAAAGGACAAAACAGGGAGCAACTTAAAATACATATTCACTTGGGCTCACCTCACCTTCAGCACTCTTTTGGTGCTTTGTTACTACATTTTAAGAAGAAAAACTCCCATAAGAATGATTTCAGGGCATAAAGCTTTTATTTGGAAGTGAAATTTCTCAAAGCTTCAGAGTATGTGAAGTGAAAAATGTTCTTCTGCCTGTTTTGGAGGCAAGGAAAGAGAGCAGGTCAAATTTAAACCTCAGTTCTCTTCCCATCCTGGCACAGTCAGGGATCTGCATTTTCATTTAGCCTTGCACACATCTATTCAGCTTCTCTCTTTTCTCTTGCGTGTGGAAGGAATGGAAGGTTTGAGGGGGGAGAGGAATTTATTTCATTTATGAATGGAGAGATTTTAATTTATTTTTCTGAAGTGTCACAAACTTAGAAAATGAATGGAAATAACAGTCATGACATCTTGTCATTCCTACTCTGCCTTTCCTCCAGCTCCCATAGGCTGTACTGATATGCAGCTATCTGCAGATCTGAAAGGTATGAATCATCTCACACATTGCCGAGGTGAAACCTGGCAACTATTTAACACCACCACTGCAAAACTATGGAACATTTTAAGACAGGAAATTAAGAATACCTGAGCCAACTAAAGCCACAGGAGGAAGTTTAGATGGACAGAATTTAATTACCCATTTTGGAATTTGGCCAGGACACCTAAACTTACACCTCAACCCTCCTGTAAAGTGCTATCGGATCTTTCATACTAACAAGTGGTCAAAACATCAACTTTAGATCTACTCCAAATGAGAACAGCACTAAAAGTCATCTAAGACCTACTCAGGTATTCATTTACTACTGGCTGACAGGAAGGGTAAAACATACCGATTCACACACGAACAAGCTAGAGCACAGCAACCAAAATATCTTTTCTAGCAGCACTAGAGGCTTTTCTTCTGTAGACATAGCTTAATGTTTCTGGGAGGATTCGCTGTATTTTCAGAAATGCATCAAATAAAAAAAAGACCCAACATGTTTCATTATCTCGCCAGTCAAAATATCCTTGTGCTCCCCTTGCAGAGCCCCCAAATATACTTCAGTGCTCAGCCTCTTGTTTATTGCCATTTGTAGCATGAAAAAGAAACATGCTATAGTGAAGAGCAGTGTGTTGACTTTAAAAGGAAGATTAAAGCCTTAAAGTCCATACTTTTTCACTTCTCACATTATTTTTCTTAAGCAAGCTCTATACTATTTAATGTTTATTTGTGGTGAAGATGAAAAATTCTTACAGTGGGTTATCTTTTCTAGAAGAGGAGGATTTCTACAAATCACCGTTCTTGAAATTCCTTAGGCTGAGGAATTATGTCAGCTCTGAAAAGCATGAGTTCATTATTCACATTGTGTTACTCTGTTGACATTATTCCCTAACAGACTGGGACATGAGGTGTCCCATTTTGGTACTTCAACCTACAGCTCCTGCTTTTGCCTTCTCTAAATAGTAAACACTTCTGCGTCTGAGTTCCTGTTTTAAAAAATCCTTTGAGCAGAATATCTATATAAAAATCTAGGTTAGCTGTGGTCCACCAGCAATTTATCAAGTAGTATTAGTTATGTCTGTGGGATATTTTTCATTATCTGGGGATTATTAATAGAGGCTCTATATACATAGTGATTATTCCTCGACTAATAATTGAGATAATATCGATATGAAGCCTGGTTTCATTAACACCTTAGTAAAGCAACAATGATGTGAAGGTGCTTTTTTCCCCTCCAACTTGTAATCAAAAGTTATTTAATAGCAAAATCAGTCTTTACTTATAACTGAGGTTGCGGACTTCGGGAGTTGGTAGAGCCAGCTGCTGGGCTGCTGGGAGCCAGACTCCTTTTGATCTTCATATTGAATGGTTTCCTTTGATCACCTAGACAATGGATCATAAAAGAACAGAGCTTTTACCCATATCTCCATAAATTTGCAGGTAAATAATGAGACGGTCTGAACTGAGGCTGGAGTGTAAGATTTTTAACAAACAATTCTCCCCTTTGAAGTAGACTTAGTAAAATTAGCATATAAATGAGCAATACTGCTACATAAGGACATGTGGCTGAAGAAAAGGGATAATTAGACTGAGGGGGTTAGTTTCTAAATGAGGTCGTTTGCTGAATGACCGGCAGTTAAACTACAGGTGTGTTCGTTTTTTGAGTTGAAGATGAGAATTGAACAATGGGCTTTACTTAAGTTGGGGACCGTGGCCGGCGTGGGAGAGGACTGGAGCTTTGTAGCTGACCTGGAAAGTGCAAAGCTAGGTGTGAGGCAGGGCAGATATAGACCATGTCTCTGCGGGAAGAGGCATTCTAATCGGTGCCGTGAAGTCAGGCTGTGGTCCATTACACCGGCATTCTCCTCTGTCATCTCCGAGTATGCAATGCTATGTGATATGATCCTCCATAAATCTCCTCAGAGCTCCTTTTGCTGTGCCTATGAGGAAGGACCATTACGCTGAAATATCTGTACCGGTGGCTGCTGACAGGAGCTGCATGAGCTGAACTCACGTAACTCAAAAAGCCAGAACATGGATTTAGTGTGGTAGCAGCAAGTTAACATTGGGATTTTTGAACCTCACAGCTTTTCATTTTGCCAAAATCAGTGGAATTCCCTATCCCAGTGGGAAACTTCCACCTTGTTACAGGGTATCTTGGACTCTCCTCTCTGCATGGCTGGACAGCCCCGGGCACCAAAATGACCTTGTCCTTCCATAGCAGGGGCGCATGCCTGGAGCTCTCTCAGTAGTGGTGCTTCCTAATGTACTAACTGAAAAAGAAGTTAAATTAAATACAAGGGTTTTGAGTCAGGTTTCAACAAAAATTCCTCAGTGTGCTTGAAAGAATCACTCTCAGTCCACTTGCTCCTTTAATCAATTTAACAAAAATCAAACTTGAGACTGACAGGGGACAGTATGTGGAAGGGACCATGATCCCAGTGGCACCTGAATAGCAAACAGGATAGTTCATTCTGTGTGGTACAAAAATCAATCTCAAATTCCCCCTGTGACTGGCTTTGAGGAAAGATATGGGCTAAGTTTCTGTGAAGACCATAAGCATATTCTGGAGCTACTCACTGGCTGTTCTCTGGCTCAGATACTACTGAGATCACCTTTGCCCTTCAACAGGAGATGGGATCAGCCCCTCTTCAGTGTAACCCTCTTGTAACATAGAAGGCTGAATCCATCTCTTTTTGATTTTAAGTGAGTGTTAAGGGCAGCATTTTTTCAAAGATATAAATGACATTTCAGTCTCTTGTGAATGTACCCTGAAAAAAAGAGTTTCTGTACATCAGATTTTCCCTCATCATAATACTCCCTGCCTGCCCTTGGAGACCTGTTAGGACAGGACTTTCTCCTACCAGTGAATGCAGCATTGCTCTGAAATCTTTGACTTGCAGCTGGAGCTCTGTCAGAGGCTTTTTCAGGAGGTGAAGGTGAGCACAGTGGACTGCAGCAGCCTGTTGTGCTGGGAAGAGCCAAGTACCTGCCCTGACATGGATGAGTGAACGAAGAAGGTGCTTTGGGGAGGTTTTGGAGGTGCTTGAACTAGAGAAAGTCTGGGTGAATTTGGACAAGGAGAGTTTAGTGTAGAGCTCTAGAAAGATAGCTGTGGGATGGCCGTGGCTGGGGGTTCTCCAGCTGGGACCTGGGCATGTTCATGAAGCAGACCAAGGGATAGGGAAGGTTGTAGTGGATGGGTTTAGAAATAGGAGCTCTGTCAGCTTTGTCACAGGGGAGGTGGGGCAAGGGCTGGGGAGGGAGGGCAACGGGCAACTAAGGAAATGGATTTATTGGACACCTCTGACTTAGATGTTGTGTTTGGGGCAATCCTCTGTCCTGTTTTCCTCCTCTCTGCCTGGGTTGTTGTTTGTTTGTTTTTGTTTATTTTTTAGGTTTTGTTGTTTGCTTGTTTGTTTGGGGTTTATTTTTGTTTGGTTTTGCTGCTGGAAACAGGAGTAGCCTGGCCCAACTTGTTCCAGAGAAATTGATATGAACTTTTCCTGCACTTCTGAAATCTTTCTGTCCTCACCTCTTATATTTACTAGTATTAGTTCAAAGTGATTCACCAAAAGTCAACCCGAATCCTCAAACTAGTTTTTTTCTGGCAAATAAACTCTTCACTAAAAACATATGTGCCCATCACTACACTAAATGCATGCAGTCTATTTACTTGCTGTTTGGCTGATGACTGGCCCCGTCCCAGCAGCACAGAGGAGATGGAAGGTATTAAGAAAAGCCCTGAATATTGCTGGCTGAATAGTCTGCAAGAAAAAATAGGGATGATAGGAATGAAATCCTAGCACTGTTAAGAAGCACTTGGAAGATTTTGCTACAGTTTCTATTAGAAAAAAAAATAAAATTCAATGGAGGTCACACAAATAAAAACCATGCACAGCACTTTGAAACCAAACCAGTGTGGCATCATAAATACATGCAAATTAAAAAAAACTTTTAAAAGTACCTTAATTGTAAGCAATGCACTTTAGTGTCTCAGCTCATTATGGCATAACTTCAAAAATGCATTCCAGAACTGGTCTCTTCATCACGTGGGGGAAAGGGGCAGACAGAGCTGCAAGTACAGAGGCACAGCATCTGCTAAGACTTCACTGCCTGGCCACTGGTCTAGCACACCTGCTGTCACTGCTGAGCCTGTGACACAGTGAGGCTGAAGATGGCCTTGTGCTGGTAGGTCACTCCAAAACCTGCAGGCAGAAAGGCCGAGTAATGAGATTACCTTTGTGAGAGCAGAAAGGTGGCAGAGAAGCTGAATGTGGAGCTGGCGTTCAGCAGCCCTGTCAGTAGAAGACGTAGGGGCTCTTGAAGTTAATGGGTCAATTCAATATTCAAAATATTTTCAATGGTAAAACAGGGGGTGAGGAGGCAGAGTCCCTTCAAAAAGGAACAGAATCATTGTCCTGGTTTTGACTGAGACAGAGTTAATTTTCTTCAGCTGGTACAGTGCTGTGGCTTGGATTTTGTGTGAGAATAATGTTGACAACACACTGATGTTTTGGCTGTTGCTCAGTGGTGCTTACTCTAAATCAAAGATTTTTCAGTGTCTCATGCTCTGCCAGCAAGAAGGTGCACAAGAAGCTGAGAGGGAGCATGGCCAGGAGAGCTGACCTGAACTGGCCAAAGGGCTGTTCCATTCCACAGAATGTTCAGTATATAAACTGGGGGGAGCTGGCTGGGATGGACCAATGCTGCTCAAGGTTGGACTGGGTATTAGTCAGTGGGTGGTGAGAAATTCCTGTGTGCCTTACTTGTTTCTCTCAAGTTTTATTCCTCTCCCTCTCTCATTTTTATTACAATTATTATTTTTGTTATTATTATCATTAGTATGATAATATTTTACCTTGTTTTAATTTTACCTTTAATTTTACCTTTAATTTTACCTTGTTTTAAACTGTTCTTACCTCAACCCATGAGTTTTACTTTTCTTTCCCTAATTCTCTTCCCCATCCCACCAGAAAGGGGTGGGTGTTGGGGGCATGTGTAGTGTGAGCAAGGAGCTATGTGGTACTTAGTTGCCAGCTGGGGTTAAACCACAACAACCATGCAGTGCCAATAGCTTGATTTGGAGACATCAGCAAGAATTGTATAAGGGTCTCCTTACTGGCTTTTTCAGTAGCATCACAAAAAAAGGTATATATCCTCTAAATGCGTTCCCCAGCACAAAGGGCAGACTGGTGGCTCCAGCAGGTGACAGTGCAGAAAGGGGAGTTTCCACTGAGAGGGTTGTGAGGTGTTTTAATCAGGGTTTAAAGCAGGTGACACCTGCTCTTGGGGCTTCCATAGAACTGAAAACATATCTCAAGGGTTGATGAAGAACGGAAGAGAAAAAGGCCTTTTTTTTTTTTTTTTCCATACAGGGAATCCCTTTGTTAGCATAGGGAAGGAAATATTTCACTAGGAAATAGGAATAGTCATCAAGGAAAGATATAGAAAACAGAAAAATCACAGGCTTAGTAGCAAAACAACTGGGGGGTTGAAAAATTACCAGAAAAGTGATATTCTCAAGAGTGCAAGCAATAGCACAGGCTCCACTGAAAATGAGGTTAGTTTTGGAAATTAACATCACATCTGTCTAGTTCCAATAATCCTTATTCATTTTAAAATGGAGCTCATGCCACAAGATATCTGCTATAAATAATCAAATACATTATAACCTGGACATATCCTCTACATCAAATAATCCTGCCATAAAAACTGAGAATAAAGGTATTTTCTGGATAACTAACACTTAAGAAATTGTTCCCTTGTGGGTTATTTGCAGCCTATTCTCTACTTCAGTAGGAGTTTATGTTGAATAACTCACAGCTGTGGAAATACCTGCACAATGGAATTTAATGCTACTAATAAAGGGATCCAAATTGGCACAGCTCCACTCAAGACACACTAATGTTAAGATATACAAGTGTCTTGGGTCACGTAAAAGGCTGAGTGGCTTCGGTGCAGAACTGTGGATGCTCAGGTGGAAGGGTTGTACCCACTGCCAAAGGATGGGATGGTGCAGTGAACGAGCCATGGTGTCCTGGAGCTGAGTGCATTGTGCTCCTCACCAGGTTTCCTGTGAGGGACCATGAATGTGCCATGAGGCCAGATCAGCTCTGAAGCTTTTTGTCTTTGTACAAGAAGTGGGGTCGTCAATATGGGCCTTTTGAGGGAATTATAGGAAACTGTGTTTTTTAGGAACTGCTGCACTGTATACACAGAGAGTGCTATAAAGCCACACCGTGTACGCAGTGGCCACATTCCAATCAGGGTTAATCCATTCTGGTCACATTTAAAGCACCAGCTGCTATAAGAACATCCTGAGATGAGCCCTTGCAACTGGAAAGGCAGAGCTGACAACTCTGTACGCCTCTTTTTCTTTTTTTTTTTTTTTGCCCCTCCTGGATTAGTCTATTTTCAAATATTGAAGGGAATTGGGGAAGGGAGGAGAGGAGAAAGATGGAATAACTGATGTTTTGGATGATCTATATCATTCATACGTCCTTCAAACTATCTCTCTGCAACATTTACAAGCATATTTCTGTAGAGCGCTGGGCAGGACACAACCTCTGTAATTCACTCTGCAGCATCATGGCTTAGTCAAAAGCCTTGAGAAAGGAACCTCATCAGCCCACCCCTGGCTAGATCAGAGCTGCTTGTATTTGATATTTGACTTCCAGCTCCAGAAATTTTTAACTGTTTGTTTTAAACTTAAAAGAAATTCATGATACTTGTAGTTTTATGCAAATCACATCTGGAAAGAAAATTATCAAAGTACAGGTTAAAATTTCAGTACCTAGAAGAAATGAAAAGAATAAAAGGCATTCAAACTAATCAAAAAAGTTTTGTTTGAATAAAAAAATAATTAAAGACTCATAATTTTGAGGAATCATTATATCTGTACATCTATTCTGGGTGTTTCACAGCAGTCTGAAGTTGTGTAGACAGGTATTTTGCAGTGATAGTCAAATGGCCACAAGCCTTCCCTCAAGGAAGACCCTGGTCTGGAGAAGATTGCAGGGTACTTGGATGGAGGGTGAGGTGTTGGTCTCCCGGTATAACAGTCCCAGAAAAGCTATAACTGCAGCCAGGCTTTTAATGTGACAAAATGACTCTGCTGGTTTCAAGGTAGAGCTGTCCCTGTGTTTTCTTTCTTCTACCTCAAAGGATGTTTCAAATTAATCCACTTGTTAATCAGCTAAAGGAGATTGTTGCAATTAAGAGACCAGAACAGTTTCCTGCACTGACCTGCAAGGTCACAGGTGACTAAAAAATAAAACAAATTAATAAAATTAATAAAATATAAAATAAGATCAATTTTCCCTTTTGAGTCTTGACCTTGCAGCTACGTCTGCCCTGGTATGTGGAAGTGCCTGCATGAGACCCATTGCTAGAAGTTTGCTTTCATTGCTGATTGCAGTTTTCTTATCCAGTACATGGAGTTTTCTTGGAAACTGCTGTCTTGTAGGTTGCCGCTTTCAGAAGCATCAGACTGTTCAAAGGCAATTAGTTTACAGACAATCCTTCCTTTCCCAACAGTTCCCCTCCCTACTTGAGAACTGGCCATGCCATGGGTCTCACAGCAAAATCGTAGGACTCGACAACTCTCTTTCCATTTTAAAAGCCCATATGCCAGTATTACATAGTCTTGAGCTCAAAAATGTTGACTCCCTGCAGAGTGCCACTGTTCAGTCCCTCATTATAAACTGGCCGTTAGTATTTTTTCCTCCCTCTCAGGAATGCAGCTGGCATCCACTGAAAAGCCAAATCCTGCTGCGTGAAATTTGTGAGTTAGGCCCTTCTCAAGGAAATTCTGACTTCTTAAAAAAGGGGGTGTACTTAAAAATAATACATTTTCTGAGAGAAAGAAGGCTGATATAGGCTGTATTTTTTTGAGCTTTTAGGCTGAAATAGCAGCAAAACTTGGAAGTTTGCTAAACAAAGTCAACTTGAAAGTCCTTGTCCCTGCTGACAAAAAGGCCAGTAGAGGACATAGCTGTGGTATGCAAAAATGAAATCACAGTACTCCTACACAGCTCAGGAACCACAATAAAGGTTCTTGATTGCTGTCCAGAGTCCTTAGCAATAAGCCCAGCTCTTGCAGCACTTCCCACCTGATTCACATTGGAGGAGCTAGTGGTCTAAGCACAGATAACATGCACAGAGCTGCTGACAAACACGAATGAAAAGATAGCTGTCTCAGTTGTTCACCCTTTGTTATCACCCTTTGGAACATGAGTTTAACCTGAAGGGGAGATTTCAAGGAAAACAGCTGAAAATTTCCTTTCAGACTGGAGTTTGCAGTTAAAGACAGGCACAAGCCCCAGTATCGATCACAGTTCCTAAATTTCACACCTTCTGTCTGCTGAATTTGAGCTCTCTTGGCAAGCTGGTAGCAATCCACCTTGGTTTTGATGGGTTTGTCTGTGTGGAGCACCCACAAGTCCTGCGTTCTGTGTTACACGTGGCCAGAAGAAGATGGAGAGTTAAAAACTTTGTGCAAAATGACAAACAAATTTTCATAAGATATCAAAGAGTGATGGAAGAAAATAGAATGGAAAAAAACTCCCAGCATCTGAAAGCACCAAATACCAGTTCTTAAAAGCTTTTTCAGTATCAGACCCCCCAAGAGATCACTCAGGGAGGATGAAACTTCATGTGATGAAATGAGAGTTGCAGCTGAATGTGATAAGGAGTGTTAAGTGCCTGCTTCATATCAAACATTTGCTAAAACGCCTCCTAATGCACTTACAAAAGAGATGCTAACCTTATATATTATAGCTGTTCAATACAAAGTTATACATAGCATCTGAGATGAATTCAGAGTTGTTGAGACAGAGCTATTAATTAAACTGGGGTGATACACAACTTGAGGATCTCCAGAGATCAGGCAGAATTTCTTTTAGCATGATATAAAGTACACTCTGAGAAGTGCTCTGCATGTCACCTTCCAACTGGTAAGATACTGGACACCTGAAAATACTGTGACACCCGTTTCTGTCACAGGGCATTGTACTAAGTAAAAAAAAAAAAAAGACTCGAAAAATTCCCATATTAAAAATCCCCACCCTGAGAAAATCACCACAACCACACAGAGAAAAAAAGAAAAAATAACCTGAAGAAATTTGGACTCCAGCTATGAGCACTGACCTAAAGGATCACGAATTTGGGTGTCCAGCAGGCATGGAGGCACATTGTGTGGGCATTTATCTGCTTCAGCTGAAGCACATTCCCTTGCTAATACATGATAACCTGAATTATCAGTGATGGATTTAGTATCTCATCCAAACTGAAGCTTACCAGTCTCATCCTGCTTCCTATAAAATTGATGGAAACACAGTTGGGAATTTCTTGGGGAGCTGGAGTGTTTGTGCTCTGTTGTGGCTGGATGCTTTTTATAACATTTTTGATTCTGTATGCACAAGTGTATTATTTTCTGATGTAATCTTTAGTGCATAATGGTGTTTTTAAATGTGGTTATGAATTAAGACTTCCATAGACCCCTTAAAATTACTTCTTGATGTGAGGGATAAAGTTCTTTTATTTTGGAAGTGATTCACAGGGTCATGGAAGAAATGTTTTTACAGTTAAATTGCTCCATCACTGTTCCCAATAAAGCCTCTCCCTTTGAAAGAACTGATACTAGTTGCTGTCAAAATAACATGGTAAATTAGACAGGTTTTAATACTGTGAACATTCAGTGGAAATTCATATTTTCTCATGAAATGTACCAACATGGTCCATAAATTTAGAGACTTCCATAAGTGACTTTCTATCTAAAGGTACCATCTGCCATTCTGAAATGCTGGGGTACCACCAGGCTTCCTAATAGAACATAATGGTATGTTGGAATAACATCAGTTCTATGGGATGTTAAATATTCAGTAGCTTCTCTTACATAGTAGGAGATTCAGGCCTTAGCCTTGTATAAAAATATGCTGTCAAAAAGCTAGAAAAAACATACAAATCATCCAGTCCTACACAATAAAACCAGCTGCTGGGGTTACGTGTGCCCCAGGGCAGCTTTAATTTGGACATGCAATATATCACCATAGGGCTACTTGATCAGAGTTGCAGTCTCAGGAAATATTTTCAGGACTATTCAATTTCCATTAGCAGTTTCTCCAGGATATATTAGACACAAACTGGGTTTCTTTCAGTATCAATCATTCATATTTTCTCTTTCATCCTGTCTTTGCTAAAATGGGATTTTCATGGAGGCCGTGAAATTGCAAAATTTAGTCTGTTCTATCATTTAGACTCCGTTAATGGTGTTTTGCAGCAACAGCTGGGTAAGGCACCTCTCTCCACCCTGGTGCTAGAGAACACTCACTGATGTTCAGTACTTTGCCTTTCCCTTTGGTACTTTCCTGCCCCTCTGACGCCTGTGCATTTCTGCACACTGATCATCCTTGGTAGCTCTCTGGTACAGGGCACTTCTTGCTTTCCTCAAGGATGCAAGTTGGTTACATTTTGCAAATGTGTGAGAGCAGTACCTTCCCCAGGACCAAGGTTACAAATGAGTCACAACTTTCACAGAGGCCTGTGATGCTGCAAGCATGCAAATACAAGTTATACCTCCCAAGGTCCCTTCCAAACTGAATTATCCTAGCACATTATTACATTCATACATATCAATGCTCAGATGATGAAACCCGAGGACACCTTCTTTCTGAAAAGACTACAAAGCTGCAAATATTGCTTAGTTTTGCTTGTCGTGGAAAGAGAGAAGGAAGGAGATTTAAGAACTGAAATGTTCTCATGAGGGGCAGCCAGCGAGACCAGCTGATGACTCATGTGAGTTGGAAGTTCTCTGAGATGGGGACTTTGCTGAACAAAGACCCACAAAAAATAATAATCCCCAAACAAAGCAATTCAAAGAACAATCAAAACCCACCAGTGCTTATGACTCTTGCATGGTTCAAGTCCTTTGTAACAGCAACCAGCTTGGTTATCAGTGTTCATATTCAGTCACTTTACTAATGATGTGATTCTGCTTTTCCAAGTAAACTGGAATTTCCTCTCTCTGATTTGTGAGGGCACTTCTCAGGGCCAGTATTTCCCTCCATTTAGCTAAAACAAACAAGAGCTTTCTCTTTGAAAGTATTTCAACATCATGAGATAAGTTTCCTTCCTCCTTTTAATAGCTGCAGGGCTCCCCAGAGGGAAGTGTCAACAACATTATTCCCTTCCAAATTCTAAGAGAGATACAATGTTCTGGTAGGTTTTGGGATTAGATTACAGTAAAATTAATTACTGGTTTCAAGCTTTCACTCTTCAGGCTGCAACCTCAGCTCTCACAGACCTCTTACCATACCTGTACCAGGTTACACCTGTGGTATTTATTCACCTTTCCCACTGCTCTGTGCCAGACAATCAGGAAGCACACAGAAGCCACAGTGTCATTTAATTGCAACCCACAACCAAAAGCCATAAAATCCACTAGTTCATGTGATCACTGTGCTTTAATCCTCTGCCTGTTGGGGAGTGTCCCTGAGGACAGGACATGAGCACTTGGGATCAGAAATGGGATCGCAGGCTCTGTCTTGATGAGTTTTCCATGTCATATGAAATATGGTAAGAAAAGCCCATGCAGCAGCCCAGAGCAAAAGGAAGGAGCAGTGAGGAGACTGCATGTCCAGCTGCTGTACATCTCAACCCAATTCTTCAAGCTGGCCCATTTTGGACATTTCTTTTATGAATAAATAAGTGAATAAATAAAATCAGCTAGCTCCATCTGTTATTCACCCTAACCACAACAGGGTGGATTGATAGCTTGTCGACAAGGTTTTTGAGGAGATATGGTGAAAGTGTCCTTCCAGATTAATTCAAGGACAGGACTCCAAGGAGTCTGTTGCCCATTTTTCAAGTGATCCTATGTTTATTTACTGAAACAACAGGAGTAATATGACATCATAAATCTTTTAAAAATTGAAATAGTAGTGCCAGTCTTGAAAGATTAATAATAAGGAACGCCTTTTAGTGTGTGCTCGTGGAAATGTAATATGAATGATTAGTGTTTTTGAACGTTAGAATTACAGTGTATAATTGTAATGTTATAGCAGTTATATAGGAGCCAGAGATCCCTTAATGGAATACATTGTGAATTTAATTATTTACATGGAAAAATCAGGACTGATATAGTCACTGAATGATAGACCTACAGTTTCCTACATTCTTCAAGTGTCACGAAGGACCAGCATTGCTATCCACATTTGTTATTTAGTTAGATTTAAATTCTACCCTACAGTTGATATCCTTTGTGCTCTAGAGTCTGGAGTGTCTTTTAGGCTATCTTCCTGTAAGCATACCATAGGTGCCAAAATTATTGAACAAGGATTTTGCTTACAGTAGCATGGACCCACATCAGGGGCTGAGGTTGGTTCCGGGGGCAGGTTCTCTTGCTAAGAAACAAGTGCCCACACAGGGTGCTTTGCCTTCTATTCCCTCTGCAATGGTCACTTCAAAACTCTTTGGTAGAATCACATCCAGCAAAAGTATGATTAAAAAGTATCTATATATCTTTGGGATATATAGATTTCCCTAGACTGACTTCAGGGTATATGTACAGCCACTCCAAAACACCCTCTAGAAGTTCTTAAGCTGTTTTTATAATGTCAGTAATATTAAAAGTATAGTTTCAGGCAAGAGCAAAACATTGCTCCTGTGCAGAAAAGGCAGGATTGTGTAGGCTCAGCATTTCCGTGTCGGCAGCTCTCCCTGTGTTTACCACTTGCAGGGTGCACCTTGCAGGGCTTCCCAGCTGCCCCGGGACACAGGTGTGTCCCTCTGTGCCTCCCTGCTCAGCCGAGGGGCTTTCCAGGCTGGGCTCAGAGTGGCTGCACCACTCCGGGGGGTTTTGCCTGCTCGGTTAACAATGGATATGATAGCAAAGGGAAGAAAGAAGGATTTTTAAAATCCTCTCAGCCTCAGTTGAGGGACTCATCATACAATTATCAGACAGGATTCAGCAGAGTGTAAATCCCTGTTCTGATAAACCCTAGCCCTGGAAGGTGAGGGATGTAAAGTTCAGGATGGAGGTGTGCTGGCTGGATGCCCTGCACTCCCTCACACTTGGTTTCCCAGCTGTAACCCACCCCTGGTGTTGCATATTGTTATTGTCAAAAAAGATCATCTCACCAAATCGAGCTGTAAGCGATTCACACCCAACTATAGACTTTCCCCTTTGCTGAAAAAAGACTGAAATTCAGTGAAACACTGTTTCCAAAAATTCCTAGTGTGTGATCCTGCACAAGGGCACCTGTGTTTTGCATGCAAGGAACTGTAAATGCACTGTATAAGAGCACATTAGTTAACACAGTTTATTGGCACACTTATTGGCAAAGCATACATAAAATACAGTTGTATTATATAACACACTGACTCACTGTGTCTTTACATAATGAGTTGAACATATTAATACGTAAATGAAAAAAATTAGTTTCTTTTATAAAGTTTCACATAAATACACTGGAATTAAAAAAAAAGTAAAACAAAAAATGAGGGCTTTACAAAAATATTATACAAGAAATATACTATGAAAAGAAATAACAACAAAGCCAACTCAGATACAATAATAAAAACACAAAAGTTTTAGATTTATTAAGCTGCCCACAAAGTTAATGGATTACATGGCTTTAAAATATCTGGATCGACAGCAATTTTACAAAGCATAAACTCTCATAGGACTGGGTGTCTTTTTCCACATAAAAATATTTCTTATGTCTTCGATGAAAAAAAGACATTTCTTGTTTCAGTATTTTTATTAAGTGATGGATAGAGTATCTACTGGCATCAGCTAAATGTAAATTAAAAATGCTGGATCCTTTATATGATTAACTGATGGAAGAAAAGTTAAAGAAAGAACAAAAGTTACTTTAAATTACTTTTCCTTAAAAGCTGATCTTTTTCTGAAACAAGAAATTTCAGGTGCAAGTTGAAAAGCAGAAAATATATTACAATTGTAAAAAGTTTTACATAGTTACGTTAATGAGATCCTGAGCACTGATGACTTTAAAATATGGCCATTGTTTGATGAGGAAAAAAACAACCCCTTCCAACAAAATGCACTGTCAGAAATTTTTTCATGAGATGCTGTATCATCCATATAATAACTTCCAATTATTTTAATGGAGGTCAGTGCCAGTATCATGTTGTATGACAATGCTTCCAAGGTATGTATATGGAAGCTTATACAAGAGTTTTCCCTAATGAAAAAAAATTGGATAGCTTTAGTTTAGAAATAATTTGTAATTGTATAATTTGAAAAGTGTTTCTTTTAAATTTTATTTTGAAGAATGCTGTGAAACAGTAATTAATAACCCACTGACATACATTGCAGTGGGCACGGCTGCAGGATAACCTATTGGGAAGCTTGTGGTGTGGGGTTTTCAGATTTAGTCTCCTGGTTAGCAGGAGGTTTGCTGTTCCATGGGCTGTTATTTCCCAGTGCAGGTGAATTGTTGAAATCTTCTTCATCATCCATGCCATTTGCTGCATCATACTGTGTATTCTCTAATCTAGTGATAAGCCTTTCGTCTTCATCCCCAAATTCGCCTCCCATCAGAGTTGGTTCTCCTACCACCATCACATCCTGTGAACAGCACCCAATATTTGTTATATGGAAACCTTGAGAGAGAAAAAATCAACTTAAAAAAATTATGTTAGAGAATTTGCATCGCTTAACTTTGTGATATTTGAACAACAGAGTTAAAAGTTCCCGCATAGTAGGAAGCAGGAGGCAGACTTACACTTTATTTCTAATCAAATGAAAAGCTATAACACATCTCTCTAGCTGCATGCTCACGGCTCTGGATCTCAGAAACCCCAGAACTCAAAAGCAGGTAGATTGAAAAATGTGCCTGATTTTAAGCAAATAAGCAGGCTATGAAACTGCCTTCAAACTCCTCCTTGAAATATTTAGCCTTTATCCAGTAATTCTTTCCTGAGCCATTTTCTTTGGAAAGGCACCAGGGTGCATCTCAGTCGGAACTTGGCGATATGTGTATTTTAGAAGTAGTTTAAAAGAAACTGCATTTCTTATCCTCAGACTTCTCAAACGTGGAGCACAACACTGTAATAAAGATGGTAACTCTCTAATCCATAGCCAGCCAAGCCCTTTTACGCATCTAATATACTTGACATTCTGCTACTTAATTATGGTAATTAATTTAGGTAAAGTTTTCGATAAAAACAATGTTCACACTGATTTGACAATTTGCATAGCTAATTAAGTCATTAGCAAAAACCTGCTGATTGCCAACAAGCCCTGAATTTACCATCTGTTATTTCATGGTGCCTGTCACCTAACTCCATGTAGGCAACCCTGCCGCCAATCTGTGCAGTAAGAGGACCAATCTGTCCAGCTGGTACGGTAAAAGCAAGATGAAGAGTGCTAATTATAATTACACTGATGAAGCTAGTAGTCATCAGAAACTAAAGCATGCAAGAAAGACAGAATTCATCTAATCACTGCTTTAAGTACAAATTGTCCTTCCATGAAAACAAGTAAACCGCCTACTGTACTCCAGTGCATCACAAATTTGCTGCAAAAAAACCAAGCAGCATGGGATAGAAAGGTGCAAACTTGAGATTGGAAAGCAAAGGTGCAAAGCCAGAGAGCTCTCTTGTTCTCTCTGTTCAATGGAGAATCAGGCTGCTGTGCTAACTGCTAAAGAAATATGTGGAATGCATCTTTTCATGCAGCTCAGGTGTCAGGGCATCAGCTAGTGCTTGGTAAAAGTGCAGTAATTCCAGATGTCTAGCTTCATTCCTGCTGATTTAACAAGCCCTTCCAAGAATCCTAGTGAACAACAGATTCATATTTTAAAGGATCTGTTCCTCCTTTTGAATGTAAAAACATTTGTAAAAAGCAAACAGAAGACATGTTTGCATTTAACAAGGTTTCTTTTTAATCAGATGTGCACTTCCTTCACCACAGAACAACACAAATTATTGCTTTTAAATGTTTATACTATTTTTTGATATCCCTCAGCAAAGGCTGGCATGATACAGAAGGATTTTTGTATCACATTTTCAGCCTATGCTACTTAAAATTTTTTTGAGTGTATGGAAACTGTTACATGATTTCTTCTTCACTTTGTCTATATTTTGTTACTCCATATATCCATAAAATATTTGGTTAAGTAAAACTCACACACAACTTTAAAGACAGAAGTTTTAAAGACAAAGGTGTTCATAAGCAAAAGTTTATTCTAATTTATTCCATCCCTCTAAACAACAGACAATATATAGTGTGCACTGCTGAACCAGACCTGACCCCATTGTATTGTGAGAGCATTAATAACAAGAGAGACCTGGCAGAGGACAGCAGGTTGGGTTTGAGGTGTGCAGTGTGATATGGCAGGCAAAAAGACTGGAGTGGCTGAAAAACAGAATCACAGGCCGAGGTGGCAACAGCTCCTTTTACTTCAATGTTCTTGAGTACGGGCCTCAAGTTCTTCCTGTTGCCACACCAGCAAGAGGTCAGTGACTTGGATGAGACTTAGAGAAGTGCATCAAAAATCACTGTGGGGCTAGAACAGCTGGCTGGGGAGGCCACATGAAAGAATTAAATATGTATTATATACACCAAATGATTGGGAGGGGTAAATATGCTTAACAACTGCAAGTGCTGAAAGGAAGATGATCACTTTAGGCCAATCTGAGGAGATGTAAACTAGGGTAGTAAGATGACACTAAGTGAACAAAATGTAATCCCCACTGCTAAGACAAAATTCCTGTTACTGATAATGGCAGACTGAGGATTAATGACCCCACTGGAACAGTGCTAACTTTGCTGCTCAGGTCACCTAACACTGGGCTGGGAAAAATCTCAATCTGTGGTAGGAAACATTTGTGCATCAGTGGGGAGATGTTCAATCACCTTATAACTACTTCCATCTCTAATTTCTCAGATTCTTTGCAAATATTATTCCTTTAGTATTAAATGACATCCACTGAGAGGACAGTTTGCATTTCTATTTCCCTCCACGCTATTGAGTCTCTTTCTCTTTCTGGGAATTAAACTACAATTATACTGAGGTTAGTGGAGTTTTCCCTCATTCTATTTAAAGGATAGATATCACAGCATTAGTTACAGGACATTTAAAAAAAAAAAAAAAACAAACCTTGACAATTTTGCCACTTATAGATATGTCAGGCAAAAATAGTGTCTCAGGCAGCGCACATGCTGTTTCCTCCCCAGAGAGGATTCTGCTCCTTAGACTGAAAGCTGAAGACCCCACCAAGTGCACCCCATTGAACCTCCACTCACTAGATCCCGTGCAATGACCACCAACCTCTGAGGAGGACTGGAAGTGACTCCTTTTAGAGCCCCTCAATGCTTCTCCTTAAATTGGCCAGTGGGGGTCACTGCTGTTGAATGACACAAGGCTCCATCCCTCCCAGGGTTGAGGCTGCAGCTCTGGAGTGCTCCTAGCTCCTGCTCATGGAGTGAGAAGCAGAATCCAAGAATTAAACCCTAGTCTCTTGCATGGCAGCACACACTGCTATGGCCTAGTTATGGTAGCACATATTTGACTAGATTAGTTTAAAAAAGATTTAGACTGTAGTCACTCAATCTTATTAATTTACTCTGTGATTAGAAACAATATTTTTGGTCAAGGAATGTCTCATGATAGTAAAATATGGTTGCAGTGAAGCACTATAAATAAAGCAGTGGTTGTTTTACATTATGTGATAGAAATATATTATTTTATAATATAACCACAAAAGCAGCTTTCATGTATATCATACTTTTCATCCTAAAATAACCCTAGTTGCCATCCAAACTTTAATTGATGCATAACAACTACACACAGAGGTCACTTCGTACACAACTCAAGTACAAGCACTTCTATTTAACAGAACGGTCACTTCTCAGGCTTCATCTTTTTTTATACCAAGACTCAAAATTTAGCTCTGCTCTGTCCAGTTATGTAACTAAACTTTTTAACTTGGGATCATCCTATATCTAAACAATGTCTTAGTGAAGTCTGGAGGTAAAAAAGTCTGCTGGGCCATGTAAAATTCCCCATCCCTATGCCTGCCATCTTCGCTACTGTTAATACGTAGTCCCGCCCAGTGTGTTACAATGATTAGTTCGTAGCTCAGGTGTCCCAGTCCTCAGAAGTAGATGAACAGCGCTTCACAAGCCTGAGATAACTAGAACTGTCTAACACTAGGAAATATATTGTTCAAGCATGTCTCATACTCCAAGGACTGAAAGTTGCACTAGTTCTAGCAGCTAACATACCTCTAGTGCTAAGTCAAAAGAAGAAGTGTACCTCCTCCTGCTTTCCTTCTTATGGAATTGTGTTAGTGGTGGTTATTTTAATAATTGACTTCTTAGCTCCTTACCACAAAAAATTATTAATGACTGAGAGACCCACTGCTGCCCATACCCATCATGTACACTGCTTCCACTACAAAAACATCAGACTGACATTGGTGTTGAAATGATCTATAGAAACAGAACTGACATTTTAATTAGGCTTCAGAGTAAACACTTTCTAGAGAAAAATCTTTCACATCTCATCATAATCCTCCCTGTTAACTTGACATTCTGGTCTTGTTTGGAATATTTTTCCTAAAGTGCAAAAACTGGAAAACAATTTATTCTCTCTCATCTCTTTATGACTAAATCTTGGATTCTGAATTGCACAGTTCTGAGACATGGGATAATTTCTGACACTAATCTTTGGCCTTTGAACCATACCTCTGGTTCTACAACATCTGCTACAAACCACCTAAACATACCCCCTGTTTCTGAAACACATAGGAGATTGTATTTCTCCCTTCCATGTTAACAGGTTTATTTATGGGTTTGGTTTCTGAGGATCTTACAGAGAACTACAAAGAGAAAGAGAGATTATTGAGGTATGTAACTTGCTTAAAGAGTGCAAGGAGGTTCTAATTAAGACTCTGGCTGCAACAGAGAACGTTTGATTTACTTAGTGGCATGTAGTGATGCTTTATTCTTTCCAACACAAATGATATTCACTGGATTAATGGTTAGAGTAACTACACTCAACAGGATCTTCATTAGTAAAAGAAGGCAAAATCCACCTGTTAATTTCTGTGCTGATGACTGGGAGCAGCCTGGAGCAATGGTTCTTACAGCTTGTGAGAGTTGTGCATTGCTGTTAAATTTCAAATATATGAAAATGATCAATGTGCCCCATTTTTATTAAATTTAACAGAAAATGATATTTATTTGATAATGGCTTCTGATGATCTTGCATATACCTGTAATTCACAGATCACAGTGTAGCCATCACTATTCTACAGTATAGGGGCCTGGGCTTGCAAGAAAGTTTTATTTGAAACAGAAGAATATGAAAAATGCTAAGGAATATGATTTTTAGCCAGTAAAGAGGCTTTAAAATTGAGCAAAGACTTGGGAAAACACTACGGCTAGCTTCAAATATCAGAGCAAATTATTACTGCTGGGTAAGTGATAAGGCAATGGCACACACAAATTAGATAACTGATTTCTTTGAATCATCAGAAGTCTGACATTAGAAAGGTTTTCTAGGAACCTTGCAGGAGGAGTTTGCCCATCTTTGCTCTTTGTTTAGAGAGAAGAGGAAACTGTTAACTCCAGTTTCTGCCCAATGGGCTAATGTTTCTTCCAAAGATCAGGTGTGATTAAGAACATGAACAAACCCCAAACCAGCTTAAAATACTGGCATCTGCTGAGGCTAAGGCAGCTGAGTGAAATACAGCTTCTGTTCTGTCAGTTTTCTCTATGCACTAAAACAAGCCAATGAAGTACAGAGCCTGCACCTATGAGGGTCTGAGAGTAGAAAACTTCTGGTGAGAAAAATGTTTCTGTATTTGTGCTATTGAAGTGACTTTAGCAGGACTGCGTTCTGCTTCCAGCATACTACAGTGTGTTGCCTCAGCACCCACAGGATTCAAGTCAAAAGCATCACTGGACAAGCAATGGTCCAGCCTAGGCATGCATTATGTGGTGTAGTCATGCAGCACACTAGCTAACTACATTTGTTAAGAATGTGGGAAATACGTAGGAAATATGGAATATGTAGAAAAGATATTAAACATGGTTCTTGGGCCACAAGAGTTATGTCGACAACAGATACCGAGTCTGCAATCAGTAGGTTGAGAACTAACAAAATCACAGAAATCAATGTTTTTCCCACCATCATAAGGGCAAATGGGTGCAATAGAGTGTGACTATCAAAAGGGCAAAACTTTGTATTTTATTTACCACAGTTGAGAAAGTATGAACAATAGTTATAGACAAAAGGACAAACCAAGACTGAACCTTTTGAAATTACTGATGAGAGGGAAGATGCACACCCACCCACTGGCAGAGACCCTTAAGACACTTTCAAAGACTATGTTATTAAAGATGTATCAGAATGTGTCAGTGCTGTGAAAGTGCTAATCAATTTAAAGCAACACAAAGAGTACAAATGATACTGATTGATTAGGCTTCACCAACTGAGCTTCAGGTGCAGTGCCAACCTGACCCATGCATGGAAATACAACCACATCATTTCACTTTCTGGACCTGGCTCTGTATTTTCAGCACTGTCCCTGACTGAAGAAATGATCAACAAATAATGCAGCTAGAGGAAATGGCACATCCTCCTCCTCCTCCAACTAGAAGAATGTCTATGTGACAAGTACCATTCCCTCTCATTAATCAAGGTTGGCTCAGCCCAATGTATTTATCTGAAGATCTGGAAGGGTCTGTGGGGAAAATGACAAAACTCTGTGAAGTTTCAAGCTTTGCCACAGCTGCTGGTACTGCAGCTGTTTTCTGGACACTATCCTGAACATGCCATTTGCCTCTCCAGGCATGAAGACCTCATTAAAAAAACAGGAGTTAAGGGTGTGAATGAGGTGTGGATGAGCTGAATGGTAAATTCACACATTTGCCAGAGCATTACTGTAGGAGCAAAACTCAGTAATTACTAATGTCCTAAACCAAGATTACAGAGAACAGAAGCTAAGAAAAAATTGTCTAACCAGGATTATTTTACTACCAGAGAGAAAACAATACAAAAGTGTGAAAGTGACAGGAAATTTGTAGTTAGATGTGATTATGGTGGAGAGACTGACTTTACTGGCTGAGAAGAAATCATTGGAGAAAAAGAGAAAGCTGGACTTCATATTAGTCCAGATTTGATGTGGATATGAGCCCATTGCCAGGGTTCTCTAGAGCGGAGGATGAGAAAAAATTGAACTGAAACCAGGCCTGGTTATGTGAGTCATCTGGTTAGAAGATGCAGTGATTCCATTCCTTTTCTCTAATAAGGATGGGGAAAATGCTTCTAACACTGAAAATGAATGATTTCGGTAGGTTTTTGGTTTTTTTTATACTGAGCAGGACAGTCCCATTCACAGAAAGCTCTATGGCCAAATGAAGCTTTTAATGAGTTGAAAACTGCCAAACTGTGTTCAAGGATCTCTTGTCTTCTATTGCATAAGGGAAACCAAACATTAACTACTAAATGATACACTTCAAGGTACAGTTATGTGAAAGAAACAGAAAGCAAGTTACTGCTACCTGAAGATAACTTCAGAAAGCAGTGGTATGCTGTAATAAGGTCCACTTCAGAGAATGCATAATTTTGAAGAAATGTGGTAACAGCTCTCCATTAACCTGAAAAGCATTGAATAGTTTTGCACCAAAATACCCTACTGCTAAAATTATTTTGAGTTCTGTCTACTCTACAGGGTGGCCCAACCATCAATTCCATCTGGTTTGCTATCTTTGCTGTGGGGAAGATAGGAAGAGCTGTTAGTATGTCAAATCAAACAGCTAAGCATTTTCCCCTTTGCAGATGGAAAGGAGAAGTGTCCTAAAAATGGAACCTCATCCTCCATATGAAAGAGTTTGGACCATTTTGCTACCCTGGTACAGAAAAAAGAATATTGAAAAACACTGACTATGCAACATCCTGAAAGTAAATGAAGGCTAAAAATCCATCCCTCATACCACAATAAACTTCACCAGTGTGTCTCAGATGCCCAACTATCATCTCCATCAGGAAGAGCAGCCTTGACTACTTCACCTGTCAGGAGTGGCCTTTCAGTACCTGAAGTCAGCTTCAATATCAGTGGGAGTGACAGGTAACTATCAGAGGGCTCAATTACACTCAAACATACAAGTACACATGGCTACCACTGAAGCCAACAAAAGTTGTCTCTCCAGGGAGGGGCAGGATGAAAAGTGGCAGGGGGTCAGATTCTGGTCTTACTGAACTGAACTCAGAGCAGGAAGTAGCTGAGATAAAGTGATTTTATTGTCTTTTAAACCTGGGAGACAGCAGGGAACTAAATGGTTGCTCAGTTTTGCACTTAATTGCTGGTTTTTTCTTAAATATGTTTGAATATTGATCCAAGAGGTTTTGTGGCAGATGCTGTCAGTGAGTCAGAGTGGTCCCTGTCACTAGGGGATCAGGTAGCTGGCTTCTGGCTGTTTAGTGCTGCCAGAAAAACACAGAGATGCCTATATTAGGGAAAGAATGTGACTCTGGGGATGTGAGCCATGTGAAAATGTTAATATGACATGGAGGAAATATGAGTTTAATGTACTGAAGCCCAAAGCTTCTGTAAACTAGTAGATTGCTGAATCAGTTGCTAAACAAAAAAACCTTCATTTCATTTCACTGGTGTTAGTCTACTCTTTTTTTATCTGGGTATTCAAGCTTCCTAGGAAGTGTCTGCTTTGTGCTAACAAAAGGCCTATATTCTTTGTCAGGTTTCAGAGGAGACCTAGTCCTTTTCATATCTGCTGATCAGAAATCCAGTAAAAATCCCTGCGTGTTATTCCCAGGGTATGACTTTATATTTCCTACAATATAAAATTATTTTCACAAGTTTTAAAATGCATATGCTATCTCCTTATTGACTAAGACACACTTTGTCACAATTTGGAGACTGATTACCCCTATATTGTGAATAAAGCAGTAAATGTGACATTATTAGTGCTGGTACAGTTGCTACTCTGGAAATGACTTGGTGTCTCCCTATACAGTTAGGATCTCAACAGTTAGAGCTAGATAAGCTGAGAGCCATATTCCAAGGGATCTACTCTCTGCAAGTGGAGTGATTGGAAAAAGAGATAACCCTTGCAGTTAAGTTAATTCATAACCTTTTCCTGTTCAGCATCTGAATCTGGCACCAATTAGAAGTAAGGTACTAAAGCGGAGAGACCAGCGGATTCCTCAGGTATGACTGTCCTGCACCACAGGGACACATCCTCACTTAGCACCTGGCAGAGGGAAGTCTGCAAGCTCTTGCTATATCTAAAAACACGAGGCCCAATCTAGTCCCACCACTAGTGGAAGGACTCCCATTGACAAGAAAGGGAGCTGGCCCAGGCCTTTAAAAAATCACATCTGATCCTCAGGACACCTGGGTTTGAGGGTTCTTTGTTAACGCTGTGCTGCAGAACAGTTCCTTCACATCTCTTCACTAATTCCCCAGCTTCCACAGCACACTGTGCAAGATTGCCTTTTGCTTGTGATAGTTTTGGCTCAAGAATGCACCTTCTTTACAATGTAAGGAAAGAATAAAAGTACCATAAGTGATTCAGGCCTAAAAGGAAAGCGAGACTTACAGGTACCTGACTTGATAGACTCAGGTTTGCAGCAGCTGACTTTTTCTTGCTGTTGGTACTATTTGCATTGTTCCCAGCACTACTGTTGGAAGTGCTGCTGGTAGAGTTTTTCCTTTTTCTCCGTTTGGTTGTCGGTTGTCTTGTGGGTTCTGCTGCAATAAAATGATAAGAAGGAGAGCAAATGGCAGATACTGTAAAGCACGAACTAAAATGATCCATTAGCAGAAGTGATAGAATATTTTTTCATCAAGTTTTAAATTTCTAAGTTTAATAGCAGCAGTAGTAGATTTAACACAGAACGCTATTTGGACCCAAACCAATGGAATCTGCTTTCAATGTTGTGTAATGGATTACCAAAGCTTATTGTCCCAGCATTATCTATAAAGACATCTGAAAGCATTTTACCAACAGGAGTATCATGAGAACTATCATGGTGTTCAAAGTGACTGTATAACTTGCTGAAGGTCACACAGCAAGCAACAGTGCTAAACAAAAATCCAGGTCTTACTCTGATATAGGGTACAACCTCAACTGACCCAGCCAGAGAGAAAGGCTAAGGTAGCTTTCTACCCTACTGCTGCAGCACACAAGCAAATACCATTTGACCTCCTTGTGCCCTGATTGTGGCCTTCACCTTTAAATCTGCCACTCCCAAGAGAGCACTGCTGAATGCCATTTGCCTGCAAAACTTCAAAACTCAGGCCAAAACAGGACAATTACACAGCTTTGCTTAAAATGGCAAAGAACAGAAGGGCAATTGTACTTCTCAAAATTTGACCTGAGCACCCGTGCGAAAAGTCTTAGATATGCAAACCTTTATAATCTGAAAAAAAGAGAGAATTATTATTTTGAGGTGTAAGAGGAAGGAGATTAGGTTCAGGCCTCTAAATAACTTTATACTAGTCTCAAAGACAATTAATTATGAATTGTAGCTGTAATTCCAGAGTCACAGCAGGAAGCTGGATTACATAAACGATGAATTCTAATGGAGCCAGTAGGCATTTTGCATTCCATCTACACATTTTTTTGTACTAAATTATATCCCAGTCACAGTGAAACCATCTGAATGTGCACATCTATAAATCAGTTGTGTCAGACAAATCATAAAACATCAGAATAATTTTCAGGCTTGCTTTTGGAGCAGTGCTAATTACTTTCCTTTAGAAGTAAATTTTCCTATTGTTTCTCCATTGATTTTACTGTAAAATAAATTGAATACTGGAAATGAAACATACCTGGTGGGGCCACCATTCTCTGCCATTTTTGAAATAAGCAAGTCTTCAAGCAGTCTCGAGGACTTAGATTGTAAGTTTTATGTCTTGACATCAGTTCCTGCATTGGCTCCAGTATTACACACAACTGGAAGAAAAAATCAGAATAGAACAATTTTATCCAAGCAAAGCCCCAGTTGATCAGTATTTACATCACTGGAAACTGTACTTTTGGTTTTTTTTTTTACTCTTGCTAACTGAGTATGCCTTGTCAAGTTCAATTTAATCTGCAGTGGAATTGCAGGATAAAAGTCTGAATTGGGAAAACTTCAGCTCACTATTTGCTATCGTAAGTATTTTTTAGTTATATCAGATAAACTTCAACTCTGGTCTTTCAGGTTACAGAGATTTCAGAAGACTAGGAGATGTTCATGCTTGATTGCTAAATCTGTAAAGAATAATTAATAAATAATAAAATGCCCATAGAGGATTATCATTCCCATGCAGCAAAATGTACACACAGTGCTCTTCTGACCTGCTGCACTCCACAAAGAGGACTTCTCATAAATGATCTTTTATCTTGCTATTGCATGCAAAATAATTCAGATAATTTTGGAGGTTTTGTTGTGTTATGAGGACTATACATTCTCTTCCTATGACATGAATGTCACATCTGAGAACAAAAAAAAGCATTTTAATTTCCTTGTCTGCTTGAATGCAGAATGTATAAGGTGGAGATTTCTGGAAAAAAATGGAATTTCAATCAAGCACCTTTCTTTTTTTAAAATCATCTTATATATTTCCTATCTGTTCACTTAATAATTAAAATCACTGTTCACTGTTTTTTTTCCCAGCATAAAGAACTCTGAGCTGGTTTCTCTTCTCTCCTGTTTATCACAGATCATTTTCAGTCATTTAAACCTTACGCAAAGGCATAGAAGACTACAGAATTGCACACATATAATTCAGAGGTTACTCTTTCTTGCAGGATCCTTGTTTTTCAGTCATCCTACATGAGAAAAAAAAAATGCAGGTTGACCCGTACGTTCCACTTGAAATTTGCAGGGCTAGCACAAGTAAGGAAAAGGTTCCTTACTTACTAACTGAGCACATATGAGAAGCAAGTAGCTGGCACAGAATAAAAATGGTCTTTGCATGCCATTTTTAGTCACTTTTCAAAGCAGAACTGCATTTAGAAGCAGGGGCAGGATTTTTTTTACCAACAGCAAAAGTAAGACAACAAGTTGATCAAGTTATTAGAATGGCAACTGCAGAAAGGCTTAACTTAAGCCAAGTCTTTTTTTGAGTTATTTACTTTTTAGAAAGTTTTGCTGAAGGAGCATCTAGGATTTAGTTCAGCAGGAGATGTTTTCCCTTCATGCTTTTACAAATAGGTAAGACAGGAGGCAAATTCTTCTCTCTGTGCTGCAGAACCGATCAATGCTTGCTCCATTCTCCCCGTGTGCACCCCACTCTCATCCATATAAATGGAGATGCAAAGTATGCAGGGAAAATAGTTGAAAGGGAGCTGCCATGAGGACTAAGAGACTAATTCAGCATTTAAATATTACTGTGTATTGGCACTGCCGTTTGATGAGCCTTTCATTAACAGCAGTTAAAAGAGAAATAACATAAAGCAGCAGGGAGAATGAAGAGCTTCAGTATGAGAAATTATTTTTTTCCAATTGCAGAAATTGAATCTGCAGTTGCCTCATTGACTTTTTTCTTACATACAGTTTTTTACATATTTTTTTTAGATAGATATCTACAAGATAATCTAATAGTCAGAGAGCTGCTATCATATCTCTGCTGTCACTTTGGGCTCAGATTTTCCTCTAGTTCAATATTCTAACAAAAATTAAGAGCATCAGGTCCTAAAATATGTTTATGCTGTGAAAGAGGTGTTGTATTTTGAGTTCTTATTCAATTTATTCTGAAACCAGCAGACACTTGCTCAGGTTTTATGTGTGTGTGTGAGAGAGAGAAAGTGAGAGAGAAAGAGAGAGAGATTCCATGATAGCATGGACACCATTATTTTGGTTCTCAAAAGTCTGGGTTTCTGGCATGACTGCCTCAATTTTCTCACTATAAGCAGATAGTAACAAGCATGGAAAAGATAGCTGTGATAATTCTGAACAAACTAGTTGCCCTGGGCACAGCACTAGATTCACATAGCTCTACTGCTGCTGGGACTAAAAATATGTAAAAACACACACAGGGCCTTCCAAGATTTTCTTAGAGACATTTTATTCATGACACACTTACTCCTCCCTATATATTTATATTTTTGGCAACAAAGAGAATGTTTCTTCTTTATCATCTTGGCAAAGATATTTTCTATTGTGCTCTAACTATAATGTGCACTGAGAACTATGCCGTCCCTGCCACCTGTAGATATCTTCATTGCTAATCCTGTCTATCATCTCTTTCACTTCACACACAAGATTAAATGGGATACAGATGAAAAAATGTAGAAATGCCTGAGTGACCTCACATGCATACAGTGAAAATAGGAGCTCAGAGGGCCCTACAGTAGGACATGGGGCAGTCTCATCTTCTGGATACTTGGGAGCTGTATGGACTCACATGAATTCCTCTTCTGGTTTCGGGGAATTCACAAACATTTTCTCCCTCTAAAGTCTGCAAATTGTAAGGTCAGCTTTGAATGCCTGAGTAATAGGAGGACCTTGCACTCTATAGTTTTAAATGCACCTAGCTCATGTGAATTCGGCACAAGTGTAAAATCATCTGGATTAACCATGATTGATATTAAATCTCACAGTCTTTTTCAGTGACCTTTGAAACCTACTTGAAATCTAAAGTGACTCAAAACCAAATCCTTGAAAGAGGAAAAGATCATGCTTCCATTATCTTAAGGCCTGAGTAACTTGCCACTGAGCTTGGTTTATGGAAAAAGCAAGATTAAAAATGTCAGGACAAGGTGCATTTAAGAGCATGGTTGGCCAAACCACCTGCCATCTTCAACCACTAGTGAGCAGGGTAAATGGCAGGCTGAGTTAACTGCATCAATTTACACAGAGACATCTTAAAACAAAGCTAACAAAATGCCTTAAACTCCTATGTTCATTGGCATATAGAAGAAGCCTTAGGTTTAAACTGCCTATTTCCCACAGATGACCTTGTCTCAATTTGAGATTTCTTCAAAACATCCATTTTAACATTTTTTTTAAGCACTGGATAATACCAAAACATACAAGTCTTTACTGTAGTGCTATATTAATAATATTTGGAACACCAACAAAACCAATCTCTTCTACAAGGAATTTCTTTGCAGTTTGAAATCAGTCGCCCAGGAAAATACCCTAAAGACTTCAAGAATTTAGTGCAGTGATAAGGTATGATTACAGAAATAATTTCTACGTTCCTAGGAATGCAGAACCTTTAATGACAATGCTTGACAAGACACAATTAGATATTTCCAATCTCCACGCTTAGGCAACACTGAAGATGGGAATCATTTGTCCACACGTAAGTGTTTAGTGCCAGCTGAAATGTCCTAGGTGATGCAGGTTCTTATTCACCAGGTCACTCTTGGTGTCCCAGAAGGCCTGGATATTTCAGGCACTAGAATGTGCTAGAATAGATCTTAATCATGTGGGCAATTGAACAAGGCCCAAAGTTCAAAGAAAATTTATATTTCTTTTAGCCTTTAAAACATATTTGGAACAATGCGTATCATAATAGATTATATATTTCCCCTCTGCAGTACTAAAATCTGCTGGAAGAACTCCATGATGCTTAGTATCCCAATATTATTAGAATCAGTTTACAGCCATCTTTCCTGATTGGAGCTCATTGCTATGGTGTCTGACCATTAGTCAGAACTAGAAATTGCTGTTTCACTGTCATAGCTGCAAGTTGGAGACAGCACTAGAGATGAGCACAGCTCTTCACAGAGAGAGAAGTCTTTGGCATGAGAAGCCTGTATTTGTGGGTGCCCAGTACACATAGGGATGCATGCACACATTTTGTTACTATATCGAGTGACAGTGATTCTCCTAGAGTTCTATATGGATCCTACGGACAATTCATCAGTTACAGGGCTTGGATCCAACTTGACAAAATGGTAATGTTATACCCTTGGGGCTCAGGGAAGTGAAAGTACAGAACAGAATAAAACACATGGGGTTTTTTTGTGTTAGTAAAACACATCTGGAAGGATTTGACTTTTTTAATGACTTTTTATTTTAGAGGAGAAGACTAGCATATACAGGTTTCAAAACCCAGTGTGTTTTAAGAAGGGAGTTATATGAGGAGATACTGGAGGCACTGCAGACAGGGGTTAGAGGGTTCTGAGAATATGGATCCACACATAATTTCCTGTAATACTTCAGTTATCAACAGAGCCCAAACCAGCCTTCATCAGTAAGGGGGCCATATTCAGCTCTGAGATCAGTCCAGTCACACCAAGAGTAGTTTTACCCTTATGATTTTTGTCCTAATCCTGGGGTTTTATTCTGTTCCGAGAACAGATACTCATTCTAGTAGCAGTGAAGCACAAAGACCGATGTGAAAGCTCTCTTTCACCTTAGTTTTGCATACCATAAGCTTACGTATTCTATTGCTAATTTAATTAGCAATTACCCTCTTCGGTGAAACCTCTTGTCTCCACAAGATTTTTTCCATTTGCAGCAGGGAAGGTTGTTGGGCGGTTGGTGAAGCCGCTGCGGTCCTGCCGGCGCTGAGCTGCAGGTGGCAGAGCTGCCCCAGCTAACAAAGCTTCCCTGCCTCCATGCCAGCAGCACAAAAGAACTGCAGTTTTTCAACGCTTTTTGCATTTTAAAGAGAAATCACTGAGATTCGAGTCTTGCAATACTTAGGTGGTGAGACTGACATAATTACACAGCCAGTTTCTTTAAATCAGGAAACATATCTGGTCAGTAAGTGCTGGACAGCCAACAAGTGCCACAGTCTATCAAAGGAAGCAAGCTTTAAGTATCTTCTCATGGCTACCCATTTTGTCTGTAAAAGCAAAAGTCTCACTAACCACAATTTAAAAATGGAATTAACTAAAATTTTCATGTAGATGACACTTACAAATGTTAATGCATAATGTAACATCAGTTTTTCTGAATGAGCCAGCAAGGAACCAGGCAGCAAGGAGTGTGTTCCTTGAAGTTTCACTGAAATGTACTTTTAACTCTTTAATGCTTGAAACTTCTCCTCGTTGAATGCCTGTATTAATCACTTGAAAATTATAGGAACTGCTGCAAATTCAGAGCTCATGGAGATTTACAACCCTTTCTAAAAGTGACAAAACCCTCATTTGAATGGGAGTATTAATCACTGCCTAATGTTCAGGTAGGATGTTGACAGTGAAGGTATACGTGGAATACAATGTGCAGCCTTGAAGGGGTTCAGTGCTTTCTTTTAGAGCTCATTTTTTATCCTTCACAAACATTCTGAGTTATTAACCAACGACTCTGTGACATTTTATTTCTATGCTGAAATGCAGTCTTCCCTCTGCATATCCTATATGTGGTCTAGAGAAAATAACTCCAGTTTATGGTGCTAGTGAAATTCTGGCCCCAGTGCATTTGCCTGGGAAAGATCTCATTTCTTCAGTGGGGCAGGACTTCTGAAAAGAACTGAAATGTCTCAGCCCACTCTTTTATGCATATCCACAGATACATATTTCCAGAGGTCCATGATAGGTTACTGATACACCTGGGATGAGGAAGGGGACACATTATGGGTATTTTTTCAGTCTTTGTGAAAGAGCTATACCTGAAAGTCTGACTTCCTGGATTGGTATGAATGCTCTGCACTCCCAGCAGTACGGCACTGAAACAGGAACACATTGCTGCAGTCCTCAATAAAGTTCATTCTTTGGAGTTAGAATTAGAGAAGGCTTATAGCTGAGTTTAAATTTCTCTGCTTATGCTTGTTTTTCAGAATTAATGTATCATTTCTTTACAGAACAGAGGGAGGAATGAAAATTTCCTAGGAACATATTGCTGCTTCTTTCACTGGCCAGCTTGCAATTCACTGCTCAAAATAGCTTGTGTTTTTTAAGGATCACATGTGAATACAGAACACTTTCATCTCTAAAACTGTCTTTGTTTTCCATTAAAAACATGGAGATATAAATGAGAAATGTTTTCGGGTTTTTTTCTGAACTGAAAGAAATGAGGTGGTTTTTTTACATACTTGTTTTTCTGGAGGGGATTGCTTTGGCATTGTTCTAAGTTCTTGCCCAGTATGTCAAGTCAAATACAAGTCTCTTCCATCAGTATATTTCAGTGGATCAACTATATCCACACTCCTTCCCTTCATGATAAACTTAAAGCCAAAAGAAGGGGTTTTGAGATTCCCATCACTCAGCTTACTACTCTTGCTATCTGCTTTCCCTTTTTAAAGAGGCGCTGTGGACTCCTGCTGAGATGTGGATCCAAATAAATGTTCATTGTATATCCCATGTAATGGCACACATGAAATAAATATATGTTCAATTTTGGAATTTTGCAGTAGTTAGTGTAGCAAGGAGCAAATTCAGTAGGTGCTTCAATTTAAGTTATAAACCCAGTCATTTTAACCTGAATATTCAAAATCCAGTGTGCACAGGATCCTTTATTCTAGTGCAACCTTAGATGATCTTTGGGACAGAATGAAAAGGCAGCTCTTAGCCACAACAGCTTAAGTTAGTCCAATACCACAGAGTAATCCCTGGACTGTTTACTACGACTACTGTTCTCTCCGTGTTTCCAATTCCTTCTGTGCCAAAGATTTTAAAATTGGCAGTGTATAAACTGACTAAAGTCCTTGGTTTTGCTACATAGGTAGGGAACATTGGTATCTAGAAGGAGGTGGGAAACTGCTTGGAAATACGGTATAGGCACACGTACTGTATTTACTCCTAAATTAAATACATTTGATTTAAACAGATATTAATGAAAAGGTTTGAAACTGTTGCTAAAAATACTTTCTTTAGACTTAAACTTAAAATCTCATTGATATGAACAGGATCATGCCTCTCAAAGTCATTGTTTTAGACTAGTTCAGGGCTCAGCAAGGCAGCATGGCATCAGGTTGAACTTGGCTCATATTTTAAGTACATTTCCAAACCCATGTGGAGTGGATATTTTGTGTTAACTTAAAAAAATGCAGGACAAGTTTCAGTTGCACAATATTGTAGCAAGAGCAGATTATGGGACAAATTCCATAATCGGAGATTTACAGGGTCTGGGATACACTTGATAGCCATCACTCCAAACTGGAGAAGGTTCCATGTTTTGTAACGCTGAGTCAAGAAATATTTATACTTACAATCACCTAAGAAGCAAGGAAATAGAATTTCCAGCTTAACACTTGCAATATTAATGATCGTTAGCATCTACAGCTTATTATTTATTATTTATACAATGCCAGAGATATACATGTATTTAACAAACTATTGAGCCCCTTGTCCTAAAAAGATTCCTGTCTCAACTAGATAAGAGGTAAAATACCAAGTCAGGAGTAATTTGGCAATAGAAAGGTATGCATGTAAAACAAACAATTTCATGTAGCTCTCTACAAGTTCCTTGTGGACTACTGATATATATTTAAATGGTTTTCATGTGTTGTCACTTGAAAATATGGCTGTTTTGCCTGCTGCACTTTAAAAAAAAAAAGTCATTAATTTCATTGATAATTTGGTTATTTAGGAAAAAATTCTGCCACATGGCTCCTGGCATTCACTATTCCTTTTGTGTGTGTTGCCAACCCTGCAAGAGGCAGGGGGATGACATGCAACTGCTGAAGCTCCATGCTGGATTCACTAGTAAATACGCAGCACTCAGTAATGTTTATTCATCCTATGCTCTACCCTGAATGCCAGCCTAGGACTCTCCTGTTTCTCACTAAGACCCAGAGGTAGGGAATGATTTCTCAATAATGCAGTATTCAGCTGCTCAATTGCTCCCAAGCTACACAGCTCATCATGTTTTTACACCGCTCTATATCTGCAGCCATTTCAATTCCCAGCAACAGTGATAATGGAAAGAAGCAGCATTCATTTCAGGTAAGACTAAACTTAAAAGACATAGTATTCCAGGCAAATATTATGAGTGGATAGGAGACAGATCTTAACACAGCACAGCCATCACCAGTTTTGCAGCTAATTCTTGTTGGACTCCAGTTTAATTTCTCCTTCCCTCTTTTATTTCCCCCCCTCTTCTTTACATATCAGCTAGCTAACAGCTTCCACCAGTGCCCTCTCCTTCATGCACTCTGGAGCAATTCAGGTGATTATGGAAACTTTGTTAGCTCTTGTGGCTATTAATTCTTCCCTTCCTTGTGCTGACACCATGAAAGCATCAAAACCCTGCCCGTGGTCATCAGAGAACCCAATTTCCTTTACAATTCAAGAAGTTTCTTCCTCCTTCCTTGCAAGCCAGGCAGGATTGCAGTTCCTCACATCCTGCAGTGTGCCCAGACTAGTAGAAGGGCTCAGGGTTCAGACTTCTGTAACCTGGAAAACAGTCCTGTCAATGTCCCTGTTCCTGCAGAACTGCTGCTGAAATGCTTTGCAGAGAGCTGAGCACACCCATCCCTGAGAAGAACCTCATTTGAGGGGCCTCTTTAGCACTCATATTGTACGAAACTAAAACTAAACCAGGAGAGCTCACTCACCAAATACCATCGCAGGCAAAACAGACTTGACTGGGGGATATTAATTGAATTTATTATTAACAAAATCAGAGCAGAATAATGAAAAGCAAAATAAATCTTAAGAACACCTTCCTCTCATCCCTCCCTCCTTCCTAAGCACTACCTCCTCCCCTCCAGTGGTGTAGGGAGATGGGAAATGGGGATTACGGTGAGTTCATAACAGATTGTTTCTGCCACTGCTCAGAGAGAGAAACTTTCTGCTGTTCCATTGTGGGGTCTCTCCCACGGGAGACCGTCCTCTGTGAAGTGCTCCAAGGCAAGTCCAGCCCACGGGCAACAGTTCTCCATGAACTGCTGCAGTGTGGGTCACTCTTCCACAGGGCACAGTCCTTCAAGCCTAGACTGCTCCAGCATGGATCCCCCACAGGACCACTAGTCCTATCAGGAAACCAGCTCCAGTTGGGATGCTCTCTCTACAGATCCACAGGTTCGTGCCAGGAGCCTGCTCCAGTATGTGGACTCCATGGGTTCACAGCCCTCTCTCAGGCATCCCCCTGCTCCACCATGGGTCTCCTCCATTGCCTGCAGGAGGACAGCCTGCTTCACCATGGTCTGCACCACAGGCTGCAGGGGAATCTCTGCTCCAGCTACTGGAGCACCTTCTCCCCCTCCTTCTTCACTGACCTTGGTGTCTGCAAAGCTGTTCCTCTCGCATATTCTCACTCCACTTTTCTCTGGCCACAATTACATCTCCCCAATAACTTTTTTTCCCTCCTTAACTATGTTATCACAGAGACATTACCACAATTTCTCACTGGCTTGGCCTTGGTCAGCAGTACATCTGTCTTGGAGCCACCTGGCATTGGCTGTGCTGGACATGGGGGAAGCTTCTGGCAGCTTCTCACAGAAGCCACCCCTGTAGCACCCCTGCTACCCAAACCTGATCATGCAAATCCAATACAGTGACATCTTCAGTGACATCTTCAGTTTGTAAGTAATGAATGGTGTGGAGCACCTCTGAGATGCCATGTAATGTATCTTGAACTGGACAGATGTGCTCTCCTTTCCCCATCCAAGGGGAAGCACTCATGTTGGAGTGCATCCGTGGAGACGACTTTGGCATATGTCTTATTTAGTTATCACTTTGTTAGTACACTCCTTATTACAGAATGTGCTGTAAGGAATTCTGTTTCACAATATTGTTAAGCATTAAAAAATGTTTTTGGCCTCTCAATCATTGCTGTAACTATTTGAAAACCCTATTCCCTAAAACTCCAAAAAAAGTCTTTCCCTGTGATTTTGCTTAGTCTTTGTATTTAAGATCTATAGTTTATGGGCTTAGAAAGGAGCTCCACTGTTTGTAGTTTTGCTTCTCTCTTTGAAGTTTTAATGTTGTTTTTTTAATAGATTTCTAATTTTCGATTCTTTGCAAGAACTTTGCAACTTTAAATTATTCACTCTTCCTCTCATCACCCAGACATTAAAAGAATGTCCTTTCAGCAAATGCTCTTTTTCCTCTTCACCCTCTGTACAATGGGGAGATGTTTTGAAAAACCCTTTCTTCACAGGATCACACAAATCTTATGAGCTTTTAATATTGTTTGTCCAGCTGGGCTCATGCTTCTTCCTACACCAAAGTGGACAGTGAAGGTTATCTTCTTCCTTTCCCTCAATGACAAACCAGACAAAGTAAGGGCACTTGATTTCAATAACATAAACAGATATTCCTGGAATCCTAATGGCACAGGCAAAGTGCATCCAGTTGCAGCATGTATTTTCAGCTAAAGGAAACAAAGGGACTAACAGGAGAAGTCCCATCTTCCTCCTGATGGGCTTAGCTCTGAAAACCATGAAAACCTTTAATCTGAGTTGTCTAACTCTTGTTTAAATATTCCTTAGGGATCTCCTTGTGAAATCTGGTCTCACCCAAACTATACTGATTGATTGGTGTTTTCTTCAATGAGGACAACCTGCTTGAGCCTTTTCCTTCAGTAAAGATCCTAACCTACGGATCAATAATACATCAAATCACAAGCCTGTATCATAACAAAGTCTTGGACAACCCATCATATTGTATGACTCTTCTCTCACAGCTATCTGTATAGTCAGTGATCAATAGGAAAGATTTGTGTCTTACACATCTCAGATCAGAATTAAGCCTTAAATGATTTTAAGAGAGACCATAAAATTTATCTTTGTAATTTAATTTAACATTAGCGTTAAATTACATTGCAAAGTGCATCATGTTGACTGCATGATATGATCTTTTATACTGCATTCGGTATTGCAGTGAGTATCAATTTCAGAGAGCTTGTCAGGACAAAATTAAATTTTAATGTAAATCAGAGCAGATTCATTGATTTCAGCCTATACTGGATTTGGATGGAGTTCCACCATTAGGTAGGGCTTAAGGCTGGTCTGTAGTAATTAAGAGAAGGAACCAAGCTCTTTGCACCAAATATTCTTTACTTAAGCCTTGTCCTGTGAACTAATATCTCCTTTTTTACATCCAATTATAGGTTATGAATTGACATAGAAACCCAATAGCTATTGTTTTATCTCACTGTGTTTCAGTGGCCTAGTGCAAAGCACATGACATTTGAAAGCTTTCTTAATTTCATTTTCTCTTGATAGTTCAAAAATCATACAGCTTACAATTTGTTCTCATTTCAATATCGTTGCCTTTGCTTCTAACACAATCACTGATTTTATTTCTTACAGAGTAATGAGTTAAAAACCAAACAAGGGTGACTTTGGAGACTTGTGTACTTCAAAAGAGGTTCATTCCTCTCTTATTCTTTGCCAAGCGCATATACTTAATAATCAGAATTCCTTAATAATCCACCACAGCCAGTTGAAACAGTATCTCTAGGAAACAGTGTCGGAAAGGTCTATTTCCTTGTTTGCCATCTCCCATCACTGTCACGTGTGATGTTGCTGCATGACATTTCCTTCCTCTCTATTTCTCCAAAGGCAAACAAGGCAAATTCAGCAGTTCTGAGTTAAATCCTAACACCTGATATTTCTGATATGCAAACTGTTAGCTTTTCTATTTGTGCAACAATGAGACCTTATCAGTTTTGCTGCTTTTCATTTTGACTATGAAATGCATCCACTATCACTCTTCACCTGTGTCCCTGGCAGCTCCCTAAGGTTCAGATGGAATCTGGTATATTGTTTGTCTTGTTCAAACTACTGCTGATTCAAAACAAATCACAGCATTATAAAAAATATCACGAGTGTAGGGACTGCATTTGAATGCTGACAATTTTTAGTGTGAAGCTGTATTGCAACTTGGCAATAAGTTTAGAAATGTTTTCATGGTGAAGTGGTCTGCAGACAGCAAATGCTGACTTAAAGATACTGGAAGTGGAACAATAGGAGATGCTATGCCTGGCTAAAATGCAAGTCTAAAACTTTAGTGGTGAGACTGAAATTTTGGCTTAGTGTATAATTTTAGAGACTAATTCAAAATAGGTGCCACAGATGAAGACAGTCTTTATATTGAAAAACAAAACATCACCTTCACCTTTGATTTTACAAATTCATTTCCATACATTGTGTTATTTTGAGGTTTCCTTGTACAAAAAATTTGTCTTTCCTTCATACAATAGATGCACATGAAGATTCATACAAACTGAGGCAATACAACAACTGTGATTCATCCTTCAGACTAACATGTACATAGCAACTCTAATTTTATCTACAACCTAGCAAAAAGAAAGCTTTTTTCAGAGTATAAGCAGCTAGCTCTTCTGTGTCATGAATCTCTTCCCCCATCCATATAAAATCCTCTTGTTTCTATACTGCAGCTCAAGCACAAATGCAGTGTTTTTCACATAACCAGTTCTATTTTTAGCCTGAATTGTAGGAAGTCTGCAGCATTAATAAATGGAAGAGAAGTACAGAACTACACCGCATGGTAATGTGCCAATGCAAAAGCTAGCTTGGCCTTTAGCCAATGAACTGTGGTTAGATGTTCAAGCAATGAAAGTAAAAACACCACTTGTAATGGAATGATTAATAAGCTGACAAACTTCCATGCATTTATTTCATACTTTTTGAATGCCAAACTTATTAATACCAACATATTTTCTTTTTATAAGAGATCTTTCAGCCTGAAGCACAGAGGATATGTATATAGATATGTATTTTTATACATGCAATTGAGGTTTGCTTAATTCTGTGTTCAAATAGAAAGCATTATACTTTGCAGTGCAAAGCTTGACATAGGAAAAAAGGAATAAGGAAGGAGTTTTGCTTTATAAACTAATAATGCAACTCCACCAGGCATTAAGCCCATTGTTTCATGATTTTCTCTCCTATTGACTCTGCAATTCCCTTGTTTGGTACCAAAATTCTGAAGGCAAAAATCCTCCAGAGCTGTTACACAGAGGACAAAAGTTCACAGTTCTTACAGGGACACAGAGTCTTCTGTAATCTCTTCACTTCTCACCCAATCCACAAAACTTGTCCCAGCACTGTTATGCTGTGGACAGATGGATGTTTATATAAAAGACCTTGTGTCTGAATAACATTCCATTTCGAGGTTATATAAAAACAGCAATTACTGGAAAAGGGAACTTTTTAATTAAATGTATTTGAAGAAAGTAGGGATTAATGACTTTAAAGTAGGGAGTATTTAATGCTTGCAGTCATAGATCATCCACTAGTGAAGCTTTATTATCACCATCAGGCAACAATACTTTTAAGTATTGATAGTGTGTACGTTAATAATGCTTCAACTGTTTTCATGACACTATAGTTAGCAACACAACTAATGTCCACTATACCTATTATTAAAATAGTGCTTTAATAAACTTAATTCAGAGCAACATCTTCAAAATACATAGTGATACACTTCAGATCAGGCTAGTTGTCCCTTGGCCCAGTGAAGTGCAGATAAGCTACATTTTGAATCTTTTTGGTAATGCTGATGTAGTAAGGTATGGTTCCTGATAATTACAACCAGAAAAATGTAATAAAGGCCCATCTGATCTTCTGATTTGTAGGTAGGAAAGAAATTATTACTTTGCACTTCAATTAAATACATGTAATAAAACATAGGCAAAATTATTTACTGGTTCTGAAATTGTACCTGCACAGATCACAGCCTTGGTTGGGCACATCTTAAAAATCAAGCTGCAACTCTGTACTTCACATGGCTAGATGTGAGTACAGAAGCCCACACACAAAAGTCAAAAGAAATAAAAAACAAACCACCAACATTAGATTTGTTTTTCTGTTAAGGATTTTATTCAGGTACAGCAAAATCAATATTTGTCCTCTAACTGTACACAGTGTACTGGAGCTGTTCTGTCAGGATCTATACAAAAAACAGAGATGGAATTTAAGGTGGGTGGATATGACGATCAGGTGGAGGTAAAACACACTGGCACGTGCAGTCCCTGCTTCCTGGAACGACTGCCTCTCGCAGCACTGCAGGGACACTGTGTACAGCAATGGCACTGCCTTACACCATCCACTCTCACAAGAGCTTGGGGGTCCCAGTGTCAGTGCTGTGGAAGGAGGCCCCAGGGAGACAAACCTAATATCCCTCCTGAGAGGGAAAAGTGCCATGACATGGCAGCCATGTCCAAAAGGGGACAATCCAGCCTCTTCCCACCCACCCCACACATAGCATAAACAGAAAGATGGAGAAGTACCAACAGCACCAATGAACTCACACACACTTAGAAAAATCAGATTGCCCAATCTACCTGGTTGCTTAATAAATTAGATAACAATCATTCAACTGTGTTATAACACATGATGCTGTACCTCAACTTGGCTTCCCCTGCACTAATCTTCTGAGACATGAACTGACTAAGATCTGTGCTCCCTCTTTGTCCATGTCCAGAGAGACTTATGCCAAGAAATCAGCTAAAAAAATTAGGAAAAAATAATCTTCTTAACCCTTTCCTGACTTCTGTTTTCCCCTCTCTGGTATGAGCCCGTTCTGTGATAGTTACCAGCAGTACCACACACAACTTGGTGTGGCTGTTGTCTGGTCCCAGTGTGTGTCTTGATATGCCTGTGTTGAATTTCTGGGTTAGTTGTACAGGTGAAATGGAAAAAGGAGAGAGCAATAATACACAATTGTTTCACAGAAAGAAACCTTTCAGAGGTTGTCAAATTACTTAATCCACAGACTACTTAGATGAATAACTGAGCTGCCAGCTGAAAAGGAAATGTATTTTCTGGGAAGTCTTTCAAATGCATCCATTCATTTGAAGTTCTCAATAACAGCAATATTGAAAAAGATCTTCTGTGTATGTATCAGTGCTACCAACTGCAGTGCAGCACTGCTCCCAATGCTGTTAACTGTGTGACTAAGGTTGTGCTTCAGTAGCACAGCAGCCCTGGTGTTAAAGCTCCTGGGTATTGGTAATCCAGAGAACTGTGCTTGTAGAAATGAATTTGACCAGTTCAATATTTTTTTGAAAATATTCCACAAATTACTTTTGTGTCAGAATGCTTCATGCCATAGAAGGAATCATCTGCCAGTTCCATACCTGAATCAGGTCAGGTATTGTCCAGCACAGACAACAAAGTCAGCCGAAATTCCACAATGTTAAAAATAGCACTGTCCACACATTACTGATGCATGCAGTCAGTGTGCAGCAGTCCCAGTGCTGCTGATGACAGTGTAGCTGTTATTTCCAGAGTGGTCACAATGTCTTTGGAACCTCACAAGACACAGTGTCTGTCACTGGAAACTCTGCCCACTAAACTAATTATGATTTGGCTTTTTATACTTTATTTGTATTAAAAAAATAAAATTTACACCTTAATATGTGAGCAAGGCGATGTGAATTTCACTTCTGGCACATGGTTTGGGTAATTTTGCCTATGCTAACACATGTATTTTCTTCAGGCAGTGCAGTGCTTTTAGAGAGCAAGGACAAATTTTGAACTTTTTTTTGCTAGCGTGATCACAGTAATGTATCATCTATGTTCAAAACAGCTTTTTAATGTGTTCCAGCCAGGACTGAAAATATCACACAAGTCACAGAACAATCGTCAAATTCTCATTATTACCCCTAGTGTCAGGAGAAGTCAGTTTTATGGAGAAGGAGTTACCGAGACCTTAAGATTCCTGTGGTGTATTCTTTTTTTTTTTTTTTTATGAGAAAATAGCCTCTTGGTAGAGCATGCAGCATCCAGAAAGACCTTCCAATGGTTCCCTGAACTACTCTATGTCACATCTATATAATAAGGAAACTAATAATTCCATAATTTGAAATGGGTACTGCGAGGATACTTTCTGCTCTTGCCAAACACCAGTTATGTCTCAGTGAAATGGAAGTCACTAGGCTCAGTTTGGCAGTAATTCAGTAAAATATAACAGCCTACGATATACACAAAGTCTGACTGGATTCCTTTAACACCATTTATCTGTGAATCAATTATGCTTTTATGAACATTTTTGAGGTGTTCTGACACTATAAGAATTGAAATTTAAACCAAACAATGATTACTTTTTACAGCATTTTAAAGAGATCTTTCTAATTTTTTCAATCACATTCCAGAGTACTGTCCTATTCAACACCAAAATGAGGGACATGGAAAATTCTTTTCCTTTTTTTCCCCTTTTTTTTTTTTTCTTGCAACTAAACCAGAATTTTTGAAGTCTTTAAAGATGGGACATATTTGCAGCTCTTGTGTGTCATCTTACACAGGAAGCCATTTATCATCAAGTTAAACTTCTGTGCAAATGTCTTTTGACTTCCAGAGCCATTATCTTTTGTGGCACAGATTGTGAAGTGCAATAATTATCAATTAAATAAGTAACAATTCATTTACATTTCTTATAGCAATTTATGTTACAAGGGAAAAACTGTAACTTCCAATATTTAAGCAGTCTTGATGAAGAGAAATAAACACATATTTTCAGGGGTTGAAATGGGTTGGTATATGCTAATACACCATATGACACTTCAGAGAGACACACCAGCATTTCCTAGACTACCAGAATAATGGGATTTCCCCCCCTGTTTTATCATTCCTATGTCTGGCAATGCACAAATCCAATATCATCTTTTGACTAATACACATATTTTACAATAGTATCTGAACAATAGAATTTCTCAGCTTTTGATCATATTTTCCAGGAAAGCATTCTCAGTAACATTATTGACCCAAAGATCAGCTGAAGGGTTCCAAATGTCTCTCACCCAGTCTGGACAACAGAACAGATTCTTAGTAAGCAGCTACAATGTCTAAACCATCTAAACCACAGTCAGTCTGTGGCCATATCCTGGTGACTGTGTCCAAGACCAAACTTTGCATGTACTTACTCACAGCATCCGAGCACATTTTAAAAACCTGTGCTTCTCATTTTCTGTGTAATAATTTCCATGCTTGTGTTTCCTATAGTTAAATAGCAATTCCTATCTGAACCAGACTCCACAGTAGATGATATTAAGCTCCACAACCTCCCCCATTCCTAAAAATGGTAAATGAAAAAATCAAATCCCTGAGGTCTATGAAATGACATCATTCTTCCTTCCCTCTCCTGGCTGCAGACTTTAAAGCACCCAGATTTTTGTTTTCATAGGTTTCTGAAACAACTTTCTTTTTCCAAATGTATTTCAACCCACAGTCCCATGTGTCTCCTATCCATTCCCCTTCTGATATTTGGTTCAGTAGATGGTGCAAATGAACTGACATATACAGTATTTGCTTAATCCTATGCTCCTTTGAATTGCTGTTTTGAGACTAATGCAGCTACTTTATTATTGTGAATTGTCTACATTATGTCCTTGCCTATATTATTTGATTTATCTTGTTTTGCCTGAGTAGGTTCATTCTGGGAGATGCTGCTAAAGAATCATACAGTTTGAGGAGCCCTTTAGTTAGCTCCAATGAAAGGTGAAAATTCTTGCTAAAAAATTTCCTGAAGCCTAAGAGATGACACAAGGTATAAAGCACAGCCAGAGTCAGAGATTTCCAATCATCAAAAACATCCTGATATTGAATGGGAAAAGTATTACATCATTATGGCATGAGTCAATTGATCAAGACATGAGGATTAATTAGTCTGCAGACACCACTGACCAGAAAAGCTTTAGCAGGAATATGCTCTTTCAGACTCCTTGTTTTTAAGCTTTTAATTAGTTTTGTAGACTGCAAAAGAGCCCTAATATGGGTGTTCTGGGAAGCAATATGGCATGTGCACCATGAAGTGAACATTTAGTGTGTGGAAAACCTGAAGCATCATGGTGATATTTTTACATTCATAAGTATGCCCCAGTTTCCCCAACCCCTCAGCAATCTGCGGCTAAGTGGAGAAATGAGTTAAACTTTTCTTCTAAGAAGATTGCAAGTATTTGCATCCAACGTGTGGTCCATCAAATATTGAATAAACTGCTACTTGGAAAAAGTCCTAATTCAGAGGCGTTAGTGCTAATTGACTGTTTTCTTCTCCTTCTTTCCCTCTCCCAGAAAGCAAGGCCAGAAGAAATCATGTGGAAGGTTTAGGAAGGGATAGGATCCAAAGGACACTACGCTAAGGAGCCTTAGCACCTTTTTCTTAGGTGGCAATGCCAGCTTAAGTAGCACCATGCTGTCCCCACTGCTGTGCAAGCCCAGCTATTTGTGTGTCTGTACAGCAAAACAGCTGGGGGGAATAGATCTGTCCAAGAAATAACTAAGGAAATAGGCAGCATATGGGCAGAAATGTGTGGCTGAAACTGGTGATGTGGGACAAATTCTGCTTAAGAAACTGGTATAGACAAACAATCCATGTGTGGGTTTCTGAAAGCAATTGGTGAAGGTTTTCTGCTTGGTGATAGACAAAGGCATTTTTAGGACTGTGTTCTGAGCCAGATCCTCGCTGGTTTGTTTAAGGAAAGCTATCTTACTTTAGCTCTAATTAATGCTGATTATCTCAGCTCCCCAGAAAGAATTATTCTGGAGCAGAGACTGATGGTACTGTAGAGGCTTGTGGTTCTCAGGTCCTAACTTAGAGGAGATCTTGGGGATCAACCTTACTCCTCTATGTTTGGGCAGCATGATTAAGATGACATAACCACTGGGGACCAAACCTCTTTGGCCAGAAGCCAGGAGAAATGACAACAGAGAAAACAGCATTTAGTTCTATATTGCATTTAATTTTCTTTTTATTTGTGTATGACTCTTCCAGTCATCCCAGCAGCTAAGTGTGATGAAGAGAAAGGGTATTTAGAAGAATCATTTTCCTGATGCAAATCCAAAGAATGGACATTTAACTGGCAGGTTGAGCCAAAGCAGTTTTTCTTCTTATTGACAGAAGCTAACCCCAATCCTGGAAGAGTAGCAACACTGGGAACTCACCTTCATCTAAGGCTCGGTATTGCAGTATCAGGTAAAGTACTAGGGACATGCAAAAAAACTATGGTTGTTCGGCCACTTAAGATTGAAGAGACTGTATCAGAGTATTCCTTGAGCCTTGATACTCTACAACCTTGCATTCTCTACTCCAAATTTAACACCTGGGTTCATTCCAGGATGGAAAGAGGTGGCACTGGGCACAGATAAGGCTAAATCTTTACTTTTCCTGGCTTTACTTTCCATGTTGATAATTTGTAACCTCAGGTTTCCCCAATACTTGTTACATGCCAAAAAGGCAAATTAAAACAGTCTGGCCATAGGCAGAATATGGGCATAGCTGAGGATGCACAAGCCTTTCTCCCAGTCACTGGGTTTTACTGTATGCACAACACTGCATCCACTCTGAAGAAGATCAATCCCTACACCAATACCACTGACCAGCAGAGTAACAGGTTTGCATAGCCCCTTACATCTGACAGAGGAAAGCCCATCTTCTGGGCATGACCATGTCAAAAGATCATTTTGGGGGAATTCCTGCAACGTTCCCTTAGGCAGAAAGGTCAGCCAGTGCCTGGCTGCCAGGTGGGCAGCATCCAGTTGACTGCCAGGTCCATTGAGTACCGGGGTCAGCAGGCACAGACGCACTGTGCTGCTTCACTCCATCAGCACAGCAGGTCCCTTAGCCAGAAAGACCCCTGTGTGCTTGTTACGAGATGTGTAAGAGGTCTAAATCAGACACTCAGAGAAGAACCTAAATCATGAATGCTCTCTACCATTTTATGTGGGAAGATCAAGCAACTCTCTCTGCTGCTCACAGAAGAAAAAATATATTGAAACTCTGCACGGTCTCTAGACAAGACTTTGAGCCACCTAACAGTCTAGCAGNTGAAGAAGATCAATCCCTACACCAATACCACTGACCAGCAGAGTAACAGGTTTGCATAGCCCCTTACATCTGACAGAGGAAAGCCCATCTTCTGGGCATGACCATGTCAAAAGATCCTTTTGGGGGAATTCCTTAGGCAGAAAGGTCAGCTAGTGCCTGGCTGCCAGGTGGGCAGCATCCAGTTGACTGCCAGGTCCATTGAGTACCGGGGTCAGCAGGCACAGACGCACTGTGCTGCTTCACTCCATCAGCACAGCAGGTCCCTTAGCCAGAAAGACCCCTGTGTGCTTGTTACGAGATGTGTAAGAGGTCTAAATCAGACACTCAGAGAAGAACCTAAATCATGAATGCTCCCTACCATTTTATGTGGGAAGATCAAGCAACTCTCTCTGCTGCTCACAGAAGAAAAAATATATTGAAACTCTGCACGGTCTCTAGACAAGACTTTGAGCCACCTAACAGTCTAGCAGTAAAAAGAAGCACTATCCTTTTTCCCTGTTATTTACTATAAAATAGCCCAGGGTTACCAATAAGCAAAATGAAGGTGCGAATTACCAACCCCATGTGCAGACTTGAAACAAAAGTTAAAATTACATCAAATCAACAATTACTCATTCCCATGGTGTTCCACCTACCCTCATTAGATTATAAAGAACAAATGTCAGAGATAACATACAGGAAAAAGGTGTTCTTCTGATAAGCAAAATAGCTTTGTAGCAGTTCCTTTGGGGGGAAATAAATAGTCTTCCTTCCCTCCTTTTAAAAACAGACCAGCTGATCTATTACTAGTTTTGTGCAAAGTTTCACACAACAATGTCCTTAAACTGCTGTTATACTTCATTTGTGTCTTGGTAAAATAACGTCATAAGGTCCCAAGATTATTATCTCTGTGATTTTCAGATAAGACTTTCAGTGTATGTGTAAAAATATCCTTTTCCTAATTGCTAGTACTGCAAACTCTTGCTTGGAGTTTGAAAGTCAAGCTGTGTTCCTTCTGTTTCGTATATCAACACTACACTTGGCACTTAACAATTGTGTTGTACAATGTGACTCAGAAAGGAAGAACCCCTCTAATCTGTGCAAGCTGCCTGACTTTGCAGCACTAACAGAAGACATCAAAGGGTAAATTCTTTACTCAGACAGACATATAAGGACTAGAAATAATCAAGAAGAGTTGTTTTATGTTTTTCCCCCCAGATTTTAGCCTCTTTTGTGTACCCAGATATACACTTCCAAGTGTTACAGGTTCTTCACGGCATTGAGGAGTCGCCCTCACATAATGGAATGCGTTCTGTTATGTACCAGTTGGGTACTTTGTGGCTTGGCTCTGCAAGCCTGCTTCCAGTCTAGGCTGGCCTCTTCCAGAGAGGCAAGTTTCTTTTACTTCTAGAAGGGTATATGGGAGTGGAGTAGAAAGAGATTGCCATTTCTCCTGCTAGCTGACAGGGAAAAGTGTTATTACCTACTGTGATCCCCATATGCAGAACAGTAGTAGCATTTTCCTGTGACAGAAAGGAGAGATACACACAAGCATGTGTTTCTGTTAATATGGGGAAAAAAGCCGAATGAAATGGTGATAATGATATCAGAGAAAAAATCAGGAGAGCTGGTCTTCAAGATCATTCTTGGTCTTTGACTACAGTTTTACCACTAAAGGGAACATCAGAAAAAAAAAATTATCCCAACATTTAAGAATTCAACTCCAAGAGTATGAGCAATGAAAGTCCCGTGTTTCACCTGGTTGAGGTGAGCGTGGCACATACTCAGACAATTCAGAATTCATATGCTTAAACCCCCTAAAGCCATAGAAATCCATGTAAATGAATGTGCCAGTACAGTTCTGTGGCAGTGAGACCAACTGGCAAGGAATGCCCCACCTTCATAAAGTTGAACCTTCTCATGCACCAAGACAGAAGACCACATACAAACTCCCTCCCAGCAATGGACTCTATATCATTCCAGCTCCTGAACTGTGCCCAGGAATTCTTTGACAGTCAGCAAAGTAGACAGGAACAGCTCTAAAAGAGTACAGACATTCCGTTCAGATACCCAAGAACACTACTGGATGCTGTTTAAAAGGATGAACCTAACCTGGAGTTTTGAATAGACAAATGAGCTCTACAGTCTGAACGACCTGGATGGCTTATGTACAGAGAAGTACAAGTTGAGTACATAGAAAAGCAACCAGTAACACCTTCACTTCAACCTGGTGTTCAGTGAGTAATTAAAAAAGAAGAATCCTGAGAGCAGACTGGAGAAGGAAAGTCCTCATACTCAGCCAGCCATGCTCCCTGTCAGCAGAGACAATCTGGCTCCTTTTCTGACTCAAGGAACCATGCCCACCTGGTTGCATCATGGCCCAGCCTCAATAGGTTGGTCACAGCACCCACTATTTTTAGCATGTTTGTGGTGTATCAGCACCCAGGGCTTTGAACTCCCTCAGGCTAAGGAGGATATTGATCCATACATCACGACTTTGGGGCAAGGGTTCTAGAACATCAGATAAAGCTGGGCATCACCTACCACCTCCCACGCTGTGCTGTAAAAATAAAGAACATAGTGGCTGGTTGAAATCAGGATGGCACAGATGCCTGTGGTGTCCTAAGCAATGAAATCTGAAAAGATAAGCCTCTGGCTGAAGGCTGCAGTGAAGCCACAAAGTCTGACTGTGGCTTTAAGTCCTTCTAAGCATCCTAAAGCTCCTCAACTGCGCAGTGGATATAAAGGTTTTTATAACAATATTGCTTGAATAAAAAAAAAAAAAAGGCAAAATGATCAGATACTGTGATGATGGGAGTGCAGGTAGATCTAGAATTTCAGAGTCCACAGAAAATGAGAAGGCATAACAAAATTCATTATAGGAAATGGCTGTACTATGCTAGAACTTTCAGGCACATTTTCAGTGATGACATGGACATATACTATAGCAAATGTACGTGGATGAACTTTTTTCCCCTCTCCATAATTATTTCTATTCTATAATAGCCGCAAGAGGCTGCAGGCAACATATTTTCTTGTACTTTTTGGATGGCTGAAGTCATCCAGTTTTCCTGATGCTATGCAATTTATTCAAGGTGTTTAACGCTGATAACCAACCACAGACACACTCCCTAGACTTTCCCATTGCCACAGTAACACACACTGCCTAAAAGGCCCAACAAATATAAGGGTGTTTTTTTTCAACTAAAGTTGAAAACACAAAGGAGGAGGAAAACACAAAATTTTATATTCATATCAAATATCTACATGATATGCAAAACCCCAAAAAATCATCATAGATTAATCCCTTCTGGTTTTTTTTTTAATTTTTTAGAGCTCTGCCAGGCAGAAGCTTGATTGTTCATCATCAGAAGTGGTTTTTTGCACAATGTCAATTCCTATGATATTCTATAGATTCAAACAGCTGTATTTAATAAAACACAGACAGTTGAGTGTCAGTAAATGGATGTTTCTAACAGCTCCTGCAGATTGGAATAAAGTAGCTAATGAAAAGAACTGCCCATATTGCCTTATTCCTAAGGCACAGACCATCTTTAAGCTAGACTACAATGACAAATGGTAGTTTTCTCCTTTATATACATCACCTTCCATGATTACAGATATAGATGAATAGCTCTTTGGACTGCATCTGTAACTAACCTCAGACACTCAAGAACTTGATTCCAGCCTTACTAGTAGAGAGCTGAGCAAAGACGAACTGTATTGTTTGGGAAAGCATATATTCATGTACCCAAAAGAAACAAGTGTGGGCAAAATGTAAGCAGATCACCTTTAAAATGCTTTGTCAAAGTAAGCCTGAAGAATATTAAATGCATTTGCTTCTCTTCTTTTTCCCCTATTTTGACCTGATTTTTTTATAACTTGGTATAATTCTACTGAAAACAACAACCCTCTTGCAGCTGATATCCTTTGAAGTTCTTTCTAATCTAATTTTTGTTCAGAGAGAAACTAAGAAAAAAAAGAAAAGAACTTTGAACAATGAAATCAAACACTGGAAATTAAAAATATAAGCTCCCTTTAGGTTCATATGAGAATATGAATTAGGGGTAAAAGCTGACATGATGCTTCCATCTTGAGTTGTACTAAGCAGCCACAACTTCCACTTACACAAAGGTATTATCAAGGACCAGTAGCAGCCTTCATAGCAGGTATCAAAAAACATTGTTTTCTTTAATTTCACTTCAAGGTAGCGGAGAGAAAAAAAATAAATATCACTCCAAACCAGTCAGCATTGAAAAAATATTTTGTTTTATATATAGATCCTTTCAATGATTTCTCTGGTTTTCTTTCCTCTTTAAGGAAGTGGTCTTTAACAGAATTTGATGCAAGAAATGTGGGAGGACACTGTAAGTAGAGAAGTGAGAGCATCTTCATAGACAGCATCATTCTCAAGTCCCCTTGGGGGCTACAGTGCTTTGGCTTATGTGGGTAGATTCTTTCTGTTGCTTTTCCTCTTCCTTCATGTAATTCTAATTTCTAATCCCTGCTGCAGTGGTCAGTGAAAAAGAAGAAGACAGCTCTTGCAGACTTTGTGGTCCTTTTATGTTTTTTTGGTCTATAAGGGAGGCAGCCTTTTCCCTCTAAACTGGGTTTGTACTCAGAAGAGTCTTGAGAACTGCTTGGCTGCTCCCTGTGATCTGAGCAGCACTGGCCCGATTAGCAGAGGCTTGGGAGCAAGCCTTGGAGGTCAGACTGTGACAGTGTCCACATGTCCTTTGCTGATGTGATTAGTCAGATAGTGTTCATGCCTTGTATTTCTAAAGGTAATGAAATACATAAATACCACAGGAGAAACTTTGCACCCACTTATGTCACCCTGGAGGAAGGTCACTACTTTCTGAGATGTTATTCCAGTTGTATACTTGTGTGATTCAAAGCAGAAATTTTCCTTACCATTTATTATAGCAACAGGAAGCTTACTTCAGGTAGCAAAGTGGTACACAGTAGGAATTTAAATATTAAAATAAGACCACAGGAATCAACCTATCCATATATGAAACTAGAAAAAAATTGAGGAAGCTGAGAAATAAAGAGACCAGATGGCCTTCAAAATACAATTTGACATCAAGAAGGTGCAGAAAAGAAACAAAAGTATCATGAATATGATTTTGGTGATAACATTGAAAGCCTCCAAGAACACACATTTTGTTCTGAATCATTTGTCATTCTCCTTACACTGTTAACTATAGTAATGAGCAAGCTGTATTTCATGTTCTGTTTCTTACTGCAATTATTTTAATAAAATTAATTCATTTTTAAAATTACATTGTTCAAGGGCACTTAGCAATAGAACATACGACATGGTCTCCTTTGTAAGGCTGAACATCTCATCTCACACACTGTGAAAGAAAATCAGTAAGGCATCCAAGGATACACTAGAATACCAACATGATGTTGGGAGAGTTATAAAATAGAGACTTGCTATTAAATAGACTACAATATTTCAAATTACACCATAGCTGTAATACAACTTGTCAAAAGCTAATTAGTGTAAAGGTCTCATGTAGTGTTTAGAAGACCGAAATTTACTTCCTTCTTTCCTTTGCATATCACTATCAAAAGATTATTCCATTTTATATTTCATTACTTTGAATGAAATTGGAAATTCCCTAGAAAGAAACCTCTACCTTCTTATAGACTTGGGATCTACATTACCTTGTGGTGTACAGTGGCAATACTTCTGATGAAGCTGGAGCAGCAAAGCACCAGAATGAGACAAGGTCTGCTCCAGAAAGTACTGTGATCTCTGCCTCATCACCAATACCATTCTGTTTAAACAGTGCTTGTGTTTTCTTTGAAGATTTTGATCCGGCATGACTGGGTCCAATCCTTGCTTTATAAACAAGATGCTATAAAATCCCATTTAGGGAATACAGCTGTGGGGTTTTCTTTTCATATGACTCATACTTATTTTATGTAAAATCATCTTATCTTGGGTAGAAATGGTGCACAGTCCTTTAATTAAATCAGCTCTAAGTTTTGCCTGAATGATTAATAAAATGAGAAAATTCTCTGTCTTGCTATGAAAGCTCTATTCTTTTGTATTCCTTCATTCTTTTCTATTCTTAAACCCTTTCTTCAAATCAGATTCCCAAGATGATATTTGTTCATCTGGGCTCACCTAAGAACTATAGTCCATGGTTAATCAAGTTAATTTTCTTTTGTCACAAAGCTCCAAAACAAAGTAACAACAAAAAAAAGCAATAAAAGTAACAATTTGTTGTTGCTGTTCATGAAGCATGGCATTTTCATGGCTAAAAGTGCCTAAAGGAATAGAGAAATTAATTTCAATAAATTGGATTTTATGTGTATAAAAGACCTCTAAATAAATGAAAAACTCTGAAATGACATTTGGATCAAAGGAGATATATCCATTGACTCTAATGGATGTTGAACTGGATCTTTGTTTAACAAACTGCCTTATTATGAGTAATGGTGAGGCAGCAAAACCAAGCAGAAGAGGTAAGAGGGCACAGGAAGCAATTCAGAGTAGGGAGGAATATTTATCATAGCACAGTTTTTCTAGTTGTGCAGAACACAGCACTGGGACTTACACAATTTGGATGAACCCTGTGTTATAATTCTAATAATGTCTTCTCCCTGCACTCTGTTCACAAGCCTTATCTCTGCACCAGTACAGATCTGGTCCAGCACCTTTGCTCATTGACACTGCCTGGAGATTCTCCCCATTACATCCTGGGGGGTCTGTCTGAGGCAGAGTAAACACAGAATCGTGGGCGTCCGTTTATGAGTTTGATACACCTGTTGATGCTCCCTTTAATACCAACAGAAGGTATACTTAGAAATCAAAAGGAATCCTCAGATTTGCACATTAATGATGGACACCTGATGAACACCAATATTCATACAGCAGTGCACATACAGCAGTGAACAAGTTTACTGAAGTTTTCCAACAGGTTAGTACAAACAGAGAATATTGGCAATTAATTGCAAAGCTATTAAACAGTATGGTTCACAGAATACCTACAATTATTCCATTTATAACCATACATATACATATATATAAAATTTTGGTTTTCACTCAGAAGCAGTGCAGAAGATCCAGTTTTTCTCCTTCTGCTTATTTTGTTTTCAATTTCAGTTGTTTAACTTATGGTAATCTGTTCTGAGCAAGAGTCTACTCTAAATTCTAACACTGAAAGTCAGTAGTGACTCAAATGAAGTGAACACGTTTATAGCAGTGTGAAACCATAATAGGTCAGACACAATCAATACAATGTTCCAGATCCAGAAGTAAGAAAGGGAAATTTACAGCTTTACAGAATCCCACTTAATTTGTGGGATTCCCTGGCACTTTCTTGTCTTCTCATATCAGTGCTGACAAATTTGGAGATGAGGTCTGACTTCAAGATAGGTGCTAGCTGATACGAATCCATGCTGCTGCTCTCTTGTCTGCCCAGCACAAGTAGCACTTGGGGAGCCAATAAGAATGGTCATAATTTAGGTGGAAAGGCTTAGATTAATTTTTTTCATCAGATCAGTCTCCTGACCCAGCTCCAGCAGTGCTTGCATCAGTACAAGACTGTACTGATGACTCCCAGACTGCAAGACAATGTATGACTATGTGTGCCAATCTCTAAAACCCATATAAACCCAGTCTAATAGTCTTTAAACTATTTTACTGCCTAGAGCCAGGTTTTGGCACTTAGGGTTTCTGCTGTGAATATAAAATCGCAAGATTACAAATTAAAAAGTGGAAGTATGTGGACAGACTGAAGTGACAAAGTGGGGATGCATCCTCCATAAAAACAAAGATCAGGGTATCACACAAGAAAGATAAGAGCTGTTCAGGAACATCTTAGAAATAGCATCAATCTCAAGAGCCCAGAGAAATCCTCCAACATATGGAAAATCAAAGTTTATTCTGAGATGCATCAAAGAAGGTCTCTCCAGCAGAGAGAGGTAAGAAATAATGTTATTTTACCTATAGAAAGAGTGGAAGAGGAAAGGTAAGGGATAAGTAGGCTAACCAGTAAAATTAACTACATATAGAAAATTATTTTAAAAGGTTATATGATCTAGTTGCTTGTGATATCACAACAGACCATGAAATTATCTTTATGAAGATTAAAAAACATGAGTGGATGGTCTATAGGATTACCTTTCCAGATGAAGAGCAAACCTTAGGGCTGCCATAAGCTTTCCACTATAAATATTTCAGATTCTAAAACAAGTCCTTCCAAGAACAAAGATTTGAACCACCAGCTTTGCATTAATGCCTATTTCTTGATGCACCCACACCTCCCTGCATAACAATTTGCACCATATACCCATGGATATTCAATATTAAACAACTAATTAAATTTTTTGCTGTTTTCATTGCTTTGAACAAGAAGCTGGTTTTGGCATTTTCAGGTCTTCATACAAATTGTACCTCTGCAGGTCTCATACCTAAACTTAATTAATAGTTATTATTATTTATGATGGCACTGCATACTAGTCCAAGCTTTAATTTGGTATTCTAAAAGGAGAGCCAGTGGCTGTGTTCTTGGACTTTTTACTTCATCTTTTTTATTTTCTGAAATAACATCATTATATCAAATCTTGTAGCTTGTTTTTGTATGACTAGTGCTCTGTCTTTGTCTCTTTCTCCCATTTACCCTTCTGACATTTTTAATTTTAAACTGATCCAACATAACTTCATTCTGATTTCTTACCCATGGATGCTGCAAGGACTCACATCGCTGATTATCATCCTTCAGTTCTTGTTAATCCAGATCTTAATTTTATTTCAAAGGTCATATGGGTTTGTATGTCCAGTGGGCATGATAGCTGGCTTGTGTTCATAGACACACACATTTTCTACTTAACTGATACTGATGAGCCTTGTAGTGCTGTTTGCATGACGACTGGCCATTACCATCTCTAGAATACTGGCAAAATATGCCATTTTAAAATCCCAATTTGTTCTCTTATATCTTTTGTTTCTTGTGCCTGTTCCCATTCCCCACTTTTCACTGATTTCTGAAATTCCTGATATCCACAGACACTAAAATCTGTTTCTGAGTCAGGAGAAGCAGAAGTGGACACTGCTGCACCAGCTCACTATACTCTCTGAAGTGTGGTTTAAAATTGCTGTCTGATTTTTTTAAAATGCTCTTGGATTTCCTCCTTTTTTTTTTTTTTTTTTTTTTTTTTTTTTTTTTTTGCTTCTCATGTGCCATAATTTTCCCATTTGTTTTAGCAAAATGCTAGAAATCAATGGATGAAAAACACACCACTATTATTTCTAACTATATGAAGGTTATCTTTCCAACCTGTGTTCTATCAGAGATTCCTTCAGATTCTATCTTTCCTTCAGAACATTTCTAAGTTGGTGCTTCATTCTCTACCTGTCCTATCTTCTGCAACTCTTGGATTCCTGTTCCCTTGTCCCACTCATGCCATCTTGATGATTTCTTTTTTAAAAAAATTACTGTATCATTTTATGTGACCTTTCATGTTTGTGATGCAATAACTCTTGATATAACTGTTCTATGATGTTCTACCTTTATTAAAAAAGTAAAAAGCTAACATTTGACTGTATGAGCTGTTGCAAAGAATACATTTCTTCTCATTTATTATTCTGAAAGTAACATATAACACTGTCCCTAAAGCATTAGATGCATAAGAGAGGAACAGAAATCACTGTGATCATTACTAAAATAAATGCTCAGAAATTACATTACCAGAAAACCTTGGCAGAATCAGCTAATTATAGTTGGCAGAAATAGATTATGGATAGCCAGATACAGTCATCTGAATCCTTCTATGTGAACCCTCTGGTTTTGACTGCATTTTCCTGGGGAGAACTGCCCCAAGTTGGATTGGTTTAGATTGAAAAATTCCATCATTTTTTAGGAACTAAGACTACAAAATTTTGTGTCTGCTTTCAGCATCTACAGTTCCAAGGATTCTTTAAATTTTGACAGCTTTCATACGAAAATCTCCAGAATGATTAAATGATCCAAACCCTCTCCTTTGAGTGCTTGTGAACCCTTAATGGAACTTATTTACATCCATTAGGATATAGCATCTTGCTACAAGAACTTGTACTCTCTTTCCCCAGCACCTCTCCAGTCAGTGCACAGCACAAAGTAAATGAAGTTGCCATGTGTAGGACTTCATTCATAGCTACTGAAGACACAGAAACATGGCAGAAGCATGAAGCAGGGGACTGCAGAACAAGAAAGAGTAAGCTCATAGTAATCCAATGGTGCTTTAACAAACTGCCCCTGCTCCCAAGCCTTACTGTGGTACTCAGTCATGGAAAAAGCATTTTCACCAGTGTGTTCCCAGAAACAACATCTGCTCCTTTTTCAACTATATAGCTACAGCTAGCCTGAGACAACAGACTGCAGCCAATAGCAATAGTTCTGTTATTAGTATTTGGGACAAGATGAAACTCTGATTGCTCCGCAAAATCAGACCCTTGTTTTCTAAGAATGTTACCTCCCCTTAGCTGACCCCTCTGACTGCCAACTGCACGTGGTTGGGCTGCGGTGGGAAACACAATGCATGATGATTAACTTAGAAGATGATGGCATACTGTAACTTGCAAAAGGAAATGAATTCATATTGCATGAGTGACTATAGATATAGCATTTCTTATCCCCCAAGTACCTGACTTTGCGTAGTTAAGATGCTTGTATGTAATCTTTTTCCTTCTTCATTGAAAATACACCAACAGCTGTAAAATACTGACCAGATAGCTGCCACAAACTGTTACATAATAGGAGAAAAATAGCTCCAAAGTTATTTGAGCTCATATCTTTCCTGTGCATGAAACCTTATTTAGAAAATCAAATTGCCCTACACATTAATGGAAACTGTTGCATGTGTGTCTATTTTGCATGTACAAAAGAAAATTTTGTGTACACAATGGGCATACATACAAATGGCTTTTGATTGCAACGTAAGTAATGTCTTCAGAAAATTGTATTCCATTAAATAATTCACATTAATTCTCTGAGCAGAAGAAATCCAAAAGTGTCTAGTGAGGAACTAAATTAGTGAAAGTGAGGACTCAGAAAATATGGTCCTCTATGTAGCAATAGTAACACCTTATTATGGTTTATATAGAAAACAAACAAATTGGATAATTTGTAGCTCAAATAAGCCTTGGTTAGCAGAGTCATACAGGATGTAAGGAGAAATGGGAGTGTACATTCCCTTACCTACATACCTCTCCTTACACAGAGTAGGAGTCCTCTGCCACACTAACTCTAACTTTGCAAAGGTCAGATGCAGATTTGGCTCCATTAACATCAATAAACTGGCTACCAGAGCTGACCACAGTGTGGGGAGGATGCAATAGATACATCTGGGGTGGAGCTCCAAGAAACCACTCCAGCCCAGCCAGTGCAATAAAGTAGAGACAAAGTTTGAAAGCCAGCTGGGCAAGATACAACTTTATTTCAAAGCTCATGCCAGGTAGTCCTGCCTAACTGACAGTAGGGGCTGACTTTTTTACAAAATCAGAAATTTTAGGAGAATAAATGCAAGAAATATCCAAGCTCCAAATTGTGAATCCTACTGCTGGACTAAAGCTATTGTTTTTAGAGTACATTCAAATCTATTATGCACTGAAGATATAAATAAAATAGCTCAGCAACTAAAAAATTACAGAGAAAAAAATAAGGTAACATGGGGGGACTGAATTATTCTAGCTTGATGGAAACTGTTATTCTGAATGTTATCTCCATCTTCCAACTCTGTACAGGATTCCTGTTTGTTCCTGGACTCATACTGACCGAGACCAGGCTATAGGTCTTGGCCTTATTATCTGATAGCCCTTAATATCTACTACTTGATGACTTGACGAGAAATTACATATTAAAAAGCTTGATATTAATTTTATGCCTACAAGGTTTTCCTCATTATTTCTGAGACAGCCTATTCGACTCCTAGTCAGCAGCTACAGCAAAGTACACTGACCCCATTGATGAGGTAATCAATTATGCTGGAACAAAACAAACTCGTAACTAGAAAGAAAGGAAGCCTATGGCGTTATATAGAGCCAGGGAAAACATAGAAAAAGAGCATTTGAAAATTGACACAGAATAAAACATTTCATTTCCAGGTTCCAAGAAGATATATTTTAAATTTGTATTAAATACGAGTTACAAAATCAATGATGTTCTTCTATGCTGGACAGCTTTACTTGGAGTGAATGAAGACAAACCAGGGCACACATCCAAAGCTGTGGCTCTACAGGCATGTGGCACTCAGGAATGGAGGTTTACATGCCAGCAACTGCAATTATCCCAACTAGCAATGATTTAGCATTCTGTGATGTCTAGAGCCCAAAAAACACAGGCTCTGCCTTTATATCACAATCATCTGAAATCCAGGTTTAAATTCTGCCTTTAAAGAAACTGCAGCACAGCTTGCTGCTGTGTGCACATTAGAGAATAAAAATGATTAATTCCACCCATCAGTGAAGTCTTGGCTTATGAGTATCACAAGCCTTTGCTGTATGCAGCAGGAAGAAAAAAAAAGAATTTTTATGCTTAGTTTCTGATCCTTATTCAAAATGATGCAACAGTGCTAATTACTAAACACTGGGAAGACTAAATAAAATATCACAAAATGCTGATTTAAAAAAACACAAAACAGAACACTTTAAAGCCAGGTACATTTACCACATTATTTTAGTGCATGATTTTACAATCCTGAGCTCAGAAAAGATTTTTGTGTTAAAATTAACAGAGGAAAGTAATTGGGAAAGAAGCAAATCAAAATGGAAATACACCATGTAATACAAACCACCATGATGAGTTGAACATCTGGAAAAAAAGAACAGAATGATCAATTCCTCATCATGAGAAAAAGAGACATGTAAAGATTGGCTTGGGAAAAAAAAATTTCCTCTTGGAATCACCACAGCAGGAGTCAGAGGAAGCTTTGTACCCAGAGACTTAATGTTGTCTGTTAAGCTACCAAAACTAGTCAGGAAGAAGAAAAAAAATAAGACTTCATCTTTTCATCCCCTTCCACTTCACTGCTCATCTCCCTAGTGCTTATCTTGATCCCAGTTTTCTTTTTCTGAGTTTTTTTTCCCTCCCTCCCCCTCCTCCTTTCTTGCTTTTTTTGATGATGACAGAGGTAGGAGCATTGGTGCATGATACCAGCTACCTCCTAACAGGAATCCTGCCTCTGTCATTTGCATCGTCACATTCAGCAATCACTGACTATACCACAAAGCACACAGAAGAGGTCAGTGATAGAGGTAGTGCCAAGAATCCAGCATGGCCCTCCAAGCCTCATGGAGGACAGTTGCAGAGTCCTGCAGCTGGTACGTGTCAGCCCAAGCGCCTGACAGCGCGTCCCTTCGTGCCAAGGGGACCAAAGACCTCAGAAGAAGCTCAATGCCTTGTGCCACTGGACAATTTGTAAACAAAGCACAGAAATAGTGCACCTGAGCCAGCCACTTGCTGCCCAGTTTGCCACTAGTGTGTAAAGCAAAACTTGCCACGACTGAGGAGGAATTCCCAGTGGGATTTTTCTGTAGAACATGCTCTAGGATGCCCCACCAGGTGACAATGACAGTGTGGCTGTAGGCTTGTTGGCAAAGCACAGGGGCTGCTCTCTGTACCCAACCACAAACTAAACTAACCACGAGAATACAATATGGTTTATGTAAACATGTCATTCTTACATTTACACATGGAAAAATTCCAATGCAATGTATTATTTATTCCTCTGAGGTTTTACGCCACATTCTTCTTTCAGCTATGCTACAACACACCTGCTCTGCACAATTTAAGGTATAATTTGAACAGTAACTTTTGCACTAACAGTGCATAAGCAAAAATCAGCAATGGTTTATCCTGTTGGAAGAGTAAGTACAACTACAGGCTGTCTATAAACTGTAGGGATACAGTGAGAGAGATCTCACCACACATCTCAGTTCTGAACACTGTCTCCCTTGGAGTTCAAGACACATTGGGGATAGGACTCCATCTATCCATAGGGAAGGTATTACAGGGTTCATAAAATTGAATGAAGTACAACTAAAATATAGACTCAGGTACACTTCTACAGTAGGCCAAAAATAACTGCATTTTCTAGTGTTATTGTTATCCTAAAAAATCATCTTGATTAATGACTCACACAATTAAAAGAAATAAAACCAGATACTCTTGGCCAAGTTAGCTTAGTGTATCATCAAGCAATTTGCCTCATTTTATCTACTGATGGCACATCTAGAAATAGGAAAAATCTAAATTTTAATCTTGAAATATGAACTCTACAAATCTGTATTTCAGGGTATGTATTGTAAGCCCACACTGGGGAATACTTTCAAAAATAAAAATAAACATCCAAACTTTGAATGCACTTTAAGGGTCAAAAAGCAATGGGAACAAATGCATTATTTAATCATAAAAAACCACACTTGATTCAGTGCAAGGCTGAGGAGGAAGCTCAGGCTCCCAGAGGCATGTGAAGTGAAGACTGCTTTGAGGGACTGCTGCAAACAGGGCTGGAGCTGAGCTTTCCCTCAGCCCTGCCTTCGCCTGGGAAAGGTGGTGAGGTAGAAAAAGCTGGAGAATACAGGCAACTTTTAATAAGAATTACCTGCCATTTTCTTAGGAACAGCGAACCAGAAAGGAAAAATGGTGGGAATGTTTTGCTTACAGTAAAATAAAGGCATTATTCAAAACTGAGAAGACTGTTAAAAAACAGGGCTACTCAAATATGGTTTGGACTACATGATAATTCTTAACCTTTTTAATGGCACATTGTTATCAGCTACATCTCTACTACAGTGTCTGTGTTTTTCCTTCACCCTCATCAAGGGTTAGGTCAATTTTGTACCTGACTGACAAAGGCTCTGTTCTCATTACCTTGACTCAAAGCTAACAGTAACTTTTAAAAAATGCTCACAATAATCATAAGCTATGGTATGCTTACCCTGAGGTAGTTGAGGGTGAAGTTTGTCAGACCCATTCGAGTGATGTTTTTGGACAGCTGCTCCAGCACCTGAGGGTCTTGTGCCTAAACAACAAAGGAAAAAAGAATTTTCACTTTGCTTTTTGTCGTTTCGGTTTTTTCTATGTCCTTAGTGGAATCCAGGAAGGGTTCTCTGAAAAGCAGTGCCAATTCTGTGGGGAAATTACACACTGATACTAAATTTATGTAATAGGCTAGAGCTCTGTATGCATAGGAAAATAAAAACCTGATGAAATGGGAGCAGAATAAAGACTGTTTTCCAATATCTTCCCTTGGTCCCTGCCCATTCAAAAGATAGACCTAGGAGGTCTGGTCATGTATGTGAGCATGGCCCCACCAAAGAGCTTCTTGAGGGACTGCAGTACACTTTGAGCCTTCTATTTGTTGGCTGGGAGTCCCAGAAGACTAAATTTAAGAAGGGAGGAATAAAAGAGGTATCGTTTTCTTTTTGTGGGTAAGAAATTGCAGCAGAAAGACCTCATCAAGGCACCTTCAGCAGAGCTCATCATGCAGGTGACATTAAGCACAGGCTGGAGAACCCTTCTGATCCAAGTTATTTTCCCAGAATTAAACAGACAAATGCAAGTATAGTCCTTCTCTGACCCTAGCCAGGAGCTTTACCAGTGAGACCAGCCTCCTCTTTAAAATGAGATCAATCTCATTATTAAAATTAATACCTGCTGGTTTCTGGCTAATCTGCTTCCACTCTGAGTTGTAGAAGTCTCCTAAATACATAATGTATGGCCATCCTCATTGTCCCTTAATGGGATACTGTTGGAGAGTTCAGTTGATCAGTCCTTTAAAATAGCAGATAACGCTGGGACAGAAATGGTGTGGCAGGTTTTCAAAAGTGTTTTCTTCAGACCTGTAGTAGGGCTTTGAAAAAAAAGTCCAGGCTGCTTAAGCTATTTAAAATTCCTCACCAAGAATATATCTTTGTCTATGGATATCTAAGTAACTTGATGTCAAAATACAGGAACATCTTTAGGTCTGTGTTCTTACTCTCTAGAAAAACGTACTCCTGCCATGGATTTTGTTTATAGGGCCACTACTAGGAGGAATACTTCTATGGTGCAGAACTGAAAATTTCAATGAGAGTATGTTCTTTGCTTCTCGATGATTTACCTTATAATTTTTTAACATCAACTTGCAAAACATTTAATATTTTAATTTCCATTGTGTATGATCCCATTCAATTACAAAAGAAAGTCATGAAATGTGGAACAAAAAGAAGATCTGGATTAAAATTCCAAAGGTTTCTAAGTAAATATATGGTAATTACTTATCTTTTGTCTATGCAAGGGTAACATCAGTTTGCTTCAGTTAAAGACTAAATATAATTCGTACCTACAATGATAAAAATTCACTGACTTTTCTGTAGTTCATATCAGCAAGAACAGATTTTGGACCCAAATCATATAGACCACCAAGTGGGATTAAAAGGAAAATAATGTGCTAAAACAGAATGAAAACATAGCAACAGTGGCAATATTAGAGCACTGAGGAACAAGGGAGTGATGAAAGGACTTGTAAATGGCTGTAGTTGCAGGCAAACCAAAATATTTAGAGCTAATTGCCTTGGGTGTGAAATTTGCTGGAGTTTTTCAAACCTAATCTCATCTCTTTGCATTAGGTCAAATGAATAAAGGATTACTTACATGCATGGCTAGAATGCTGCGTGGGACTAATTCTCTGTATTGTCTAATAGTAAAGTGCCATGTTTTTATTCTCATAAGATCATCAAAAGTAAACTCCAAGATAAGACGTCCTTCTGTGCATACCTAGAATACACAAAATGCATCAAATAAATTCCCAGGAATTTTGTTTTCAATGGTATTGTATCATCGATTAAACAACATTCAAAAATATCAGAGCAGTATTCTATTGCTTGCCTCTGCTAGATTAATTGTTTCTCATTCTCTTGGGGAGAAAAAACAAATGTGGGAAAATTACTTCACTGGCCTTGCTTCAGAGACAGTAACTTATAATGCTATGGATTTTATAGCATTTCACAAATACAGAATATTGTGGGCTAAATCTTATTTATTGCAACAATTCCCTTTCCCTCACAGTTCGCTACTGTTAATTAACGATTGAACCTTGCAGTGGAGGTGATGGTGGTGTAACTGTGTACTCTTGATGGCAAGTTGCTGAACCAGTCATTCCCATAGGTTGCCCTTTCCTTACAACAGTCTGGCATATAAACCTTTCTTTCATGTCCAGTTGGAGTACACAGCGCCCTGAATGCCTGTGGCCAAATCTGATTTTTTTCCTATTTTCCCCTTGTCTTTACCAAATGTTCTTGTCTTTTCTAAGCATTTTGTCCTGTTTTCGTTCTTTTTTTTTGGTTTGTGGGGGTTTTTTTAATTTTTTTTTTTTCCATTTCTTATCTACTTTTATTAATCCCTTCTTCCAAGGAAAGCCAGATGGGGTGCCTGCCATCAGGCTGTGTGAGCTGCATTGCCACACAGGTTTGAGAGTGAGGGGAGCAGAGGAAAGGTTTCAACCTGGACAATGGAGCTGCTTCCACAGAAGATGGCTCATGCAGCTTTGTGAGGGGTCTTGTCCAAAAAAGAACAGAAAATATAGGAGGAACAAATTCAGAAAGTGGGTACTACCCGAAAATGAATAAATTACCGGGGACTTTTAAACAACTGTCCACAACTTTATGTGGAAAAAACACTGTAGTTGTGGTCTTCTTTAAGGTGCAAAATACAAGCCAGTGTAATGGCTTTCAAAAGAAAAGGTTTCTGCAACTTTAATTTTAATACAGCTAGCATTTGATTGAAAAATAGCCATCCCAAATTCAGTTGAATCTGTTGAGCCTTTTTACAAGCTCTCACTTGGGCAATGTGGGGCTTTTCTGGTTAACAGTTCACTTAACATCATCATAGTTTTTCTTCCTTGCTGTTTCTGCAAAAACACGCAGGCAATTTTAACAGGCATACTATACAGACAAATTCCTGTAGACCTATGAAGGAGAATCTTGCAACAGGTTCTCGTTTGCCCTTTTCAACACACCTTAGTGATGCCTTCAAATTTTTAATGTGTCTTATTTTGTCATTTGACCCTAATTTTGATATTCCCATCACCTGCACTATGATGAAAAATTACACAGGCACACACATAAGGATTCTCTGAAGAAAAACATTTTGTATTAATGCAACTCTGTTGAGGCCAAAGATCCTGGTTACTGACTAGTTAACATGAATATATTTCAGGTTTAAAATAATTTTTTATAAAAATACCTGTGGCTTTTCAAATATTTTTTTTCTTAAGCTCAAACCCCCTCAGTTCTTACCAGGTTTCAGGCACTAGCATCAACACATTTTTATAGAAAAACTGAAACACATTCCTCATATCACAGTGGTAAAAATTTATATATCTTATAAAGGAATTTAATTTCCTTATGTAGAGCAGAATTTTACACATTGCTTTTAATCAATAGAATTGGCACAGTTCTTATTTTAAAAGGGCTTTTTTTTTTTCTTAAAGCTGCCTTTTACATAGAATCCAAAAAATCAAAAGAGTCTCCAATTAAGAAAACATTTTCTGTTGTGCTGAATTCATGTTACCGTACTGTGAGCTCTGACATTTTGTTTCTGTGGTAACCAAAATCAGCTGATTAGTTGGCATGGCAACAGAAAAGATGTAATCCCAGCAGACACACTCTAATCAATGCCCCCAGCACAGATGGTCTCCGGAGGATCAACAAGAAAGAGGCTGGCAGGCATTCAGTGTATCACGTGGTTGCTCTAGACTAGGCCAGGAAAAAACTAAAAAAGAACATTTCTCAAACTAACCAATAGCTTTTTAACCCCTTCACTGCACTTATTAATTGTAGGAATTTCAAGTGCTTGTTCCTGTGAAAACCAACTTCGGTCCTGTGCCTTATTGCTCACAGTCTCACTCTCCTATCAATAAATATCTTTAGAAGTCTTCACCCTTTATTAACTACCATTTCTCAAATGTGAGTTGTTGCTTGAAAAGAAGCCTAAAGCTTATACAAATCTGGGCAGTGCCTGACATTATTAGTAAGGATTAAAATCACTGGGTTTCAACAGTTTCACCTATAAAATCCAGCTGATGGCCCCACTGTTGGGAGCAGGAAGAGAATGGTTTGAACAGGGGGTGCTCACTGCTTTAGTGGTGAAGGCAAAGCTCACCTCTGCCAATCTATTGGGAAATATAAACATTGCTAACTGCAGAAAAACAGTTTGCCTACACATAAAGTTGGAGTGTCAGTAAACACAGTGAAAACAGAGACTTAGGAGGACTCCTAAACCTTTCCTCTACCTGGAAAAATAAATGAGCATCTCCAAGGTAAACAAATATGGTGGTCTTGGCTTCAATTTTTTACCACATTTCATTTATGCCATTGAACTGTTATAAATTATTCATAGTGTTTATTTATATCTTGATAAAACAATTTTTAAGTGTGTGACACTTTACAAGGACCTCTTACCCTCTAACGACAATCTGAACTATTCATATTCTTACTGCTAGGCATGTTCTGGCCATATTTGTTTGAAAAAAAATGGAAATGCCATTTTACATATTCATCTAATACTGCAATATACAGTGAGTTCCTCTAACTAGCAAAATGTTGAAATGAATAAAATACATTGGATTCCAAACTCTGTGGATTCTTGATTCAATACATAATGAGAAGTGCTTCAGTCCCTTCTATTTGAAGTTGGTTAGAATGTGCAGCTCAGAATTTGTTTGTAAAACTGAAAGATTTGTATTTTTGCATTAAAAACCACCCTCATGACAGTTTCACTGGGTCAAATTCAGACATGATCTAAGGAACTACACAGTTCATTGCCGTGGGGCTTACTATGGGAGGTCTGCTTTGTTTCACCAGCAATGCTGTGAGAGTAGAGTTTACCTTTGGTAAGACCTGTGCCCTCAGTATCTCTGGTAGAAGTTAAACACACATCACTGAGACAACATTTGGCTCCAACTTATTTCTGAAAGAGTAATATATTCCCTTCTCCCATTTTCCATCAACTACTGTACTTTATTTCAAATTTACTCTTACTAACTGTCATATTTTAAACATACAGGCACTAAAACCTCCCAGTTTTTCTCCTAGAATCCAAGTCACATCCCCAGTTGAATTTTGCTACTGGGACATAAAAGTTTATATCAGAATCTGCAAGAGAAAGATCAGGGCTGAAGCACTGCCAGGGCTACACCAGAGAGACCCACTGCACACAGCAGGACAGTGCCATGGGAAGCGACTTTGGCCCCCTCACATGAGGTGGGCACCCAGCCCAGCCCATGCTGCTAGTCTGTCTTTGCTGGATGTTAACCTCTTTTCCAAAATAACAACACAGTCATATGTTGCCATGATAAGTAAAATAAACTAACTGAATTGAGAAAAGTGTTCTCTATTTACTGAATAAAAAAACCCAAGCCAAATCCCTTTTATTTGATATTGCATTAAAGCTAACACAAAGGTAAATGACATAGAAATGGCTTTAGGAATCTCAGCAGAGAAGTAGCTACTGTATACCTTCGCCATGTCCTCTGCACAAGGTCAGCACTCACAGCTCCTCGTGAGCAGTGAGGTGGCAAGGAAGTGCTACTAGGAATGTCTGGTCTCTTCTCTATCCGTTTTTGTGTCTATGTGAGCCACAAGGGCTGGGGCAGGAGAGCTGGAACAATAACACCAATAAATACAGCCTTCCTGCTCACCACACACCAGTAGCTTCCTCTCCCTCTTCTTTAAGCCCCACCCCAAGAGCCAGAAAGATGGCAAAGAAAACCCCACAATGGGATGGGACTCACATACGCGCTAAAACAGCCTGAGCCATGTGGACCCTGGTCATGATGCTCTCAATAGCCAGTGACTTAAAATTAAAACCTCCACAGTCCTGCGGGCAAAGGGTAACATGGATGAGCTACCTTCTCCTGCTACCCCTTCTACTTTTGTTCTTTTCTCCATGGAAAGGCTAGAGATTAACAGGTACAAGATGGAAAATCATTACTTCCCACTAATGTATCAAAAAGGACACTTCCATTTTGAAAAACATTTTACTGGTTTTTTTTAATATAAGGAATTTTTTGTTTTAATTTTTATTTTCCACTCTTTGTACTGTTTCTTATAAATATGTGGCACTCAGTTTAATTACAGGATAGAAGTGGCCTAAGCATGAAGATAAGTCACTATCAATTACAAATATTGAATATTCACTAACTGCTTGATCCAGAGCATGTTTAAATCAATTGACTCCTTCCATTGACTTCACTGCCCTTTGGACTGACATCCTACTGTATTAAATCACTATTTTCCTAGAGATTTATAGTCCTTGTACTAGGTAAGTATCAAATGTAATGCATACCATCCCAAATGGTAGGTAGCAAGAATGTGAAATCTCATTGTTGCTTTAAAATCAAGCCCAGAGAAAAGGAGATGGGCAGGCTGAATTTAATTCACATAAAATTGATAGTTCTGGCTACTTGGCATTATGAGCTTCTCTTGCAATATTTCTGGGAGAATTGCAGAAGATACCCACAGAAATTTCCAGTCACATAATGAATAAACAGTAATTAAATGGCTTCAAGGGTTTTCAGTATTAGAAATAATCTCAGTCTACCAGAAAAATTCAACAGCCAATATTTTTTTACCCTTAAACACACTAAAAAAGAAAAAGAAAACCAAAAACCAACAACATGCTTTATTGAGTCTTCCCTGTTACCTTGGTAAACATAGGTTTTCCATGCTGAGTGACCATGGTGCATTGATCACAGTCCACTGTGATGGATGAGTTGTGGTATGACTCTTTTGAGTGCTTGAGAATGTAATACAGGTCTGTTACACCTCCTTCAAAGACAGTGCTAAAATAACGAGGAATGAGGGTCCTTCCAATTGCTGTGAGGAAAATACAAAGCAGAATTCAGCAAATGCTCTAGGTTATAAAATCTCAAACCATTTGCTAACAGCACATGAATAATTTTAAGTTCAATGAAATCAAACTTTCATTTAATGAATATAATACAAGTTCTCTCCCTTTTGTAGAGATGAAGTTGCGCCTGCTCCCATTGAAATCAATGAAAATGGCTGATTCCATTCAGAGGGAGTGGGCTCATCATATTTAATCTTTTTACATTGATGGCAAGTTAGAGTCACTCTTGAAACCATCTGCAAGGTTTTTTGTCCCAAAGTAATTATTATACAAAAAGCCATGTGGTATCAATTACGACTGAAAGTTGGATATTACCCATAAGTGTATAAATACAAGTGGTGAGCATTTACAGAAATATACTTTTACACCCAAAAAAAGCAAAGCACATTTATATATGGAGTTGTGTACACATATATCTTTGTTTGTGTGTGGGCACATGTATATTTATATATACCCATGCATACATGTGCACATACACACACGCACACACTTGCACGGGCACTCTTGATTGAATAGCAGGGCTACTGCTGAGAAATGAGAGTACTGGGGACTGAAGGAGGACTTGAGAATGCAAAATAATATGTGTTCTACAATATATGACTACCCACAGGTCTATCTGAGACCTCTTTTTAGACCAGTATTTATATCATGGGCTAGAAAGTCTGAGCAGACACCTGAACTCACTTATATGCCCCACTTACACCTTGAACTGTGGACTTAGGGCACCCAGTTCGGCAATACTTAGTAGGGTAAAAATCTCACTGAAGTCACACCTCTCACTTCCATATTAGTATCAGGTAAGTACTACAAGGTCTAATTCCAAATATGTAATTCCAAGTGTACTTTAGATGCACAAACTAGCAGAAGCGCTGACATCAAAGGCAATTATCTGACATGCAACTCATGCTTTCCATCTCCTTCTTTACAGATAAATTTGGATGTAACCACAAGCCTGGTATGACAGGACACTTCAGTTTATAATAGACCAATGCTTCCATACCAAATGACTCATTGCTTTGCCTTCATTAATCAATCCACAGTAATTCTGAGTGGTGGATACATAAAAATTGCCTCAATTTTAAAGGGAAAAAACAAGCAATCTAAATGGTCTCTTGGAAGAATGGGATAGAAAAGTAACCATCAACAGGCAAGATTAGAGCTTATTAGTTCCTAATTCTTATTTGTCTGTTAGGACTATATGGTGACTCATGCCTCCTTCACTTGCTGCAGACTTTTGAGAGTAATTTCTAAAAAATTATTTTCATAGAAATTTTGCCAGCAGATGAACAGAGGCTCCAGAATCTAAAAATGCATTTGCAAATGGGTGTTGTAAATTAAAAAATATGGAATTTTTACAGTAGTTCTGTGAAAAATGTGTTTGTTCTCTGTGTTACAATGTGGAATATTGCATGTGCAGTCATAATGCACATTGTATAATGAAAATACACAAATATACAAAATTAGGACTTGTTAAAGCTTTTGCTGTAATATCAGATATCAATGTAGTTTAATGTACAAAAATATACCACACTCTCTGGAAGTGGCTGACAACTCAGTGAATACATTAAAAGGTTATTCTGTGACTCTAGCTCCTAAAAAACCCCACCCAATCAACATGCACATATTATCTTTTTACAGTGTTTTAATTAAATTTAGAAAAGCTGAAGTCCAGTATATTAGCATAACATTCAACTCATGCTTTAACTGAAATTTCTCCATGTTGGTATGGTATACAGTAAAAAGTGAAATTTACCCATCAAGTTAATTTCTTACTCCCCTAAGGCTAATTAGTGCAAATTAAATTTTCTGCTAATCATCTTAAGCAGCAAATGTGTGATATGAAAATCCAGCATTCCTACTGATTGTGATAAACCTCTATTCATGTGACTTATGCACTGCATAAATATCTTGAAACTATTTAGCTGCAGTTTACAGACTGTTCCCAAAGTAGCATGGTCATATGGTGTTGCTTTTTGCCTTATATTCACAGCTACAACACATTAAAAGAAGCTAGAAATACATTAAATAACTTATTACTTTTCCTCGTAAGCATTATCTATGTTTGCCACAGGGATATGCTACTGTGAACAGCAAAGTATGAGACCAAAAGGATGAAAAGGAATAGAGGTGAACACGAGGATATGCTCCATGGAACCTGATTGTCCATGACAGATGCACATGCAGACCCTGTCGGTTTGTAAAACTGGAAATAGCTGATGCAAATATCCAGCATAAATGATTATAGATAAATATTCAACTCCACAAGAAACAGAAATGGAAACCTGTATTGATGAGCAGACCTGTCCTCAAAGCACTATGCTGCTTTGCCACAAAAGACTGAAGCATATTCAAGGTTTTGCTTCTCTTCCTGAAGCGCTCTGTGGTTTTAAAAGATCATTTCATTTCTAGGGTAAACATGAAACTCTCTTCAGCAGTAACAAAGTTTATTTGTGCAGGAGATGGTATTTTCAAGAACAACAAAACACTGTGGAGTAGCTCTTATGAAGTCTAGAGATCATCGCAAACTTTGTGTGTTTTTTAGTGCAAAGAACTTTTCCTTGCTTTTTCTCTTCCAAAACATGATTGTGTAGATAAGTATTCAAGCACAAATATGTGTGCACACCTTGCTCTGCTGCCTGCATACATACAATCCTTTCTTGGGCAAAAGAATGGTGATGTGCAAAGGTGCTTTCCTTCCCTCTCACAGTAGATGTACACAATCATGTGTGGAGGTACATACTCCACCTCCATCTGTCACTCTACATTTCAACAAGATTTTACCAATGCCATGTACCTTATGCTAGAGATAGCTGAAGGATACTTTCTAGGAGGATCCTGGGTAATGAGAAGGCAGGGTTATGGGATAACTTGGTACTTGTGGCCACTTCAGGATGTTTAGCTATCCTTGCTCCAGTGCAGTGAACTCACCTTGCAGAACCCAGAGCCAACTATATGCTAGCTTGGTCTTGGGTCTGCAATTCCCTAGAGGCAGCCACAGCAACAATGGAAAATATATAAATAGCACATTCAATTGCACCAATGGAGTTGAACAAAGCTTTACATGCTACTGCAGCTGGAATTCCTTCATATTTTAGAGCTTGGCTTTTAGCCCACAGAACACACATTTAGAATGTATGTCTGTGCATAGTTTCATAGGCTCCTCCCTGCCTCACCACACTTCTCTAAAGGAGCATTGCCAAGGGACCCCCAGAGCCAGTGCACAGATCTCAGCCACAGGAGCTCCCAAGACGAGTGTTTGCAGTACTAGTTTGAGTATGAGAAAATCCTTGTTATTTCTTTTCCTGGTGTCAGGAAATTCTTTCTTTCTTTCTCCATTCTTCTTCCTCACCCACCCCCATGGTCCAGTTGTTCGTTTTCTCACCTTGAGGTTAGTTGCTTACACAGTTATCTTCCAAATTCAAGTTCATGTTCAAGTCCCAGTATCTTCCTCATTCTTACTTAAGCAGGCCCAGTTATCTAGTCTCAGCCTCATTGTTCTCCTCCACTCTGCCCAAAATGCCAGCTCCACATACACCCTTTTGGTGCCCTTCCCACCCAGTGTTTTGTTCACAGCTCCTTGACTCAGTCTCCCCACCTCAGCAGTCTCAGCACTTTTCTGGATCTTGATTTTTTGGTTGGTTGGTTTGCTTTGTTTTGTTTGCTTGTTTTTTTGTTTTTGTTGGTTTGTTGTTTTGTTTTGTTTGATTTTTTTTGGTGTTTTTTTTAGTGGTGGTAGTGCTGTTTTTGGTTTTGGCTTTTTCCTCCAAAATTATCTCTCTGCACTTTTCCCACTCTATCTCCTCCTAACAGCAGATTCTCTCTCTAAATGAACCCCATCTCTCCTTCCTTCCTTCAGCTTTTCATCAGCAAGAGACTGATCATTCAAGAGAGCCTCTTCCTTCTGTGTCCCCCACCCAGCCAAACATCTCCCTATTCCCTGTTTTTCTCATTGACTTCCAACTCTCCCTTACTTAATCATCCTCCATCTTCTTTCATCTCCCATTTACCACTTCTCTCTCCCCTATCTCATCATATCAATGTCATCTTGTCCTGACTTTTTCCCTTCTTTTTTTTTTTTTCTCCTCATCCCTTTTCTTCCCCCTACATTCAGGTCAAGTTCTTTCCTTTGTAGGACCACCTGGATCCCAGACATATCTGCTGACAGTGTAGAAGGAAAGGTTTCCTGCTCTTGCATGCAGCACTGGTGGAGCCTTCCCTGTGGGTTTTGCAGTGGAAATGACCATGACTTCACACAGCCCTGAGCTCCAAAATATCTAGTTACTCTATGTAGTTGGCATGTGGTTAGCCCCAGTGGACTCCTATGAGGAGACTTATTGCATTCCTTGGAAAGGGAAACCTTGGGAATTTTAGCTGTTGAACTGTAGCAAAGCTTGCACTGCGTACTTGAGAATGGGTGACTTTTTTTCCCTCAAATATTTAAAAATCTGCTAAATTCAGTCAGATTTCCACAAAGAGGACAAAAGGGACACCCCTACCACAAAGGTGAGCAACCGTACTCCAGAGCATACAGGGTTTTAGACATTTAAAAAACAAACTTGCAAGGCTTTATTTTTACATTTGCAGGGAAAAAAAGAAATCTTTTTTTTGGCTTATATAAAAAAGACCTAGATAAAAGCAAAAACAATTTCAGCTTTATTAGATCAAGCTTAGCAAAATTATAAATAAGTAGAAAGAAAGCTTTTTCATGGGACTTATCAAGCAATAGATATCATCTGCCTGCAAAAGTACATTAGAACAACCATGACTGCAGGTGATGAAGCTCTAAGCCCAATAGTCAGTCTTAGGAAAGCAAGAATAGCACAGGAAAGCATACCTACATCTACAAATACTAACAGGTCCCATTTCCCAGAAAAGGCCATTTAATAGTGTGAAATGTGACACCCCACATTGTAAGATACTAGAAGGAAAATTCACCTGGCCCTCAGCATTCGGGCATTAATTCCGGATCACTGGAATGCTGCTTTAAATTATTCTTTTGTCCTAGGCAGCAATCTTCCTCCCTAGCTGAGTGTATGAGGATGCACCATTTCTCATGAGAAGCGGGCACTGCCACTTAATGTTTGCTTCACTTGTGCTAGCAGTTGCCCAGATAGCAAAGCAAACTGACAAAGATCAGCTGGATTTAGCAACCAGAAATAGTTATTTATATGAAAATGTCTATAAGAAAGGCATATCTGAAATGACTATTTTGCACAAAACAGAATGCTGTCATCTGCTGGCATGAAACAACTTTAGCCTATTTTGTGGTGTAACAGCTTGGCTACATGTGATTCCATATACATTTTCCAACCAAAAACAATTTTAGAATTGAAGTAAGATAGATCTGTGACACTCTGTGACACTCTGAACGGTCCAGAAATCAATTAATTCAATCTGTGAATCTAGGCAAGAAGCTTTATAGGTCAGTAACAGTTATATGATATATAAGGTCTTAAGTATCACACCTGGGGAATTCTAAAGAAAAGAATTAAACCATCTAACATATTAAATGGCCCAAGGCCTGCCTCCTAGAGAGAAACATACTGAGGCCACACTCCTGCTTTTTGGCCTGGGTATGCAACGATGACGATTAGGGTGTTCTTCTGTCACCCTGATCCTAGGAATCATTATTGTCATGCTGTCGTTTAATTTATTTTCCCTTTTAAATATGTTTGCCTGAGTGTAAAATACTTCATTCTGTCAGGAATAAGTTCAATTCTAGAATTATTTTTCTATCTCAAATTGAGTCAAGATATCCAATGATCTCTAGATGGTAACGTCCGTAACTTGTGAAGTTCAGGGTTTTTGCAAGCCTCAGATGAGCTATGGGCAGAAAGCCAGGTAAAAATACAGTTTGTAAGATAATTGTGGTACCACTACACAGTGTGGTGGTGATGGTACTGTTGGTTGGTTGGGTTTTTTTTTTCCCCAAGGAAGATCTGAGTAAAATAGAAAGCAAACATGTTTTTCTAGTCCACAGGAAACTGGTATTTTTGTGGGCTAGGAATAGAAGAACATTTCCTCCTTTTGTGTGCCAAAGATAGACTGTCAAAATCTCAGTGCCCTCTCTACAGAATGAAGGGTCACGGACTCGTTGCAGAAGCAGGGGTTGATAGCAAACCCCTCCTTGCTCACTGAACTGTTCATGTGTTGCCTTTACAGTAGAAGCTCTCAGGGGCAGAGACTTGGATTTAGCATATACATATACACCATGCAAGATACTGCCAAGCTGGTATAAAAAAGAAACAATGGAAGTGTTAATCAGTTAAATAAAAATATTGGGTTTATTGCTTCCAGGCTGGTTTTTGCAGCTCTGAATCCTGTCAAGTCCTATGTCTTCAATTAAAATTAGGTTATAAAAAAAGTAATAAAACAGAAAGAAATAAAAACAAAAAATATAAAATATAAAAAGCCTTTAAAAGTGCCACAGAATCAGCAGTGGAGTGAAAAAACCACTCTCTGACTATAGCTTAAAGGAGCTCTGGAAGCTCTGGTGCAGTCTGCAGCTGATTATCTCATCAATATGCTATAGCTGGGCTTGAGGAACTCTGCTGGTTGGGACTGTGGGGGTTTTTTTGGCTCCCAATACAAAATGTTGAGCTATCCCATAAAGCTCTAGGCAGACTATGAGAGTCTTGCTTGAGAGATTATCACAGTTGGATCTCAGTAATTAAATGGAGATGTAACAAATAACTCTCCTCAGCCAGATGCAGTGACTAGGGAAGCCAGGAGACAACATCCCATTGATCACAAATGAACATTCCTGAGCACTGCAGAAGACAGAATGAGCATTCTGTTAATTGTTAATTGCCATCTATGGTCATGGCTAACTAACATCTGGGCGGCCCAGAGCTTGGCATGTTCATTTATATATGTTTCTATAACTGAAATAAACACATCAGCACTCGCAGAGCAAAACTTAATGGAGTTACATGGTAATATCATAGTTGTTATTCTGCCTATACTTCTATTTGCCTAAAACTGACCCAGTGAAAGAGCACATCAGCTGTGTTTTCTTCCAGACACAGTCCACATGGCTGGGATGTGAACGGAGGGATCGCTTGATGAAACTGGACAATAATAAAGCTCCAGTTTTCAGTACTGTGACCAGCTATCTGGAAGAAGCTGCAGTTCAGGCTGCTCATGGGACTGTCTCTCCACCTTTATCTGCTGAGTATGTTCAAACCCAAACAACACAAATCTGTCAATTCCCAGGAAAATCTACTGTCAGATTTGATAGTGTGGCATGGAAGGCAGTGAAAAGACAGTCTAATAAGTCCAAATTCTGTCTCAGAGACATGTGGGCCATGTTGATTCAACCACCCACATGTATCCAAAGCAGAATCTGGCACACAGACCTATCCTTTTTTTCTCCCTATCTAGTGGGTAAGACTGGGCTTCTATCATGTAGACTACTTATAGAATAGAAATTAGAATGCATCATTAATTTCCATTTATAGAAATTTATTGTTATTTATACAAACTAAACATTAAGTAAAAATAAATTTTGGATATAAAATCTATACTACTTAGTAATAATAATACTATACTAGAGTATACTAGTATACTTTTAATAGTAGTATACTAGTAATATACTACATATTTGCACATCCAGAAAAACATCTGTATAATCTACAGACATTCTAGATTCTAAACTCCATGAAGTTTGGAAGACAGTGGAAGCACTACCTCCATATTTATAATAAAGCACACCTTTTGAGGAGTCAAATTAGCATTATATGTATTCCTCCCATGTACTTACAATTTTGTTTTTATCTTTAATGATCTATTTGATCATTAAATTGTGGAAATTGTGGAAATCTAATGTTTCCAACCGATTTGCCCATGTTCTCAATTTTTTAACAAAATTACAAAGTCGGACGTGTGACATTGATTCAGCACTGTTACTGAGTGACTTGAATCCTTCCCACAACCAGAACCCAATGTTTTTGTTTAGATACATGATACATAATGGTATCTGGAATATCTTATTTATTTTATGTCAATAACTTTGCCTGCAGTTAAAGGCTATAACCCCAAATAATAAAGCTTATAAAGTTGTAAATGTCTAGGTTTCCCTCTCCAGTTCCTTCTATCCTGTGTAACTCAATCATTGTGTTAGGTTTGACTTCGTGTTTTGTCCAGTAAGTATTCTCTAACAACATTTTACCCAAGTGAGGGTTTGCGTGTATAATTTTTATTCAGTTGATAGTGTGTTTCCTTTTCTCTAAAGAGTGTAACCAGCACTTCAATCCTCTAAAACACACTTGAGTCAAGAGCAAGTAACAGAAACTTTATGACAATGAGACCTCAGCTTAACTCCCCACACCTTATGACCCTAATTCTCAACAGTCACATAATCTGCAACTCAGTCTTAAATCCTTCATCTCTCTGAAGAGAGATAATATTTCACTATAATTCATTTTTGTAAAAACATTCAGAAAAGAACTATAAAAACCTCTCTATATACCAGTACAAAGCTAAACTGCATCAGTGTAGTTTTTAATTATTGCTCAGCCACCCTACCTATTGCAATAAAATCTCCTCCCAACCCTTTCCTTATTACACTGGCAGCAGACCACCAGTCTTTAAAGAATTACTTACTACAAAATTCAGTCATCAGTTCTTCAGTATTTCAGCCTCAGGCTAAGAGAGTCTGGACCAGAGAATGTAAAGAGAAAGCAGCAGTCCAAGATCCTTTCACAGGATCTGGGCTTGGAGGGCATCATCCCTCCCTCCACTCAGAGTAGTGTCACCTGCAGTGGCTTGTCTAGGGCTGTGTCCAATTGGGTTTTGAGTATCTCCAAAGATGGAGCCTTCACAATTTCTCTTCTCACAATGTGCAAATGTTTGACCACTTTTGGAAGAAATCAGTTTTTCTTACCTTTAAATGGAATTTTATCTCTTTCACTTTGTGCCCAGTGCCTCTTGCAATACTGAGAAGTCTGGCTCTGCTTTACTCTGTCCCCGTCATATATTTACACACATTATAAGCTTCTCCAGATTGCACAGTCTCAGCTCTCTCAGCCTCTCCTCATATAGCAAATCCTCCAAGCCCTTAATCATATTCATGGCTCTTTTCTGGACTCATTCCAGTATATCCATGTCTGGCTTCTAAACAGTGAGTCCAAACTGAGTATCCTACACAGATGTGTATTACCAGGACTGAGGGAAAGAGCACCTCCCTCAAACTCTCCCTCACACAGCCCGGGAGGCTGTTGATTTCTTTGCTGCAATGGCACATTGCTGGCTCACAGTCAACTTCAACTCAGCTCCTTTCCTGCAGATCTCACAACCAGCGTCACAAGCTGAAGCAGAGCATCAGCCCTGCACAGTTCCATACCAGCTTCAAGCTTTAAGTTTTTGCTCTGTATCCAGTGACAACACTGTAAGTACTTAGGGAATCTGTTAATTGATCGTAAAGAGAAAACTCAGAGACCATACAATTTATTTTTTAAAAAACTGAATTAGGTTTCTAATAGTACAGAGCAGACAAGACCCTTACCCCACACTGAAAAATTCAGAATTTCTGATGGGAGGATATTCCTCAGGAAGCATATGGTCTAAGCTGATTTTTTAGGCCAGAGGGGAGAAAAGTTTGTGGGGGGTTACCCACAGACAGACATGCCTTAGATGAAGACGCTCCAGTTTTAATTGTAAAACTTCTACATCTTATAGATCAAAACCATCACTTCCCACCAAAGATCTATACATGAATATTTAGCAAACAGAAGATTTGTATTTGCATAAAAATTCTACACTCTGAATGCAAATAAAGCCAGAACAAATGGTTTGCCTGCTTGTTGTATATAGCCACTCACACTTCTGTCTGCACTATCGTGTCTGAAGAAAGAGTAGTTTAGTTAATTTTGTTCAACAACTGCAAAGAAAGAAGTTTTCAGAACAAACCAAAGAGGTTATTCACAGCTGTATGACAAACCACTGTCAAAACATAACAAACCACAACCAAACTCAAGCAGAAAATGACAAAATGTAAGACCGTAAAAATGATGGAAATAGTGCAGGACAGGCATTTTAGATGAACAAATGCAATCTGTACCAACATAAAGAACCAACACAACACAGAAAATGATACCCAGAAAAGTCGTCTCAAGAAATAAAGGCAAAAACATAAAATTCAAATGACAGGACACCAAAAGGAACAGACAAAAACCAGGGAAACCATCCAGTTGTATTAAATCAAACACACCCTTGACCCCTGACTTCATCTGACCTAGTAGAATGCTAAACACGGCATGAAACAAAAAATTATGTAAAAACATAAGCAAAATGACATTAAGATAAAGTGATATTGGCCATACCCTTCCATACTGCCACAATTCATTGAAGCAGGTGCCCAAGTTGGACTGAGGCAGAACCCAGAGCTCAAAAAGCAAAGCTTAGTTGCTGCAGAAAACAGGTGTTTACCTTTCTGTGGTGTGTTCATGCTGGTGGTGGGTTAAGTGACCAACCCATACATTTCAGAGCCATGGACTTGATTAATCTCTTGTTGATGTAAATCGAACAGTTCCATGAAAATTACACAAATCACTGGAACCATACCAATTACCCCTTGCTAAGAATTTAGCCATTATGCTAGGGATATCCCTTCCCACTCCCTACCCCCCAACTGTATAAATATTCCAATTATTGCTGTAAAAGCACATAGGAAGTTCTGTTATGCTATATTTGCTGAAGTGAAGTTGTTCTGAAGACAGATGTCTGCAAATATAATTCTACCAGTTTCTAATTTCCACCCTCTCCTCTGAACCACGTTTAGATGGGAAGCTGAGGCAGAAAAAAACAACTTAAGTTTGCTCTAGAAATACTATTAAACATATACAGCCTATATAAGGGAAGAATAAACAATTGAGAAAGTAGTGACCTGAGTAATGTATAGGTCCCTTTCACTCTTAGAAACATTGGGAGAGGAGAGGAAAGGAGAGGAGATGCAAGTGACTGAGGCAGAGTACCATGTGTAGTGGAGAGCTTTTCCACTTCTAAAGTTCCTGATTTTCATCCAGGCAAAATCAGCAACATCATACACCTTTAAATAGATGCAACCCTGATAAATTCTATTTTTGGTTTCAGTCCAGTTTGTATCTGCTAGAATAGCACCTCACGTCATCATCACCATGCCCGATGAGAAGCCTGAGGACACCATTCATGATGAGAAGCCTGAGGACAAGCACAGGCTGCTGGGACCTGAGGGGGCTTAGCTCAGACAGAATTTACCTTTCTTCTTAGATGCTTTCTGCAGCTCTCCACAAGCTCCCTTCCACTGAGAAGTAGACAGTAACAGTACTTATGGTAGCTAGTTTAAGTTAGTCGAAGCTATTCCCTCACTGTGGTTAGTACAGCGTAAACATAGCCATGAATGTTTCTATAAAGCATATTGTAGGCAGACACCAACTTGCTCCGCTAACACTCTGAGTAACCCAAAAGCTACAAGTTTGCACAGCGTGGCATCACGTCTGAGCAAGCAAATCCTGTGAAGAGGCAGCAGATATTTGTTTGGGCTCCAAGGCAGATGAAAGTGGCCACACAGCATCTGGTCATCTCGGTGTGTGGGAAAAACAGGCTCATACAGGCATTTGCCATACAGGCGCAGCTGACCTCCTTAAAACTGGAAGAATTCTTTTCCTGGCAAGACTGAAACACACAGGTTGGTCATATGAAGAAGAAAGATAGTCCCTTCCCTGAACACAGGACTTCTCACTCAAGCACTGTCAGTCAAGCATCACAGCATGGTCCATATTCAGGTGAAAAATATCAGAGGTGAAATGGGTTGGTAGGTGCATCAAAGGGGATATAACGTAGTGGGGAGTGTGTCTGGAGAACTGGTGGGAGGTGAGGGGTTACAGTGATACGATAAAAGATATATATGGCATTTTCAAAATCCTCAAACTGCATTGAGAACATGTGGATTGATAACCAGCATGATTTTTCTGGTAATTTTGTGCCGTAGATGTATGAACAATATCTCACCAGTGGATAATATCAGTTGTCGCTTATATACATGTTTTATAACAACCAGAACACTCTTTTTCAAAAAGCTGTTGGTGGTTGGCTTTGATTTCTTTTTTTTCTGCAGCAAAGCTTGCTTTCCCACTCTCTTTCTCTTTCAAGCTCATGGAAGCTAACTGCAGAGAAAGTAAAAAGGTATTGAACACATTGGACAAAATAATTAGAAAAATAGTCTACCATTTAAAAATGTTTTGTTGGTTTTAAAAGTGCAGCTTGTTTATTACCTTTAAAATGAAGGCAAGTGCCCTGTGTTCAGTTATACAAATCAGATGTCTGACAAAATAACATGAAATAATAAATAAGCACTTTCAGAAAAGGGCAAGCAATGTAACAGGTTTATAAGCTTCAGTCAGAACACACGTTATACACAGTTTTTAATAAAATTTTATGCAGCAAGTAATGCAGAATGCCCTTAACTCAAAAAAAGGTAACATCAGTAATAAGTACTATAACAAATCTGTGCTGAAGTTGAAACAGCCTCTTCCTGTTTTCTGTCCTTTTAGCTGTATGATACATTTTTTCATGTTTTACAGAGAGGCATTATATTTTCTTCTTCATATAGTTTTTCTACAATGACTCACTGTGATTTCTGGAACCATTACAGGTAAGATGCAGTTCTCATGTCAATCTTGAACTGCCACTGTCAGCATGATTTCAGAGACTCCCAGAACATAAAACACAACAACTGGCACACAGGATCAACCCAAATGCCCACTCAGACCAACATCTTTGCCTACCCACAGACAATCTAAAAGAAATAATGGAAAAACTAAGAAAAAAGTGGAAAAAAATAATCGGACAAGTGTGACATGATCCCAGCCCAGGTCCATCACACAGACTTCCAAAAATGAACAGGTAGAAAGCTACAGAGGTTGCATACATTCAGACATGAAAGTCATGGCTTTTAATAACTATTGACATCCAAGTTCAGTGAGAGCACAGGGAATTCCACACTTCAAATATCACCCTAACAACTCTTAATTTGTTAAAAAAAAAAAACAAACAACTTTATGGTCCCAGACTATAAGCATATGAAAAAATTCTCTTGGAACATATTTTTCCTACAGAACTGAAGAAATTCAATGTGGGAAGCTCTTTTCTAAAGGTTTAGCTCTAACTTTTATCTATCAGCAGTGCCTATAGGGCAAAAATAATTTAATTTGGTATAATTCATTATAGTCAAAGAGGACTCTCAATAAAAAAAAACCTCCCCCTTGGAGTGTGAGCATGCCAATCTATTGCTGTATACATATGTATTTGAAATACCCCTCTGACTTTCAAATAATTTGTACATATCTCACAACTAAGAACATATTTTTTTTTTAACAGCAGCATTGCAAACTCAGCTCAGGATGTGGAAACAAATTTGTCCATTGTAGTGCCAACCACTGCAGTGAATAGTGAGCTAACATTTTTTTACCTAACACCATGTAAGAGTAAGCTTGGTAGGAACCTACTTGTATTTTTGTTATAAGACATAAAAAAAGATGCTGGAATCAAATGCAGAAAACACCAGTCCAAAATTGTTCTGCTGTGGGCATCCATTACACAGAAGAGTAATAGAAAGTAACACTCCTACCAAGTTATTTTTTTCACCATAACCATAGAAAAACATCTCTGTCTGAAGTCACCCTTCCTTCACTACAATAATACATGAATATTTTCAAATTATTTTTCCCCCTGTTAATACTGATCTTACTTCAGACATTATTCAAGAACAAATACAGGTCCCTCATGGATCCCCACTTAAACAGCAGGCATTTTGTGTGCATAACAATAAGAAGAATTAAAGAAAATAATCTCCATTTTTGTAAAGTTAGTCATCTAAGAGGTGAGGGCAGAGGAGGAATGCTGTACTCTGATTCAGGACAAGCAGATGCACTGTTTCTGCTCCCTCTGTTTCTGGATTATGACAATGAAGCACACTGAATTCAACCTGAAAACATGGGCTTTGCTCTGCTTGCTAACTGCTTGCTAACACAAAGTGAAGCTTGTGTATTTTTTTTTCAGCAAAATTGTGGATTAATTCAAAACTAAAATGTCATTTTGCTACAAAAAGTAGAAATGGAGCAAAAATCACCCACAGTCAGACATAAAGCAGTTTAGATAACAGAAGTTGTTCCCAGACCTCTGCACAAGCTTTGGACTGAACATGACATTTAAAGGTTTTTTTGGATAAACACTCCTGTATTTCATACAGTACTTTATCCACATCCCTCCTATCCTCCTGTTCCTAGAATCATCACAACAAGAAATATAAATTGAAAGGTTGTTCTTGCATACCTCACACCTGGTTAGAGTTAGAAAGTGCTAAAAATCATATGAGGGAGTTTATTCTCTCTTTAGCCTGAGATTCGTGTTGTTTCCTGCCTTTGCAAGAACCTCAGAGGAAGTGGCTCTTAAAAAGGGATGGCTATTTTGCTTGCCATTGTAAAAAACTGAAATTACTTTGATGGTTTGAGCTATGGTTTTGAACTTCAAAATAACATATTAAATACTTGAATATATGCACAATAATATAGAAAACAACTCACAGCAACCGATGTGATACTAAAATCCCTCCTCCCCAGGCTTCGTAGGTGCCCACACTGACCGAACAATGTACCACAATGCATGTCACATAAATGCAGAAAAGACTCATGGGGTGGTTTGGTTTTGCCACACCATGCAACTGAGTCTCATCTGTTACTGCAGATGAAACTCATGGCAGTATTATAGGGAGCCATACCTCAGAAAGAAGAAAATACTGACCCTCTCTTACAGTATGTGCTTTGTGTCTACAGAATTTGTCTGTGTCTACAGAATTGTCTTTGTGCCCACTTCAGGAGCAATACACATTTAGCAAAGCATGAGTCTGAATTTCTTCAGGATAATCATCTATGCCTACACACTCATGTAATATCCTACTAGGGTGGAACAGGAGCTTCTAACTGTACACACATTGTGTCAGCAAAGAGCATCAGTTTCATTTCTGAGAGCTATTCCCATGATGTGGTGTGCAATGTAGTCACAACCAGTGGCTCTGAATGACTTTTCTCACCTTTAATTTCTCCTAAAAATCCACCACTTCCGAGGCAGATGGCAGGTTACACCCCCAAAGAGGCAACTTCACAGGAAGCCTTTGCTCTGCGTGGGGATGCTGTGTAGGGAAGCTGAACTTTTACTTCTCCTCTGCTATTTCCACCTGCTTTTTTCCCCCTGAGTTTCATCACTCATATGTCATCCCATTCACATTTTACTCTCCCATGTTGTGAGCTGTCTGTTCCATTCAATGTCCTTCAGAGGGGTACCCACATGGAATTCACTCACAAGAAGTTCACCCAAAGCATTTCCATTGAAGAATTTGTGTTTGCTGCTTGTTTGTTGGGTTATCGGTGCTTTGTATGTTATGCATAAGTGCACCCAAAACTTCAGAATCACAAGAAAGGTGATGGGAATGGTTGAATTTCAGAACACGGGTTTTCATGCAACTGTCAGGAGAATTAAGAGCAAATGGTAGTACTAACAAAACAACATTTTTGTTTACTGCATCAGAGTTACAAGTTACACTTGAGGAATGACATTCTTAACAGTGTCAAGAAAAAGTGGTGATTACTTTATAAAGAGTAAATTTTAAACCAAATGTGATCAGAAACCAAGAAAAATTCTTTTTTTCTTCCCTTTTTTTCCCCAGAGAATTGTCTCTGTTTACACTCCAGTATCACAGAAAAAAATGACAATATCTATGTTGTGGGTGTCTTTGTGTCCCCAGTGATTCCAGATATTGAGAATATTTTGGCATATGCTACAGTGATCTAAAATATTTTTTGGAAAAAAAACCCACCACCTTTATATAACTAGCAAACTGATAAGGAATAATCAACTTCTTTCCATAAACCATAATGACTATACTATGTTGGGTTGACATATCCCAGGCAAATCACAGAGTATTCTGAGTTGGAAGAGACCCACAAGGATTATCAAATCCAACTCTTAAATGAATGGCCCATACCACAACTTTGGTATTATTAGGACCATGCTCTGGCCAGCTGAGCTAAATGTAGCAGTGATCCCTGCTGCATTTGCAGACTAGTGCCAAAAGAGTGATTGCCAGTGGATATTTTTTAAGGGACACAGCGAGATGACAATTATGGGGGATTCTTCCAAGTACCTGCCCACCTATGAATCATTCTCCTAAACTGACCAGGAATTATTATGTTGTCTTTATTAAATGTGATTCTAAGCAGAAGTCTTGCTGAAACACTGAATAAAAACTGTACTGCTGGTGACATTAGACATGTTGGAGGAAAGAGTCATTGGCCACTTTTATACTCAGTAACCACAGGAAAACATTATTGCAAGATGGATGATCCATATCATTGATACCACATTGGTGTCACTGTGATGGAGAATTGTACAGGTTTTCTTTTTGTCTTTTTCACTATTTTTTCTGAATGCATCACTGACAGTAGTAATATGAAACTGTCTTATTTGAAACATAGTTGCCTAGTAAATATATAAACTGATGCCAGTGTGTCTGCTACAGAGCAGAAGGATCCCAAGGGGCTTCCGTTATAAGATTATTCCAGTATGGGTCAACTGTTGTAATATTCAGCAACCTAAATATCATTAAAGCAGCTATTCCCTACTTGGTCCTTTCCTATCTAACACCTATTTGAGCAAAAATTTGGGTGTTTCCTCCAATATATATTTTTTAATATCCTGATCTATTTGTTCTTGCAAAACAGATGGGTGATCTGCAGAAATGGATCTCATGTTTTCAATGGCATGACAGTCCATGCTATGGTAGTGTATTCATCTGGTTCACTCTACATCAGTTTTGCTTTCTGACTCCTCTGCATGGTTACAAGAGACATTTAATTCACATATGATTTTACTCTTAAAATGAAGATCCTCATTCCCTGAAAGGGTTTTGGAAACCTAGGCTCACTTCAAGAGCAATTCTCTGTATGTTCTGGAAAAAAGCTACTGTCATGAAAGGCACTGACAGCAGGTGATGATTCCCTTCCAAAGCTGTAAGATAAATACCTTTTGAAAACAGGAAACATACAATTGTATTTATTCACTTAGGCTTCTGAAGTGTGCAATACAGAGTCCTCCCCACTCCCTAGCATCATTGGGAAGAGTCAATGGCAGTTCAGTCTTTGCTGAGATACAGAAGGCAGCCTGCCTGCCTTTGAGCAGACAAACTTTCCAGTAACTCTTACAATTTAGACTGACTACATGCATTAACATTTGTTGCTGCAATGACTGTCAATTAACATATGCAAATTATGATTTAAAATATGCAAACCATATGTAAATCACACTTATTTTTAGAAGGCTTACCTAAAGAGGGGGATGTAGCTGTCACGTTTAACAATAGCAAACACCTAATAGCAAACGCCTACATGTAAAACTACTAAAAGACACAGCAGTGGTGCAGTGTTGAAGCACATCTGAACCTACATCCTCTCTTAAGACACAAAATAAGTTTTTATAGGTGGGGTTTTTTTTGGCATTCATTCCTGATGTATTGCATACATATGCCTACTAGCAACTGCTTTAAAACAGGATAGATGGAAATATTGCAACGGATAACCTAACGGAGAACAACCTTTTCCCCAAATATGTAAGTGGGCATATAATGCTCTATGAGACAGACAGTAAGTTACAAAAACCCCTTGTACCATGAATAAAAAATAATGACCTGGCCCACATTATTATGTCACTGCTTTTCTCTGAGAAGTTGAGCCCTAAAATGGAACCACAAACTCATGAAGAGTTCCAAAGTCTTCCTTAATTTATCATCATTTTTACTTGAAAATCTTCAGAGCAAATTTCCAAGCTCTCCTCTATAATGTCATATGGCACACAGTAAACTGGCAGCAATTATTTCACAAAATGTAATTAATTTTTTTTGCTTATGTCATGAAGATGGGTACTGAGATGTGGGAAATTGAAACAGAAACCTTATAACACTTCCACTGAAAATACTGCTCTTACAGCCTAGTTCCTAACCTATAAACAGTTTGATAGAAGTACAATTGTAGGACAGTAAATATTATTGAAATACTTAAAACAGCAACATTCCAGGAGCAGTCACAGCAGTATTGGGTAACCAGATACTATTCAGGTAAAGCTTATCCCTCTTTGCGTACAGGCATGTTATAACATGCAGTTATAAATGCATCATCCTGAAAAGGCTCTAGGACAAGCAAAGACCCATGCTCACAGCCAAACCCCCGTGGTAGGCAGAGAAGGAGCAATGCAGGACATGACTTGCCTTAGCTGCTTGCTGTCATCACACTGGGAGTCAAAGCCCAGCAGGAGACACCTCACCAGCCCCTATGAAAGCTCCTACCCCAAACGAGGGCTTGGTGTGGCTGACGCTCACTTTCCGAGGAAACATTTCACAGAAGCCCCTCCCTGACGTCCGTCACCTCCAGAGGAAGAGCAGCAGCAAACACCAGGGATGGTCACTTTTAAAATAACTACAGCTGTTTCCACATGTGACTGCACTCTAGCTGTGAGCTGCAACCCTTATTTAATTGTAATTTCAGCTAACCATTTTGCAGTAATTGATGGCTGGAATAAGAAATCCAACAACTGCCTACATGGCTGAACAAATTATACTCTACCTATAATACCTTCTTAACTCAACCACCCACCATGGTTGAAATATTTGATTGCTAAATTGATTTTTCATTAATTTAATCTTCAAGGATGATTATTATTCTGAAGCTGGACCACACACAATAAAAACAGACATTTTATTAGTCATATAGTCACAGGGCACATAGAGAAAAAGGCATGAGCCCTGGCTGATATATAATTTGTTGTTCCAATGCCAACTTGCAGAATACCATTACTTCATCACAGTTGGTCGGATAGAAGTGAAAAGAAATTTGGGTCCCATTAGTCTTTTTAAAAATTCTTGACCTTGAAAATATGAAACTACTTGCAAGAGATTACTAAATAGCTGTAATAATAAAAAATAATCCCAACACTGAAATTTTAAATTAAAAAAGCTCTTTCTCATTTCAAAACACATTTGTTATCAGGAAGACAGTGTGCTGTGGAAGTACTTTGTAATAGTTTCACAGTAAATAAATGCTTTTGCAACCTTGGAATGTCACTACCATAAAAGACATCCTTGCAAAAATTATACTCAATTATCAAAAGGTCTTTAATACACTTTAAAAACGCATGCCACTGAAACTACTCACACAAATAAATGTTTGTGACAGAGCAAGAGGGAGACCTTAGTGCTTTTTCCATGAAGACTTGTTAGGAAGAAACCACTTAGTCCAGTGAATAAAAGACCCAGCCAGCAATATAAATTACTGATCAGTGTGAAACATATCAAAACTCCTACTTGGTAATGTTTTCAAATTACCTCTTTTTTAATGTCAGTCACCATTTTGTAGGCTTTAACTATCCCATCAGAGTACCACTGACCTCCTCATGGTCTAGAGAGGCTGATTTTATTTCTAAGGTTAATATTCTCCCTTTTGGCAAGATTTTCATTTTGTTTCTGGAAGTAACCTAGGCCCAAAAGGTTTCAACAGAATGCCCACCAACTAATGAATTAATCAACTACACCAATAATGCCTAAAGCCTTGGACTGACCTGAAACTAGTAATGTCTCAACCAGATTAGATGCACCAGGGACCTATCTTTAACATCAGATCTCTTAAGAAATGCAAATGGAGAAGAAATGAGGAAAGACTAGCTTCTGTGTCATTTTCTCTCCATATTATGGGTACATAAGAATCATAACAGCTTGTGTGATGAAGGTGTGAGGAAAGGAAGTGTAGTAATACAAAAGACATAGATGGTTCTTGACATATGTCCTTTTTGCTGCTTAGCAACGTGTCAGTATACTGCATTCTTTTTCTGTTTCAACTTTCTGCAGAAAGGATGTTTATACTGGAAGAATTGATTTTTTGCACAACCCTATGCACAATCTTCTGCAAAGCAGTGGATACTGTGCTCTGAAAAGAGCCCAGAGGGTTCTGTAATTGAAAAACTAAAATATTTTTCAACCAAGACAAGTATTCTGTGGTAATGTGAGCCAGGCAAACCCAAGATGCTCCCCATTAAGAATTTTCCTCTTCTTTTTTTTAAAAACAACTCTTGTAATTTAAAGTGCTCTATTAAGACTTCCCACTCCTTATCTCTATCCCTCCCCGCTCCCCCCCAGTCCATTATTGTAGAGGAGTAAAGTGAAGAACTACTTCAAAGTTGAAATTAGGTAGCCTGGACTTGCTTTGTTCACCAGAGTCCCTTTCTTTCTTGCATAACTTTTAAAATTATTTTTATTTCTTAAAGTCAGAATAGCCCATTAAAAATATTTGTAATAGGAAAACTTTTCTATATATATAGTTAACTATTACTGACAAGCATCTAAAGATCAACATTTTTTGCTACTCAGAACCTTCACATTTATTATCCTGCTAGCAATGATGTGTATTTGAATTCATACTGGTGGAATTCATATCTCAAGGATTGTAGCCTCCAAGACATTCCTTTCACATTCTGTGCCAAATTCAACCTTTTATTTCAGTAAAACTAACTGCCCACTGTTCCAGTGAAGTTGTTGTGGAAGTTAGCATACAATGGAGAGAACAGAGATGATGTTTTTCATATTTTTTAAGGTTTGTGCTTGTGTCAGCAAAGAAGATGCAAATTTTACTGGTATCAGAGATGTTTTATGCCCTCTTAGCAGCCTAGAAGTTTTGTTTACACCCATTCACTGTTTCATTTGCCAAAATCATGAAATGCAGCCTTAACATAAATGAGAATAATTCCATACTTTTTTAGAATACAATGCAGCTTTTGTACAATCTATGGTACCTCTAAGAAACACATAAATTTTCCAAGTACTTTTGAGCACTGCTGTAGGTATGAATGAGGACATCTGAGTACTTTTGAGCAATGTATGTATGAATAAGGAGGTTTCTCAAGTAAAGTTTATGTTTTGCTGTTCAATATCAATTTGAGGACAAATAAGTTAGCATGGTCTAAGCAAGCTGTATGCATCACATATGATGCATTCATAGGTGATTAAGCAATAAAGAACAAGACTTCATCAATTCGCTGATTTAGTCCCCGAATGATTCAGCAAATCACATCATAGAAAAATCACATAATGTAGTCTTTTCCACAAGCTTATTGAGCTCTGGTCCGTTTATGGTCCGTAAAACTGGTCCATTCTCTTCACTGCTACTGCTGATTCAGACCCCATTGATCTGATGAGTAGAAATGTTCTTTTAATTTCCAGCCTATATTCATATAAGCACATGTTTTAGTGTCAAGTGCCACTTCTCCCACCCTGCTGTTTGCCCCCATGAAGAGCATGTGGACAGCAATCTGGTCTCCTCTTGACCTTGTATTACTGGACTAAACAAGCCACAATCTTTATTTTGTTTGCACTATATAAGCTTCTGTATCATTCTAATTGTCCCTATAACCCTTCCTAATGCTTGCTTCACTTGGATTTAATATTCCTTAAAAGTGGGTGTACAGTTTTTCAAAAGCAAGTTCTCCAGTGCTGCTACAACATTAACATTTTTCCGCCTCCACAGGAAATATCTCGTTCGATACTTTCTAGGATCACATCACTTACAGCTGTATCCCATCGGTGACTCATAGTTATTCTATGACTGATTGTTACACACAGGTCTTTTGCCTCCTCTGTCATTTTCAACGGATAAGTCTCTAGCAAAAAATCTTTTCAGCAGCCCTTAAGTGCCATCAGTACTCTTAAATTTCATCTCATTTCTATTACTTTAGTCCTCAAGGTCAGAACATTTTTCCTGCATAATATTCTGATCATCCTTTATATTAATGATACCTCACAATATTTTGCCACCACCGAATTCCATTCTTCTACTGGTACATTTTGTGCTAACATCATTAATTAAAATGTTAAGTAAGTCAAGTACTCTAGACTGATCCTTGAAAAATTCTGCTGACGTGGTACTTCCAGTGTGACAGTTCTCCATTTAGTATAACCTGTTGTCATGTCTTTTTTATTCGCTTCCATTCCATTCTGCACTGCCACTACTAACATCCACCTTGTTCAGCTGGACTAATAATTTCCTATGTATGATCCTGTATAAAATGCTGAAATCTGAATAATATCAGATCTACCACATTTCCTGTAGCAGTGTAGTTTGGGATAATAACTTGGATAAATCTATGTTGCATTTGTTTGAATGTTCTAATATTGTGGTTGCCTAAAAGCAATTTGAAGGCCAGACAAAATGAGATGGTAGTAAATCACCTCTTAGGAAAATTGTCACTAAAGAAACTTTCTTTCACAGCAACCTATGAAATAAATACAACTTTTATGCAAAAAACCCCACCCCAAAACTAAAAAAATGAGGTATTAACCAGCAGTGATCTAAAACAGTGATAACAAAAAGTATAATTCATAATTTAGATTTGGTATAGAGCCTTAGAATACAACGTGTTGCAAGAAATAAACATTCTTATAAGAACTTTTGCTTTAAGCATAACTATTCTCCTATACCTATTAACAAACTAAGTATTCAGACATCTTCACAATACAGGGAAAGAACTGGAAAAGCACAGTTTTGTGAGAATCTATCAGGCTTCTCACAGACGATGGAGCATAGCAAGAACAATAAGTGCTACAGAGAAAAAAATGACATATACATGAATTTTTGCTCTTCAAACAGATACGACTTTTTCCAGGCTGGTTAGAGATATGGTTAGTGACTAATTAGCATTGTGCTCTGACAGGGTTATGGAGTTTGATATTGCTAGAAAGTAAGTCAACATTGCTGGAAGATCCATAGCTGTTAGCCTAAACTTAGTAGTTAATATGTGGCTGTGGAAAGAGTTTTGGAAAATGTTCTGCAACACTGGACCCAGTTTTTCATGAAGCATTTTCTATCTTTACTGGGGAACTGTACCCACCCAGAAGGCAATCGCTAAGCACTGATAACAAGGCTGTTTCTGAGAGCATGAAACCAAATCAACGCCCCCTATCCACAGCTTTAAACATCACCATTAAAGAAATGACAAATAATGAATGTGGCAGCATGCCATTCAATTTGAGGGGATGCTCTGAATGAAAGACTGCCCAGGCCCAGAGCAGAGGCCAGCTGTGACTCATGGGATTGCCTCACTGCCTTCTCCTGCTTTCTGAAACTCCACAGTGTCCCATGTGTCACATGCTGGGATTGCTCCTGCTGTTCCTGATATGCTGCTTACAATGATCCATCATGGCTCAGGAAGCATACATGACAGGATATATGCAGATATGGACATATGCATATATGGAGCTGCCTTATGGCTGACTCTTCGTTTACCTGGATCACAGGACAATCACCTCTGTAGTCAGACAACAGGACAGGGGCCACCAAACACTTCCCAAAGGGTCTCTATAGGATACTCCAGCCAAAAGTTTGGACATACTGCCAAGAATATATCAAATCAATCACCAGTTCCCTTCAGAATATTACATTAAGGTCATTTCTGCAGCCTTAGCTTCAACTGACTTAAAGATCTGGGTGTGGGATGTTTTAAAAGCATTTTAAAAGCTCAGGAGTGATGACCCCTTTCCTCTGGTGGAATGTCACTCTCTATCACATGAATAAAGTTAGTTTCTGCAGGAGCTTCCTCCTCTCCTAAGCCAAGACTGTGACACACAGTTGCAGGGTAGAAGAGCAGGTTTTGAATTTATTTCCATCACCCTGGATTTTATTAATACAAACCTGTAATGTAAAATGTTTCGACAATTTAAATATGATCTATCCATGATAATGAATAGGTTCCTGCATCAGCATTGCAATAAATATAATCCTGTTTCTCAGAATCATTACAGAACACTAAGAAATGCTGATGCCACCTCAATGATTATTCAGTTATTGAAATTAGTCAAGACCTTCTGTATACACTGTAACATGCATCAAGACAAAGTTAGAGTTAACAGGACGAGTGGAATAGTGGTAAAAAATGTTTTTTCCAAGAAGAAAAAAATCAAAAANCAGAGTTAACAGGAGGAGTGGAATAGTGGTAAAAAATAATCTAATTACATGTTTTTTCCAAGAAGAAAAAAATCAAAAAAGGGATTACAGACAGCGAGCGCAGCAAAATGAAAAAAAAAATTAGTCTGGAGAATAAAAAAAACTATATTAATTAAAAGATGAAAACTATTTCTTTTCTGAATGAAGCTATCAGCCAGGACTATCAGGTAGATTCGATTTCCCCTTGCACTTTCTAGACAAGAAATTAAAGTTCTAAGGTATAATGCCAAGGTACATTGGTAAGGAACAGCTGAAAAAATTGAGGAAAATGAGTCATTTCCTAGATTACTACAGTACCATCTCTTACTTTCTGCTAAAATCTTATATATCAATACCTATATGCAGTATTCACCATTTATTCATGGATAAGTATGCCATAAGCATGCCATAAGCACCCAGATGCAACTGAATGTAAGACTAGCTCATGTTTTTCCTATGTGATGAACTAGACTATGCATCATTTTCTAGAGCAGTAACTTATATAGTTACATAACATATGCACACTGTAAATACATTTATACAAAGTTATATAACTTATATAAATGCGAGATTGAACTTCTCCACATGCTTTTGAGCAGTGTTTTTGCACTGAGCTACAGTACTGTGAGCAGAAAGTCAATGAAGATGGGACCCAATATTTCACTTTATAGAAAACAGCAACAAAAATAGTAATATAAAAAAAAACTAAGCCAGAGTTCATTACTGCATGAGCTTCTTCTATTACTACAGGAACTGCAGGTGCCAGAATAATTCCTCTTTCACTGTACATCTCTCACTGGAGCTTGCACTATCTCTAATGCCAAAGTTGTTCTTGCAACCCATGTGCACATGCATTTTAACGATCTCCCTCATGGACAGCAGAAATGTTTGCTCACTACTTTTTGAAATTCCTTTCCAAAAGAAAAAAACAGCAAACGGGAGGAGTACAACCCTGTACAATCATTTTAAGGAAGGCCCCAAATGAAAAAGGCATCAGTTCTGCGACTTCATGAGAGTCTTCCCCCTGGCCTTTCCTCAGCGACTGGAGGGCTTCTGATCATGGCATGGACATACCTCCATGCTAGAGCAAGGCAACACAGCACGAGAGAGTGCTGACCTGCCTCCTGATGATGCACCTCAGTTGGCCTTGACTCACATGGCTCACGTCTGCCAGACCAGAATCTGTACCTCTACCAATAGGCAAGGGGTGCCCCTGGGGGTGTTTGGTCTCCTGGGGTAGCTTCCGAGAGGCTGCCCTGCTATGGCAAGTATGTACAAATGCAATATAATCTACCGGACAAAATCTTACTCTTAGATTAGTCGAGACCCATAGCAACAACTGCTTGCCTGCAGGTATAGTGCAGGAAAAACTTGCATGAAGTTCTTTCACACTTCCACACAGTGGACTGGATATGAAATTAACAGAATTTAACTCACCAAGGTGAACTTCCGGTTAACTACTACTTCTATATTTCCATTGTTTTAATTATTTTAATACTATAGTCTCAGTTTGCTATGGAAGATGAATTATTCATGGTTTATTCATATAAATACAATAATGTCAAACATTTAAGCTGAAATAGCTCACTATTGTATAAACTGTTACCTCGTTATTTTATTTATATGTCTAAGGGTGTGTGCCTGTGTACACCTACACAAACACATTCCAGACATAATCACCAACAAATATGGATTACAAAATAAAGGAAATCCTTTAAAAATCCAGCAAGTATTATCACATAAATTTTAGAAAAATTACATATAACAGACCAACATACCAAATAGCTGTCTTAGCACTTTATATTTGGCACTCAGATGATGAGTACGTTGCACTTAATAGTCAAACATGTCACCTAAACAGAATGCTCTTCAGATATTTTAAACTGTGTAAAATTCAACATATCCTTTCTAACTCACAGTTTTTTTCCAAGCTATGTGACAAATGGTTACACAATTTAAATAAAATAAATACCTTGCGTCTGATTTGCAGATTCATCATGCACAAAACTCTTTGGAAAATTCTTATACACTACTTTTACCTTCACACATAATATGTGAACACATACATTGTAACCACCACCAAAAATATTTTTATAAGATTTTCATCCCTCCCAGAGAAGACTTTAAAACTCAGAATTCAGGATTCGAATTTTACATCCTTTGAAAAATGTAATGTTCCTTGCCATTTATTAGGTTTTAATTTAAATACTCAAAAATATATTAATTAAAAATCATATATAGAAGAGTAGCAACATATACCTGGACATGACCTATAGGGTGAATAAAAATAAAAGCTGAAGTACAATTGACAGTCTGCACATTTTGGTAAGTCAGCGTTAGGTTTCTCTCTGAGTAAGAAGTGGTTCCTACTGAGATATATTTAATATGGCGACAGATTCTAATCAGCTGCTTCTTTTATATACAGGAAAACACAACAGACTGAAGATGTCTTACTATTACTTTTGCAAGGTCCTACTTTGAACAAACTACTTACAATACAAAAACCAGCTATCGATTCTTTAATGAGTGGAGTACCTAGCACAGTGTTTGATCTTGTATGCAAAGCATTTCTTATAATGGAAAGGTTTTCTACAAGAGAGTACAAAATTAAATAAACTATTAACAGGAAAAATCAACAACACACAGGTGCAAAGGCAAATACCAAAAAGAAATAAATGGATAATACCATTCGTGGTATATTTGTGAAAAACTTTAGCTCTGTTATTACATTAATTGCACTAGTCATGTAAATCATAACTAGGTGAAAGGATCTATTAGAGCAAATTTGGATTTTTCTCATATAGTGACAGCCTCTGTATTAAATAAGCTAAAAGTCAAACTACTTCAAATGGAACAGTAAACCATATGCTGAACCACAGCAGCAAATCTTCACAACCAAAACCAAAAAAGTTTTAATTGTATATATTCAAATTGTTCTTGCCTATCTTAATTTTCCATATGTCATAGATAATGGATTTTATTGCTACATTGCATTTTACAGCCTTAAACTTTTAATTTTATTAACCAAATACAGAATTTGACTCTGATATTTAAAAGATGAATATTGTCGTAAGCATCCAGCATCCCTGCTAACCACTTATTTGACAGCTGACCAAAATTTTTCAAAGGTAACCCAAACCCTTCCAGTCTTAATTAACAGATTGTAGCTAGCATTTGTTCTGACCAAAGGTGTAAAGAATCTTAAATAGATATTGTAATCAGAAAAAAATGTGGATATACCAACACTATTTCCTCTCTTTAAATACCTCTGCTAACAGCAGAGCTGTCTCTCACCTGGAGGAAAGCTAAAAAGCCACCTGCTAGAGTACTAATTCTCAATACTTTTATGCATTTACAAGATATAAAATGGTATTAAAAATGGCCAACTACTACACTAATGTACCTCCTCCTGGAGAGATTGAGGGGTTCATTTCCACTTTTCTATCACAGTGAATCTCACAGAGAGTGCTACATGCTTCTGTGCTGGATACACATTAGTCCTGTGGCGATTTTCCTGAAATTACACATTAGAGAGGCTCATATAGCCTGGAGACAGATTTGCGATTAACTGATACTTCTTATTAAGATCCCAAGTTGAAGTGCCTGAACGTTGACAGAAAACAGGTTTGTACCTAATGCAGTGGAGGAGTTATTATTTAAATATTTAAACTATACTTAGCACTGTGCTTTTCACCTGCAAAACAATCAGTACTACAGGTTTGCTTTATGAGGTTATGGGATGTTCACTGGCACACCAGGTCCAAAGCAGAGGCCAAATTGCTGGGTGACATCTTTGTTTTATTTCTCAGGGGTGGTTCTTACTGTCGGGGGGGAGTGCACATAAGGCTAAGTTTAGAGCGCTTTTCGGGTCCACAGCTCCATTTCAGCGAGCTCAAAGATATCATCTTCCCTCTTCTTTGGTTCCATAGAGAAGTGACATGGGGATAGGGTATGTTTACAGTTGTTTCCACAGCAAAAGTTGTTTGGAGGAAAATATTCAGTTTTTCAAGCAGGTTACATGTAAACATGGATTATCTGTTATTAAGTACAAACACCACCACCACCAGCATTCAATTCTTGTTCAATGATATGAAGAATCAGGTGTCATTCAGTGGATAAGATCCAGCATAGAACACAACAAGTTGAGTGTGTTGGGATATTCTAATGAAAAGCTGGTATATCAAATTGATTTCAGCTCAAGTCTAACACTTTTGTGTGGGCGTAAAAAAGTTAGTATATGATGGCAAGAAAGTCTTCTTCAAACACCAAAAAATGGTGTTAGGTACTAAGGATCCTGCTGTCTTAATAATAAGATTATATGACTACTTCACCGTTTTGTGACTATTTTACCTTTCATGAGACTTTAAAATTAAATGTAATTATAAAAAGTTAAACACTCTACCAAGGGTTTACATTCTATATACATTCAAAACAGCTGTCCTATACATTGCCTCATTAAGCACCTAGGGAACGCCAATATTAAATTCAAAACAGACACATACTTTGTTTCTCTTTCAACAGCGGTAAATTCAAAAGAATAAATATTTCCTATTGTTAATTAGACAGTATATATACTTACATTATTCATATGCATTTTCAAAACACATTGGCTGAGTAGTGAACTGCATAGCTGAGTCAGAAGACAGAAGTCAGTAAAAATTACAGCTGTCCACTGCAGCTGTGGTATCCATTATGCTGGGATTTAACAACAGACAATAGAAATCCCACTGCAGACAGAAAGCTAGAGAGAAGAATGGACTATAAATCAACCAAGTGCATCGCTGTTGCACTTTAAATGACATCCATCCATTAGAGATGTCTAAGTAATGAATGGATAAATTGTGACAATATTATAACAAAATGTCATCGCATTTTTTAAGGAAACTGTTCACATGAACTTCACATTCATGTGACTTTTTACACATGTCTAATTTTAACGCAGAAATGCTCTACTGTTTTGTTGTTCTGAAACTTATCTTTGTGGTGCACAGTGCCAATACAGGTGTCTTAACAACAGCTGGAACTCTGCCTTGTTACATGAAACCAGAGAGGCTGGTGGGTGTATCTGTTCCACGTGCCACCCATCAGGCAGAGAAGGGAGGAACAAGAACATGTTTTATGGATATAGTAAGAGAAGGTTTTTCAGTTTTGTGTGATTGGAGGGACATGCATGTTCCCAAGGATATATCCTGCAAATAGAAGCATCCCTAAAAGAAAGGTGATGCATAGATGAAAGTGATGCATAAGTGCAGTTTAACTTAACATCTATGCAGAGGTGATGCATAGATGCAGTTTAACTTAACCTTAGTTAGCTATTTTCTGAATGGGTATATGCTCAAATTAAAAACATCTAATATATTGGCACAATTTTTCCGATCAGGAAATGAGGCTGTAACATAAGACCTGCCTTCCATTTTAAGCTCCCTAAGAGATAGCAGTTGTTCACTTAGGCCAGCCAGAGAGGTACTTCTAATTTTAGGGGCCTAATCTGACCCTTTGGTTCCCCAAAATCTGTCAGAGATTATTCCATTCTCATCCCAGAAGCAAAATTGACCTGTAATTAAAAAAAGCCACCAGTCTCCAAAAATTTCTGCTTGAACCATTTCATCATGTTATCATGGGTTCTACTCCTGATGGCTTTGGGTCTGCAGGCAACCTTCTGCCCACACCCAAGGAGACTCTCAAAAATCTAGTAAGTCTAGTTTTTCATGTCAGAAAACACCTTTTGGCACCAGTGATTCCAGAAGGCAGATCAATTTTTGGAATCTGTTAAAATATGCATTGAAACTCACTACAGTTAGGTTTCAATGACTTTCCTTGCTCAATAACTGTAATCTGTTTCTTCTAGAAATCCAGTTCTTGAATTTTGGGGGGATTTGCATCACCATAAAGCCTACAACAAGAATGCAACTGTGATGAATTTATAGCTGAAGTCACTATGAGGCTGAAAATGTCTAAAAAATGCCAAAAAATATAAAAAGATAAATCCAATATAAAATAAAAGTTTAAAATAATATAAAGTAGAACAAAATCAGAAATTGGAGTTTTCAAACAAATTATTTCTAGAAAACTCTGCTGAAGTTATGTGTCTGAAATTATTTGTACATTGAAAAGTGTTTCAGAGTCATTTGATACCAGCTCTCTTCGGTGTAGACTGAGACTACAACACCTTTGGTTACAATTTTCGTAACATACCTAGGATTCTTGCAGTTTACAAATTAAATTCTTTAGGGATATTTCAAAATACAACTTGGAGATTGGAGGAATTCAGAAAGAACACTGGCTTTCCTGTGGTGTCTTGGTGTTTGGGCTCTGGTTGAACTCCCAGAGAAATCCATGGGATTAGCAAGTACTGGTTGTCAGCTGTACAGCACACATCTTCACAACTGGGACTTCACAACAGTTCATATGGGCTCATCAGCACACCAAGTATAGTCACTAGGAAAATGAAAACTACAAACTGTTAAGTACTTGAATGGAAGTCAGTTTTCCCTACCAAATCTTTGTGTCCATGTCAGGTCCTTAAAATTACATTCATGTCATATGGCTGATTCCACAAGGTCTCAGTTTATCCTCTTCCTGGACTAATCACAGCTAGGTTGTGCCCGAAACGTCCAGCAAAAACTTTTTGGCATCATTCCAGCACCAGCTCTGGTGGTGGAATTCTGCCCACCCATTGCAATTTCTTCTCTGCAATTTCTGTTATTTACATCCTGTCCTACCCTAACATTTTTTGGTGTTATTTTATTGTCAGCACTGGCTCTGTTTCACATGACTGAGCACAGTCACACAAGACAGGACCTGCCAGCACCCCTCAGCTTTTTAAGGTGGCCTACTCAATGTAATTGATTCAATTGCTATCTGAGTCATCTAGCAATTGCCTGGCTGAATAGGGTATATGAGTGAGAGACCATAACTACTTTTTAATTTTCAAAAAATCAATAATTGTTTTTATTACAAAAATAATTTGAGTCATCTTAGTTGCTTTCTTGTTGTTGTTGTCCACTGTCAAAATAATGTAGGAAATACCTAAATGTAAGAAAAATCATTCAAGGAAGAGATATATAAACATTTCCATTTCAAAAAGACTTCACAGCTTTAAGATCTGCTGTTAGTCACTATTTTCATGTAATTATTCACCATTTTGTTTTTCTTTTCAAAAACCATAATATTTCAGCATGACTGCAAAACCTCAAAAATTATCTTTTTGTTTTTACAGAACCAAAAGTTTTCCCAGTACTCACCCATTTATCTTGCATTTATCTGCAAATGCATTGTACAGAGAATTCAGAGTCACTAAGAGCTGTGGCATAATAAAACTCTTCTAAGTTTCCTTTGAAAAGTGGCTGGAAGTTGTAACTTCCTGAAAATAAATTCACCGTTGTATTCTGTATAACCTCAGTAGCAGATCCCAGTCCTATAGTTGGGTTTTTCCTTTAAATTAACAGCTAAGAGAGTTCAAACAGTTTAGACTCTCGGTCACAACACAGACCTTCAGAGTATTGGGTTTTGGAAGGCTTTATTCAAGAAGCTCTAAGTCAACACACATCCCAAACCAGCCTCCTAAACATCTGCACCTCAGCACAGCAACAACCGGGGCTTCAACCCCACCCTTGCCTGCTGAGGACTCATGCACCTAGCTGTCAAAATACTCCCTAAACAAGCAAGATGTAAACTCTGTGTTTGCAGAGTTCCCTTCCCTTCCTCTTCCAGGAAATATAAAAACCCCAATCAAATAAAAGAAGACTATAAACCACAATAAGTTTTTTTAAAAAATCCCAGGAGTTACATTTTGTCTTTTTTTTTCCAATATATTGCAACTGTTTTACACAAAAAAGCATGAAAATGTAGAGTGCTAGGGTTTGTAATTTAATTGTCAGTATGCGTGTAGCCATATTTTAAAATATTCTGGATTTTCAGGCAGGTAACTTCATAATGTGAATACCACATTAATATTGTAGGATATGATTCTGCAAAAGAGTTATGTATGTATTAAACTTTACATATACAATGAGACCCATTGAATTCAGGAGCTGGCTTAAAAGAGTACTGCAAATGATACAGTTCCAAAAATAATGAACTGCATTATTCATTACATATATAAGAAAATAGCACAGTATATACATATGTATGCTTCCATACATTTTTATTATAGACAAGAGCTCTGGTTAAGTTGGCTTAATATTTTTTTATTATAATACACTGGTTTCAGTTGCTTACATATTTGCCAAGCTGTAATTAATTTGCTGAAATTTTCCAGGCTAGATGTTTGTCTCAGACGAAATTTTGTTTTTTAACTTTCAACATGAGCAGTTTCTGTCTTTAAAAAAGAAGAAAGCACATTAGGAAAACATGTTGCTTGTTTGTATTAAAAAAAAAAGAGTCAAATTTTTTTTTTTACTGGAAGTAAAAATAGGAAGTATGATAAGATTTAAAGGAAGTGCAAAATACAAAACTTTCCCTAATATCTAGGATATGATTGTACTGTGATTGAAAAGTCACTTCTCAAAATTCTGATTACTAATGTAATTCACAGCTATGATATGCCTGGCCTTTTTTTCTATATATCTATATTCTTCTCTGTGTCTTTATATTCCAGCCACATGGTCCCTTTCTCTCCTTTGCACCACCTCGAGTGCATGTGCAGCCAGGTGGCAAGTGAGTTTAGGGAGCTGCTATGGCAGGAAAATGACCTGCATTTAAAGTAATTAAGCTTCCATGGACCTGCACTTTGAAAGATGTGATGCAATGATGAAATTGGGGCAGGGGGAATGCAGGAGAGGTAAAATAACTATTTAATCTAAAAGAGAATGTTGATTTGACAAAAAAAAAAAAAAAAAAAAGCTGTAAGCAATCCCAGATAAATATAAATGGGAAATTACAAAAGAGTTTTTAAGCATTACCACCTTGTATTCTAAAATAACTTTCTGGCAGCACTACTGAGAAAACAATCCTCAATAATAGAGGTTGAGTAATTTAATAAAGGAATTATATGACATGGCGGCCTGTGGTACCACACGCCTCAACTTACTGCATTTCTCTGTCATATGCCCTCAGTACTGGCACTGAAACCCAAACTCTCCGTTCACAAAAGCAGTGTGCGTTGATGAGCACCAGCGTGATCTGTCGATGCCCTCTAGAGCATGGGAGAACCTGTGTGGATTCAGAATAACGTGTTCCTCAGTCTGCTGCCAGGTGCAGTTGGAGCAGCTGTCTGTGGACAGCTTGCAACCCACCACATGAGGCTCTCATACTGAGAAAGCCACAGGTTACTGAGCGTGTCATATTTCTGCCTCACTTGCACTTACCACTCAAGTGCCTGCAACTGCTGCTAATGATGCAGGAGGACCCTCTCAGCATCATACTAGAAACTCAAACATCAGGAAACAACTGTATTACTCTTGCTTACCTAAATTGAGGTCTTGTCCTTGTGTGCAACTTTTAATTACATGTGCTCCACTTATTTTTGCCACTAGCATGGGAAAAGATCATTTAAAAACATTCTGCTAATATAGTATATACATCCTGATTTACATGCAAGGTGGAAGTAGTTACTACCTACGAAACTCACTTCAACGTATTTCTCAGGCCGCCACAAAGGTAACTCTACTCCAGTTCCTCATTTCACTGCATGCTATAGTTCATGCATTCCCTTAGGACACAATTTTTATTTTTAGAGAAGCCTGTATTTGCTGACTGTTGTGAAAGGAACACTCAGGAGATGCGATTAGCAGTCACTTGTTTCAGTAAACATTGAATGTAACATATGCCTCTCAAGTAATGTGTATCCAAACATACAATTTACAAATAATTAACATCATGTTAATTAGTCACATTAATTTATGCCACTTTGTGGAATTATTTCCTCAGAGTCTTTAGGAATGCTGCCAGCAGTTTGAGCCAAAGAGTGTGAAAATTTGCTTGAAGTAACTGTTGTGACTGGCTGTGACACACAGCTTGAACAACAAGCAACTAGGGGCCATAAAGACTGATTGAAGATCAGGAAGCCGCCGAGGTGGATTGCTGCTGACAGCGCCAGGCGCAGGCAGCATCCGGGGAGCGCTCCCCGGGCAGGGCTGCAGCAGGCACACGCACTTCCTTGCGTCCTGCCCCACACCTCCCTCTAAAAACACACACAGGAGGTGATCGGCAACATCCAGACAAATTCTTGTAATTACTGCGGGTTATTTTAGATGATAAATCTTAGGGAAAAAAAAAGCTGTTGAAACCAAACATAACTTCAGAACTGATATATGCCAAAATTAAGCTTTAACTTCTCAAAAACAAAAGAGAAGCCATTTGGAATATTGGCACAATCTCAAAAAATCAGGCACAGCTATTCTTAAATGTGTGAGAATGGAGCTACTAAACACAGCTGTACATTTCAGTAATACAATATGAAATGTGCCTTGTGTAGAAGAAAAAGAGTTGCTGTCTGAGAATTGAGATGGTGAAGCCAAACACAGTAAGGAACAAAGGAAGCTATCTGCAGTCACTTATGTTTTGAAATTAATAGTTCTGCTTTCATAAGTAACAATATATTAAAACTGTATAACATTTGTATCGGGATTGCAACTGTTCAATTTTTGGGAAAAATAAAATGATTCCAGATCAGTAACTGACTGGGCAAAGAACAGCATCACCAGTTCTCCTATTGCATCTGAATTCCAAATCATGGGGATATTAGAAACATCCCAGCTTGCACTATACATTCATTACATTTCTAAAGAAAAAAAAGCAGACTGAAAAAGTATCTCAAATGATAAATACATGCAGCATCCCAGGAAGGCCATACTATGACTGATAATTAGATACCCACAGAGGCAGGCAGAAATGAGGGCCCTGAGAAATGTATTAAGAATCTTTTTTTATTAATCCTTCTTCCTGTGCCAAGGACCATGAGCCATGATGTTAATACAAACTGACTTATGTGGACTCTGAAAAAACTACAGTGTTGTCCCAGAATTGGGGTTTCAGTGCAGGGAAAATCCCCACTGGTGCCTGTCTTGCCTTTGTCCACATGAGGACATTTGCTCTCCCTCAGACCGATGCAACACTTCAGTGAATGATTGAAACTATTTGCAGAGAAATAAGGATTTTCTTCTCCTACAGTTTGTACATCTCTTCAGAAGCAACTGCTGGGACTTTAAACAGATATCATGACAAATGGCATGGGCCTGATCTGTTGCCCACTGAAATCACTGGACAAAATCCACTTTTCAAATGATCCACATTTCAGTTGGCACTGTTTGCTTCTGCACAATGCTTATATATATGAGTGTATTAGCAAACTGCTGCCTCTGCTTCTTAACAAGCTGTATGAGGAGCTACAGAAAAGAGTACTACATACAGTGCACATTAAATACCACCTGAGATAGAGATGACAGATAAGGGTTTGAAGCTCTCTATCACCATTTGTACACTTGTCCCACATACAGCTATAGACAAAGGTATCAATGTGCATACCTCTGCATGTACAAAAAGTAAAGAATTATTTCCCCCAGTACATCACAGATACTTTCCCAGAAATATGGGAATCATTGTAGGTTATCTAGCACATCCAGTTGAGCTAGCTATAGAGATAAACGAATAGGTAAACAAACATTTTATAATACACATTCTATATAATTTTATATGTATGTATATGTATATGAAACCTGCTATATTCCAAGTACTACAAGTTGTTTTGGGGTATGTTTATCTGGCTTATTTTGTCTTTTATTTTCTTTACCCTTTAAAAATAATTAATCAGACTGTTTTACAACAACGTCTGAACATGTGAAAAGTACCCAGTAAATCACAGAATGCCACTGAGAATTTGAAAGCAGGGTATCTTTCACAGGGTTTAGATACACTCTGCCCTTCCAAGTGATCAAAAAGAAAGCAATGAAATTTTTCTCAATCTAAAAATTCACTTAGTACACGCATTCTTACTGCACCCCCCATTCTAAACTTATTTTAAATGCTAGGAGATGTAGCATGTCTTTTCTTTGAGCTGATAATAAAACATCTATTACTGTTCATATAGTTTTGGAAGAATTTGTTACAGAAAAAAAGTATGTATTTCAAGGGTTCTCAAGGAGTAACATTAATGACTCAATTCAGCTTCTCTAAGGATGCCATTCAAACATAAGGATTATATTCAACATCTTCTAAAATAAGGACGTTGAAAATATTTATATTTAGGTAGGCCTACATTCTGTGCAGTTGCCCTCTGTATCCACAGGGTTGTGATACCTTCTGCTGTTGGTTTTGATTTTTTGACAATTCAATAAAATTTTCTCCCTGTCATTTTTAATGCTAATTGTGAGCCTTTTGCTGGAGCAGCCAGTCTAGCTGAAAAGCCCCCACAGTACTTTCAGGCATCTCTGGCCAGATGGCACCTTATTGTATTCAGTAGAAACTCTTCAGTTCTACCTGGTATTGTACCATCCCTCAGTCCCCTTCAATGTGGCTGTTGTGACCACTTGTTGTCTCTCATGCTTTCTTTTGAGTGTAAGTAAGTTCTTCTACAGTCCTTTGTATATATAATTAATTACATGTGTGTATACATCAGCAACACAAAAGGAACCTAAGTACTAGCTGACCACAAAACAGACCACATTAGAAACACGTGACATTAATTAATAAAAAAATCAATGGCAGTTATGCTGCAGACATCATAAGAGGGAAGAGTCTAATGCAGGAGCCGGTAAATTAGTTTCTAGTTTGGGTTGAAACATCATTTTCTAAATTAGTTTGAGTTTAATTTATAATTTATGCACTCTGTGGCCAAAAGGAACTGCTCTGATCATCCAGTCTGACCTCGTCTATACACACGATAGAATTTTTCTGAGATGCAACTCTTTTAAGAGTTATCTCATTTCATTTTAGTCTCCACCTGATGACTCTGACACCTTCCCTGGTGAGCTGTTCCCATGCTAAATTACCTTAATACAAGGAAAATCCGTCTCCTTCAAGGCTGAATTTGTTCAAGTTCAATGTTTACCCACTGGACCTTTACATGGGTTTTTTTGCAACATCTAAGCTTCCATCAAGCCTGTCTTCCACAGGTAATTATCCATGTCCAGTCCTAAAGTTATGTCTCAATCACAAACTGACTCAGATCTTTCTGCTCCTTGGATAATTCCTTTAAGACTTTTAATTGTACATTCTCTGGTCCTCTTGTTTCTATAGCGTTTAATTATTGCAGCTACTGTTCCACATTTTCTTTCACTGTAGATGGTAAACTTCTATTTCATTCACCATATCAACTTCTACTTCTGTTCAAACATTGAACAGAATTATTAACTGAACACTTCTGCATTTTTTCGTTTTCTGTATTATTTGATTTTATATTCTTCATATTGCAATGGAGCTAGTCTTCAATTAAGGTGATTTTTATGCCTAATATGCTTTAAAATCTTTCTTGCTATTTTAATTCTATTTCCACTTATATCTCAATGATTTCTTCAGCTTCTCTGCTGCATGCATTTTTAATCTGTAATTTAAATTCAGTGCTTCTCATTTCACTTTTCCCTATTATTTCTATGTTTACTTGTATTACTTTTTGAAGATGATCCTGTGTCTTCTATCAGGGACTTTTCAGAACTTTTTTCATTTTTTTACAGCCATGGATTTTTGATCAACCAGTATAACCTCCTTCAACAATACCAAAGATTTACAATTCCAAATTTAAATATAATATTACCATCATTTATACCAGGAGAGATATCAGCTTTAGTTAAAAGGTGGGTTTTTAAAAGATGTAATGTAGATACTATTGGCTGGTGCCAATTTCTATTCACACATATAATGATCACTATTTGCATATGCAACAAATGGGTTTTAGATATTCAGTCAACACCTGGTTCATCAGAACTCTCTGTACTGAGCAGTATTTCCTGTGCTAATGAACCAGCATTTTTGCTTTAGGAATTCAAAGGTATCTCTGATTCTGCATACATCCAAATTCTACATCATAGTGTAACTTGGGAATCTTTATGTTCACTAGGATTTATGTGTCTAATGGGGAAAGACTTTTCTTAAGAGTATATCAGGTTTAACAATGAGTGCCTTAGTTGGAAAGAAAGAAATAATCTGGGATTTCATTTCTGTTACTATGTACACTGAAAAATGATGAGCCATGTGCCTCTTCAGAGACTTGAAGAGCTTTTGGCTCATATTAGGACGAATCACTGAGATAAGAATGAATGTATTATTTGGTCATTTCCTGAAACCATGTAAAATCATTCCCCTAGGAACACTTCTGTGACTTTTTCCAATCTCTTATTTATCTAATTTTTAATCCAGCTCAACTGTTTTATTTCAGCACTTTTCAATGGAGAGCACTGTAAGGCCCATATAACATTCTCCAATAACATTCAGTCTATAGCTCCTCTTTGTCACTTCTCTCCCTTTCACACAAATGGACTTGCACTTTCAAGCAATGGTGGTTGATCCATACCCACTCAAATACTACACTCTTGCAAAGTCTTCCTGAAACCGATTCTGGCTTTGTCAAGGATCCCTTTATGGTTCTGCTGTGGCAAGGAGTTGTGGTAATGAATCTGGGGGCAAAGACACAATGCCTCTCAATACTTTGATGATCTTTCACCTAATGATCGCAACAACTAAGAAAAAACCTATAATCTTGGAGAAAACAACATTGTCTCTTTCCTGCTGTGTACAGCTCAATGTGTTTCTCAATGCTTACATATGGATGCAGCCTTTAAATTCTTACATAAGCAGAGGCATAAATAAAGCCAGGCACATGTAAAGAATTTTTATGAGAAAGTCAATCCTCAGAGCTGTATGTTTGCATGTTGGATGTGCACTGTTTGCTTGATAGTCAATCACAACAAAAATTGTAAATCCCTATTAAATATATTAAAAATACAATATTTAAAAGCTTCTTCAGTGCCTTGACACAAATGCTCTATAGTTCATACTGATGGATGAATAACTATATCAAAGTCCACACCAAATTAGTTGAGAGCACAGATTTTTCATAGATATTATTAATCTCCAGGAAAGGTTATAGTCTAGAAATAGAAGATATTTTTAAGTGTTGCTAAGATGCTTATATGTCATGCAAGTTTATCTGGAATTTATGTTTTGTTCCACTTCTGAGAGTTTTTTGAAGACTGAAAATTAGATCTCATTTCTTTTTAACACTAACAGACTCTCAAAAAACCTGCATTTCAGGATGAGACTGGATTCCATGCAGGAGGGGACTAACAAAAAAAAAATTCACCCATTTAACATGGGACCAAGCGCATCTAGAGTTTGAAAGTGTTTAGCCTAAACTTACTTTAGATCTTCGGCTATCAAGTTGTCTTTGTACAAGCCTAGAGGCAAGCATAAATTGTAGAAAATAATTTATAATAAAACCATAGGCAGTGGCTTCAAGCATAACCAAAGTGGGCAATGGTGATCAGCAGCAAAGAAGACAAGCAAAAACATATAGCCAGACTTTGCCCTAATGATGTGGGATCACACAACCTGGAATCCAAGGTTACTATTTAACGAATGTCGATGCAGAATTTAAAAAGATACTTTAAAAGGTGTTTATGCTGTGTGTTCATCTCTTCATACTGTTTATCTCTATATGAAAAATATACAGTCAATGGAGTGCAGACAATAGGGGTTTAAAGGAAACCCGAGTTTTTTTAGTTTTTTTCATGAGCTTTGAAATTCCCCTTTAGACATATGTTTTTGCTTAAAACAAACAGAGGTGAATAAATCAGTTGATCAGCCTTCCCCTAGAGCTGCCTGCATTAACTTTCTTGGCATGATCTCATCACTTAAGTCAATATGACTTAAGAGTTTCTCTAACAGTTTATTCACCTCTAATTCTATACTGTTCCTGAATGTAAATTTTAGTCTACTGAACAGAAAAATGGAATTTGTAGAAGCGGAGAGCCAAGAGATTTACTGTCATAGGAAGCAGAAGTTCCCCTTGCAGACCTGAAATAGTGAGCTGGGGTTTTTTGCAGACACAGAAAATTCTCCATATGGTCAACTTTGTGTTTAGGAGTAAATCAGAAGTATTCCAGATGGAAAGTAATCTTCGTACCTTTACCTTGGTACTCCTATTACTAAATCAAATACATCTATCTCTCTTCTCTCCAGACTTTGCTACACATCCTTTGGCTGAAAAAGCCAGACAGTCTACTTGAAAAAGTATATTGTGGGAAAATGCCACGTGGATGTGTTTGGAGACACTGGCTTTTTTTCTCACCACTTGTGAACGCATTCAGGGAACAAGAAGATGCAAATCACCAATTTGTTCACTCAGATGTTTACTTATTGACTTATTTTCCTAAGTGACTACATACTTACAGCCAATAATGAGGCCTTCGTTTTCACCTAACAAAGGCGCATTTGGAAATGAACAGATGCAGGATGTAATTTGGCAGCCACTGCCTGTCCCTGGTAGAGGGTTGTACAACCAGGAAGAGAGAAAAGAAGTAGAAATATGCTCGTACTCTGATCCTTGCACCATCCAAGTGGGGAACTGGGGGCACCCACATGAGTGGATCACCTTTTGTGGAGGCACAGGAGTGTGCTGTGGCTGGAAAGTGGTAGGGTCGTGCTCTGCAGCACTGGCAAGGGTCCGTATTGTGGGAGGCGGTGGTGCCAGCAGTTCTGGCAGCCATGGGAATGCTTAGCTTCAGCAAAGCCACATGGGTGGAGGCTGTGTCCCCTGGGTCATGCCCCCGTGGGCACGCTGCGCTAGGAGCTGCAGCCAGGCAATGCAGAGACACGCAGGAAATCCCCAGTGATGCCCCAATCGCCGCAGAAGAAGCCTACAGTCAGTTTGGGAAACAAGACTGAGTGAGCCGGGGGCACTTCACACAAGAAAAGACTTTCTGCATCAGTGAACAGATTCTTTCCCCCTAGAACCACTCCTGGCAAAGGCTAAGCTCTCTCTAAGGTCTGCCTCAGTCTGCTGCTAACTAAGCATGAGCAGGTAACAGCACAGCCTGGCAGTGCAGTCTCCAAGGGGCCCTTCCTTCCCACAAAAACTGGCCATCAGCGAAACAGACAGCAACAAATATTTTTGCTCTAAATCAGCACTCTCTGATGACAGTCTGCTGGAAAGAAACATTTGCACTGAAGCAGCACAGCAGTGGGAGCTCACCGGGGTCCCCTCAGTTGTAGCAGGACACAGTCCTGCAGCTGACCTTCCCTCCTGGGAGACCCAGCAAGCTTAGCCAAGAGGGATAGCATTCATACATCTGAAAAGTACCTGACACCCTAATAAAACATACATTTTAGCATTCTTTCAAAGAAGCTAACTGCTTGGTTCTCTCCCTTTGATCAACACTGAATTTTCATGAAACAGCAGAACATTTCTCAGATCTACACACAAATTGCTTTGGTTTTCTAGGCACATACCATTATCCTCTCCTCATATAGACAGAAGTGCTTCTAGGTTTTTTTTATTTTGGGTTCTGTCAGATTTTCTTTTTTTCCTGTTTGACTTACTTTCCTCCTGTTCTCTTCTTAGAATTCACATGTGTTACTCTTGAACACTCCAGTCTTCTTACAAGAAATAAATCTAAGGTCTTGACCACTTGGGACATTGGAAATCTTATAAAAAAATGGAGGGTGAAGTGCTAGTTTTGCCCAGTTTGCCAAAATCTAATTTGGGTTGTCACATTCTGTCTTTGTAACCTTCCCTTGTAATTTCAGCTGGATAGAGCTGCACACTATTACCATCCTTTGTGTAAAAGCTGCTTCCTGTGCCAGCATTTCTGATGCAAGTAATTTCAACCCTTTATAGGTTGTGTCAGACTTTCAAATTTCCTTTTTGTTCTAGTGAATTACTTCTGAGACAGAATATCCACTGACATCAACAACAGTGTGAACAAAATAGTGAACAAAATCTGAACAAGAATAGTAAGGACACACTTGAGCAAAGTAAGCATCCACAGGCCTAAAGTATCTCTCTGTTGAACTGGCATACTGATACAGAATCGATAAAATGTGACTATGTGGAAGTATATTATTGTCCTACTTTGTCTCATCAACTACTCATATATAAGAAATAAACATATTAACATGAACAATAATAATAGAATATACCAGATTATTAGCTAAACAGAATAGAAGCATGGTCTCCTGATATTCTTGCTAGCCCAAAAAGCAACCTGTCCAGAGCAGAGTATTTGACCTCCTGGGGAAGAATTAATAACAGCGTTGAGCTTTGTTCAAGCATTTGTAAAGAAGTATTAAATGTAGTTGATTATTTTACCTTTTTATATTTCTGAGAAAATTCTCCATTTCCCACTAAAAAAAAAGAAAAAGAAAAAAGAAAAAACTCCAGAGCATTCCTCTACTTCAGTGGTTCTTTACTCCAATTTTAACAGAACCAAAATATAAATTCTGGACCAATAATCTTTTTGGTATTTAGTGTACTTTGCTACAAATACAGAACTGTTTGGTAAAAGGCTGTTACAAGTTGCTCTGTGGAGCATTTCTTGGGAGAGCAGCTGTACTTTGGAGGAGGCTTTCATGAGCTACTTGCCCTAATTAGGCTTTAATCTACAAATCTTATTATGTAGATCAGTTTGTATTGCTATAGTTGCATTTAAAATTACCCTTCACATTGTACTGGAATAAGTACAGGACAGGAACAAATATTTTCAGATTGCTTTGCAAAGTTTTAAAGCTTGCATTTTCCAGAGTAAATTGCACAGGAGTCACATAGTTACAAAAAAACCCCCATGGATTTGCCAATTCTGCTTAGCATCAAGTCTATCTCACATCTTTCAGTAGAAACTTTTTACACGTTTTTTAATACCTATTTTGTTAGTATTTTATATAGCCAGCAGTACACATTCCTTCAATTATAACTGCTAAGAATACATCACATCTGAAACTTTTTTTTAAGGTAAAAATAAACTTCATGGATTAGATGGGTCATAAATGAATCAGGAAAACAAAGATGAAAATGGATACTGCTCCCCAACACCTTGTTGGACTGAATCTATTGCTGAAACAAAAACCACATAGCTCCTTTGCCCATCTCTTAAATATCTCCAAACACTTCACACCAACAGTTTACAGTGGGTATTTTATACAATTCCTACAGACTGTGAAATGCAAGTCTTGTTGAAAGCACTGATGAAAGCAAACTCCATTTAATATTGTGTGGTGATAATTGCACAGGAACTCAGGCACAAGGCAGAAGCATGATTTGCATGAGGTGTCAGCACACCTCCTCATGATTAGTATGGAATTACCAGCCAAGGATTAGTAGCCTTTTGAACCCCTTTTCACCTATATGTGCTTTCAATCTGTACCAAATGAAGATGTCTGATTTTCAGCTTTACTCATGGCACTGACTTCTTTATACAGAGAAAATGTTAAAGATGTTTAAGCTCTGTTTATAGTCAGATGAGTAACTACATACACTCATGCTGGAGAGAGTTGTGCTGTAACTTCACCTGTAACTGGGACACTGGGTGTAACACTTCACATCATGTGAGTCAGACCAAAGAGGTGCAGTTCGTACAGCAGTTGTTTCTATCTGCTTTCTTCTACCTGGGCCAGCATAGAGCACTTCTGCAATCACAATTAGAGGGGTAATGAGTATCAAAACCAATCATAACTCCTACAGGTGTCATATCCATCTATATGGACTTTTCATACAGCATACTCTCAGTGTACTTTCACATAAATCACATTTATACATCACAGGCAGCACCAACATCTGGGCAGGAAACCTGCAAGGGATCCTAAATATGGCAGAGGTGAGACTGCAAATTCAGTGAGGCTGCTTCTCCCCAGGAACCTGGACTGCAGGCCTGTTTTCCTCCTGCAATGCTTAGGGCCATCAAGCTGCTGGACATAGTTTTGCAGGAAACGTAAAAGTCAAGGCTTTTTGAGAGGCCCGTGCCACTTCATAAGGACAAGGACCCCTTATACACATGTTTTTCCTTGGGATGGTAATGCTACTGTTTCACTGAATCATTCCTAAAGTTTCTGTGTCAAGAGAGACCTTTTCCTAGATGTGCTGGTTCCTGCATTGTAATACTTTTCTAGGCACATTTAAAAAGCTGTCACAGCTCATTCATGGGGTGGCCGCTGTGATCCGGTTTTTATTCTACAGAAATAAAAAATCCTACCTATTCTCCAATAACAGCCCAAATCATTTCAGTAGCACTAATGCGATCTGTAGTGTTTCAGACCATTACTCTGAAAACAGCAATTGTGTTCTGTTTTAAAAGTGCCATCTATGTAACAGTTTAAGTTTGTAAATCACCTCTGAATCCTTTGTGATGAGAGGTGCTATATAAACTCAGGCTATTATCATTCCTACATTTCACTGCTCCATAAATGAGATACTACAGCAGCTCCACTACAGCAATATGTTTGTGATCACATAACCCTTCCTCCCCTGTATTTCATTTTTACTGGAATTAGTGATTAACATGAACATCACACCCTTTCCTATATCCCACTCCTCTGTGGGGTTTGGATTTTATGCCTGGCAACAGTGCACAGCCTTTCTGTAAGTGGTTTTGTTGGAATCAGAGAAGAGCAATTAAATTGGCCATTAGGATGCAAAGTGTGCAGGTCAATGCAGCAGCCTTTGCCAGACACACCCGCCTTGAAAACACAGCCCTTAGAGTCCCACCCGTTTCTGAGACGATGGCAAAGCATTTCATGCACAAATTGCACCAAAGAGCTCCTTTACAAACAATGGGATTATTTGCACTATAATTGCTTTATATGTGAAAAAATTAAGGAAAACATTTGCTGATTTCTACAGAAAGTTTAAAATAGGAGGTAGTTGGTGTCATGGTCTTCATTCTCCCCTGCTTTCCCCACAACTTTTCTATTCTGTTTCCACAGGTTTTCTCTCATCAGGGCCCCACTGAGAGGATCCCATTTGGACAGTTTGCTATTTTCCCTCCTCCTTTTTGACGTGCTGCAGCAACCTGAGGGAGCCAATAGTCGAAAGAGATAACGAACTACGACAAATAATGTAAGAAAACACAGCAAAGTAAAAGTCATAGCATCTGGTTGATATTTTTTTGCAGTGAGGGGGAATGAGGTGCACCAGGCACACTGCCAAATTTTCTATCATCAATGTAAATTAAGTAACGTGGCAAAAGCAATCAGAGGGTTAAAAGAATCTTGTCTTTGCCCTTGTTTGCCTCATTTCTTGTTTTTCTCTTAAACTGCACCACTGGGATGAACCACAAGACTTCCCTTCTCCTTATTAAAAAAGCAAAACTGCTTATGCAGCAACTGCAGCAGGGCTCTGTTGTTAGCAGATAGTAAGGACGTATGGAGATGAGCTACAAACGGTATCCATATCAGCAGAGACACTTATGGGGAAAAAATTGTTCTGTGAACATTACAAATTCTGGCAGTAATTAAACATTCATCTCTCACTCTTCTGGGGGTGGAGAAGAAAATCGTTGTCCTTTTATACTGCAGTTAAAAGTGGAAAACATTGCATCCAGAAATACAAAGAAGAAATATTTTTCTATTCTGTGACAGCAAAGAACAGTGAGGGTTATGCTGACTGAACGTAATTACTACAGCTCTTTGCTTGTTCTTTTAAAAATAAAAAAGGACTGTTCATGCTTTAAAATACTGCCTTTTAGAAAATATCTATAAATCATTCTGTGTTATAATTTCTTTTAACAGTTGGTACAAGCACAGATATTCTTCTCCCCTTGCTGAGCTTCCTGGCCTTAAAAAATGTGCTCGAAGATACATATACATGAAGTTGAACAAATAGAGAAGGGGAGGTATTCCCAGCTGAGATCAAGTTCACTGAGGGAATGAAACACTTGCCATCTTAGGTCTCCGGTGAGGTGGATTAAAGTTTCTTAAATGTGGAAAGAGGCAGAAGAATATTCCAAACATTGGATAGGGAATAACCAAGGAACCAGTAATGACCAGTCTCACCTAAGTCTCTTTCTTGCTTTCCCTCACAATAACATGGGATGAAGAGTGCCAAAACCTGGAGCTAAGCTGCTCTATGAGAATAACTTAGTGACATTTTGGAAGGGCTTATACACTGATTTGGGAACATCTCCAGTTTTTCCTCTTGCCTGTTTGAATTCTTTTCCTATTATCTGTGCTTTCTTCCTTTTTCAGATGGTGAATCCTCTAGAGGTTCACTGAAGCCTGAAGTTCTTTCTTGTGGAGGAAAGAGAGGGGGAATGTATCTATCAATAGCAATAAAGCATTCCACATGATTGATATAAATGTTTTTGACTTTTCGCATGCATTTGGGAAAGGCTCAGCTACCAAAGCCCATAGTTGATATTATGCTCCCATTTGCCTTCAATATATAGTGAAGAGAAAGACTCACTCCAGTGTTTTTGAAGATCTGATGGCAATGCACTGGAGCTCACTTCTACAGCAACACTTGGCACCATCTAAGGCAGAAGAGAAGGAGAAGCAGTCTGTGTAGAATAATAGAATCATAGACTATCCTGAGTTGGAAGGGACCCAAAAGGGTCATCGAAGTCTGACTCCTGGCCCTGCACAGGACAGCCCCTGGAATCACACTAAGTACCTGAGAGCGCTGTCCAAACACTTCTTGAGCTCTGACAGTCTTGGTGCTGTGACCACTTCCCTGGGGAGCCTGTTATTTGAGAATATATTCAGTGCAGGTAGCTCAGTGCGCAGCTGCAGTGTGAGCTGCTGAACCCTGGGTGGTGGGAGCTCCCGGCAAGAGGCCGGGAACTGCTGACCCTTCGCATAACAAAGGGCATGGGGACCTGTGGCACTGCCAGGGGACAGGACAGAGGCACGGCAGAAGCCTATGACTGAAGACTTTCACCCACTTAGACTCCAAGAGCATAAAAACCCAAAGTCTCCTTTCTTCAGGGTCCCTCCCCAGAGGCACCTAGCTCAAGCTGTTATTTTGTTACTGCATCATAAACTATTTTAAGCAGCAAGATGTCTGAGCCTCTGCTATGGGAAATATATGGCTGAGCTGATAAGGAAACCCTCTCTGGCTCTGTGAGTGTGGGGTGTGTAGCTGAGAAGAGGCTTCACTCTTAGCTCAGGTGGTGTGAGTGTGACTGCCAGAGTGACTCCTGGATGGTCAGACATGGAAGTTTTCTTAACACTGTTTCAGTGCCCAACTACTCTCCAGGTGAAGAATCTTTTCCTAATAACTATTGCAAACCTCTCCTGAGACAGCTTCATGCCATTCCCTCAGGTCCTGTCATTAGTCACCAGAGAGAAAAGATCAGTGCCTGCCCCTCCTCTTCCCCTCACAAGGAAGCTGTAGACTTCAATGAACCGACCAAGTGACCTCAGCGGTTCCTGGTATGGCTTCCGCTCTAGGCTCTTCACCATCTTTGTTGCCCTCCTTTGGAGGCTTTCTACTTCTACTTCTGCCACTTTGTATAGTGGCATCCAAAACTGCCACAACATTCCAGGTGAGACCACACCAGGGCAGAGCAGAGTGGGACAATCACTTCCCTTGACTGGCTGTCGATGCTTTGCCTGATACCCCACAGGACATGGTTGGCCCTCCTGGCTGCCAGGCACTGCTGACTCATAGTCAACTTGCCATCAACCAGGACCCCCAGGTCCCTTTCTGTGGCACTGCTTTGCAGCCTCTCATTCCCCAGTCTGTAAGAACATCTGGGGTTGCCCCATAGGAGCACAATCTGGCACTTGCCTTTGTTAAACTTCATACTGTTGGTATGAAGTGTGCAGTAAACAAAACTGGTCTCCAGGGCCCGAAGGGTCTGAGATCCATAATTTCTGTGGTTTTAGATCACCACCATGGACTCTCTATCCCCCTTGCTATTTTTGGATGGCTCTGCAAAAGTTAACTGACATAAAACAATACAAAGCAACCACTGAGGCCAAAAGTAACTGTTTTCACAGCTTCCCATCTACAGTGCCACTGAGGAGAAACACAGAAATCTGAGTCTGAGAAGTGGCTGAAATCTAAAATGGTCTTACTGAATTGTGTGATTTCAGCTGAAAGATTAAGAAAAAACTTTACTGCAAAACGATGGTGTTTATTGCAGAAGATTTGTTCATGCTGCCAAATCAGTAAACTCCATTTGATTTCTTTGTCGGACCCATTTTGCCCTGTCGAAAACTTCATCATCTTGTTTCTTATATGCACTCTAAATTTCTGACCATGGAATTCTAATACCCAAAAAAGTTATGTAGCTTGTGTATGGAGTAAGACCTACATGGAAAAATGACCGATTTTCTGCTATTACAGTTACTAGACTGTAGAGAAGGAAACTGAAACCTGAGATTTTATTTCTAGCTATGTGAGAAGCATGTATTTCAGCACATATGGGCAGGACAGCTGAGCAGAAAGAACATGTTTTTTCCAAACAAGTGGATAAAAGTTGGATCTATCATCTGTATTCCTGTATCTAACTGTAGGAATCTCCTGCACCCTTTCAGATTATTTATCTGTAAAATGAAAAGGAATGGTTTGTTTTCCTTCTAGGTCTTTTAGTATTTGTAGCAAGCTGAAATATTAATCATACCAATAGTCTAGCAAATTATACATACAAACTGACGGGATTTCTCTGAGCTAAAACTGCAATAGTCCAGACTATGTGATACAATACAGAAACCTGTGATTTAAAGACCCACTTTTTAATTTCTGGAAGGGCTGCCACTTAGCTTCTTTTATAAAGGAAAATTAAATCGATGTTAAAAAATATTAATAATGAGTAGGTTATTTTGTCATTGACAAGATGCAAGATTTACACCTTTCAGTACACCTTCTAACTTTTAGTCCTGCTTTGAGACAAAGCATGGAGCAGATGGCCTTCTGACAACTCTAGCAACCTGAAAATTTCTATGAATTACTTGACTGATTTTAGATTTAAAAGGGTATTAAGCCTATGCCTTTTTTTTCCTTACCTAAATATCACAATTTTGTTTGTAAGCTGAGCTAGTAAATGACGCACGAGTATTAAAATCCCATCATATTTGAAGGTTCACACCACACTAGGAAGCTAAATTAGCCCCAAGAATTGACAAAAAGTGATTTTTGTATGTTCATGAATCAGACATACAGTCAAAATTTATCTTTGTAAATAACCAAATTCCACTTAAACATGAAATCAACTTGAATATGAACAAAACTCAGCTTTAGTTTAAACTACAGAATAATTTCTTAAAATAACATGTGCTGAAACATTTATTGGTACTGCTAAATTGTGACAAACCTTCATGTGAGGTAGTGGAGTGCATATAAAGAAACAAAAAGTAAATGTCATTTCTTTTCACCTAACACATACAAAAGAGAATATGATTTATCAAATAAAATGCACTTCTATAACATAGAATTTTGTGGCTCTTCATCACATAACTAATTTTCCCTGTTAGATAACTAACATTGCTTGAGTATAAAACATCAAGAGACAGCTATAATCTTCTCACTCTTTAACTCAAGTCAAATATTTGTGGAAGGAATGTGTTTTCAAATTATGAAAATAATTTGCATTGTAGTTTTTTGTCAGTTTGATAGTAAAAGGAAGAAAATGTTAACGTGATCACTAAAATTATGCTTTTATTCAGAATGTTTCCATTTATCTGTCTGTATCTCCTGACATGATAAGCAATTAAGTAAAACAATTATAATTTATAATTGTAATTATTATTTAGTTTCTGGTCTAAATATTCAGATAAAGCTCTTCATTATATAACTTCTACTACTATTTCAATAATTTCAGGGGAGAGGAATTTGCAAATACCACCATAACTGTGAAAATCTTCAAGGAGAACTAACAGCATGAATAAGCATGCAAATGTGGAGAATCCCAGAGAATAAGTGTAGGAACTGCTCATAAACCTGAAAATTAACCACAGCAGAAAATGATTCTATAGGCATTATCTTTAAAAGTCTTAAAGTTACAAATGCTTAGGTCTGAGCTCAAATATAAAATTAAGTTACAATAAAATAAGATCTTGATCATTGTTTTGATTTTTATTTTTCTCCACCTAATTCTGGTATGTATGCAGGAAGTACAGTCTTGCTCTTTCAGATTTTTAGTAGAATTCGTGCTTTTCATGACTGTATCACTCTTCATCTCATGTGAGTCAGAAATGGTGGCCTGTGTGTGAGAGCACGTCTTTGGCTCATTGATAGTGCCTTGTGGCTCATTCATAGTGCCCTGAGGAACACAGTCAACCATAAACAATTAGCTGATAATTTTAGTGAAAGTCTCATGATAGTTGATGGCTTTCTTAAATAGCAGGTCCCAGAATAAGGATCAGCCTTCACATGATAAAAGGAAAATCCTTACAGATGTAGTGGTTGCAGAAGAAAACCGAAACTGAACCAACACATATCCAAAACATCTGACATTAAGCAGCCAAATTTAAAAATACTATGTTCTTTAAAGTCTATGCTATTTTGAATAATGATAAATAGTTAGTTTTGGGCATGCTAGTTAAACATTTGAAAATGAACCCAGTGTTTTGTATTCTATAGACACTGGCTGAGATCACCTATATTGCTTTCACTCTCAAAAATAATCCCACTCTTACAGATTGCCTTAATCTCAAAAAACAATGCAGTAATAAAACCTATGTTGGTATAACACTGACATATATTTCCCTCCACCTTTTTTTAACAATAATGCCCAGATTCTTACATCTTGGGGGTTTGTGTTTCATCATTTTGTTGTTGCTGCTGTTTGAGGGTTTTATTTGTTTGTTTGCTTTAATCTGTCCCTGGTAATCTGAAAGGTTTGCATCAATAGCTTTCAGAATCTCATTACAGCTTTCTTGTTTCAGCTGACAGAAATGTCTGATGGACACCAAGGATGCTGCTGCCTTCTGTGTTGACCAGCTCAGGCAGAGAGAGATAAAAATACAGAAATTGCTGCTTGTAGGCTACACAAGTATTTCTAAGGAAACAAAGAACCATATACTCTCTGGTGAGGGTGCCCTCTTCTTTCTGCAGGGCATTACACAGAGAGGCTCAGCACTTGCTAACAGTGTAGTTGTGCCTAAGCCCTGTCACCTGCCTGAGCTAAATCAGGAAGTGCTGGGTGCAGGAGCTAAATTTCTATTTCAGCTAAAGGGCTAACACAGAAACATCAGAAAAGTTCTAAGTAACCTGTGGTCTAAACAAGGCACATAACCATACAGGCAACGTCATTTGTCCTAAACACGACAAAATGATCAGTGAAAAGTGGCATGTAGATTTGTTCCAGAAGAAACCTGGATTCCAATAGCCACTCTTTCTGAGGTGACTCTGCAATAGTCTCACTGACTTCAAGCTAAGAACAACGGCATGTATATAGATCAGAGAGGGTGGCCACTGTCTGTATTTCAGCTAGTAGTCCAGAGACATGACAATAAAACTGGAGCTTGGTTGAACAACTCAAAAATTTTGCAACACTAATTTCTGTCCCAAATTTATCACATAGGTAGAAATATACAACTCACACTTGGCACTGTATTGTATGTATGAGCAATCCATTTCTCTCAACCCCTTTCTCTAATCACTTGTTCACTAAGAGTTCTTTGTGAGACAAACATCATTGTCATTATTATATATGCTGTTATTGTTTCACTGATGTATTGTTATTGCTATATTATTGTTATATTGACAAAATGATTGGTAAACCACATTAGAGCAATATTTATTGCTTAGCATTTCAACCATTTCTTTCTTCTGAAATATACTGGAAAAATAATGGCAGAGAAGCTACACTGAGGACTCAAATCCCTTTCAGGATATAAGCATTTTTAGTGGAGGATTGAAAATAAGATTATTATCATGGGTATATTTAGCACATGTGACTTTCTCATCAGATAGTGGTCAGAGGCAAAAATAGCTTTGAAGCAAGTGAATACTTTAAAGAGACAGCAGTATTGTAGAATGTTTAAGAACTTCTACACAAAATACAAAATTTTACATATTTTCAAATTGCCTGTGACACAGTTAGTAAAGCTATATAAGATTATCCATAATGGTACATTTTTCGCAAATACCACTAATTCCTTCTCCAGAAAAGAGAGAGCAATGACTTTAAGAGTCGGTATTCATTTCCCCCAAAACAATCTTAGAATTCTGTACCCAGAAAAGATTGACTCCTGAAGCACTAATGCTTCAGAACAATAATTATGTTAGAGATGTACTGTCTACATTAATAACTGACAATCTACTTAATTTGTTTATTTATTTCAATAGGGTAGCATTTCTCTAAATTATGGGAACATCAACCAGCCAAAGACAGCTAAAGATTATTAAGAAAATGAAACAACATCATTATTACTGGCTATGAGTACCTTGCAAAATGAAGATTGGAGGCAGGCTTAAGATGTTAGTGTGGCTGGGATATTATGCTGAAAACAAAAAACAAAGTTTGATCCAATGAATAAATTCACTGTAGTCAATGGAGAAGCAGAAGTGGAGCAGCTTTAAAAAATTATTCACAATATCACATGACAAAAACTCAAGAAAGAAGAAGAGTATTCTTTTTGACTTTGGCTTAGGATGGAAGTTCTTCTGAAGCATTGTCATCTGGACAGTATGGGCTAAATTACAGATAGGTTTTATGTAGGAAGATGTTCCAAATAAATGAAATAAGGACATACAGAGTCTGTCTACTGCTTATACAAGACCTAGCAGAAAGCCTAAAGCAGAAAGTGCTTTAACCATATAGTGAGCGTATCTGGGAACATCTCATCCATCCCCTGCAATAGCAGCACTCAGCTAAAGTGAAATTCATGACAAAGTGAATTCCAGGCAACATCTACAGCCTGAACCCCAGTGCACTGCACAGTGCATGTTCCCTGCCCAGATCAGCAGGAGACCCTTCCTCCCTGCTCGCTCCATTCCTGCTTGTATGGGTCCTTCAGATTTAGGATGTCTAAGACAAGGAATTTGGCTGCTCCAACTTCCTTCCATCTTACATTACTCCTCCCATCTTACATTACTCCTCCCAACAGACCATTCAAAAGTTCTTTTTAACCATCTCAATGAAACAGGACGGCATATTAGTCTCAGCCTTTGAGAAATTCAATAAAAGCTCACCATATCCTGAATCCTTCTGCTGCTGAACATATGTGTATTTAATATGGAACCAACATCTACATTGACTAACTTCTAATATACAATAAAACCAAAAGAATTACAAAGCATCTGACTGAAGACATTGGGTTTCATTTCTTGCTTCATCTCTTATTTGTCAGGCAAACTTGGACAAGTCATTATTTCTCTCAGCACTCTACAGTCCACTCTTACAACACAGATATGCAAACTGTGTATATAAAAATACCACAAACATTTAAGATAGGATACTTTTTCCTCAATAGTGTAACATTTGACTAAGAATGAATCCTTTCCTCCCAACACCCAGAATCTATAAAAGGGTTAATTCAAAAACACCCTCAAAAACCAGAGAACTACAGGTACTCTTGATACCCTGAACATGTAATATTTATAACAGTCATACAACTTTAATTTTACTTCTTTGCCTTAGAAAAAAAAAAAAAAGTGCAATTTTTCTAAGCAGAGCACTGCAGAAAAAAAAAAATGAAGTGCTCGTTAGTTTGGAATTTTCCATTCCTTTTTGCTTCTGCCTGAAAGGCAGAGGACTGTGGGGGTTTCATAGTGGAAAGAATTTAGGCCTGTCTCCCTTTGACTTGCAAATTTTAGAAACAGCGAGCTATCCATCTAACTGGTTGGCAAGGATTTAAGGTTGATTTAATATCCCTTAAGCTAGTCATGAAGCATTGTCTCCTCTACCTCCTCCCTCCCTCACCCTTCAACTTCTGTATAAAAGCTCAGTGCATGTAGAATTTACACCCATTACAGTGGTGGTCAGTAATGTCACTATCAAGTGTCAGGGTAACAGCAGTTAGAGGTCCACCATAAACTGTATTTCCTTGGGCAAAATGATGTTTCACCTGTTAGAACTCATGCTGGTCCAAAATATGGTATCAAATACCACAATTAAAAAATAGTATTTTCACAATGCGGACTCCAAAGTGGTAAGACATTTTCCCATCACATTTTCAGCACTATGTCAGTATGCATTTATATGTCCTCTTTTCATATTTTAGTTTATTTTTTCAGATCTGTAGAGTAGGTAGTAAAACGAGAGACCTAAAATACTAAATATAAATTATGATCAAAAATGTATCATTATTTAAAAAGCTCTTCAGAAAAAAAATTTCTAAAGCAATTCCATCTGTTGTCCTCAAGCCATACTGGAGTTCTTCTACTGTGCTCATCACAGTGACTATATATAAAAAGACACTTGTCCAGTATATGCTTGCGGGTTTTTTCCTTCTTTGACTGACTTGTGCTTTGAAAAGCAGACTTTTCTGGTGATGGATCTAATTAAAGAGACAAGCACTTCTAAGCTAAAATTGTGTACATTTTTTTTAAATTGCTTGATTAGTCACAGGAACAGGTAAGACCGAAGGAAAATCTGAATATTTATTGTGTCACAGCCCTCCTGTACTTTCAGGGGCAAAAGGTAATTTGTATCTAAAATCCCATTTGTACATGTTGCTCTCTCAACTGGACATGACCTTTGAATGTAAAAAGGCAGGTTGGTGCAGACATTATCTCCCACAGGGGGAAACGGTGGGCTACTTATCATCCCATCAACCTCAGAGCCTAAGTCACATTTGACATCAAACTAATGTCGCTGAAATGAATGACATTCACCTGTTAGAAGGTACCCAGAACCAGATAAACTAGAAAACTGAGGTAGTAAGATGGGGCTAGAGAGGAAATAGAAGCACTCAGTTATATGGCTATTGTGCTCACTTTAGTCCATGTAATACAAGGAAATTAATATTAATACTATAGAATTGATATATAATTTCATCAAAATCTGCATAAAGACAATAGGAATAGTTAAAACTACTAACTAGCAGTAAGCCAGTATTTTTGTACGCCTGCTTACACGCTATTAGAGCTTTGTATGCATCTAATCGTTCCAAAAGAAAACAAGATCTTTAGCACAATTAATGATTAAAAATCCTCTGAAATGTATAGCATGTTTTGTGTAAAAACTCATTGTGTTTTCACATTAGGTGTTAGAAGTTCTCTTGTACAAACTTTCAGACATGCTACTCTCAGTTTTTTTTCAGAGGATGAAATAAAAGTCCTACAGCAGAACCAAACTGAGCTCACAGACCATTTTGCAGTCATGTTAATGGACAAGGCATAGCAAATCAGCTACAAATGGACCAGCAAAGCAACCTTATCAGTAAATCACTTGCTACACTTCAGATAGTTGCCTTTCAAAATGTTGCTTGCATTACTTGAAGAGCTATATTGATTTTATATCTATCCCTGAACTTGTCTGTGTTTAAGTTTAGAGTCTGGAAATAACAGTTAGCTTTTAATAAAGTGCTATTTATACAATTATTCTGCAAACAAGGCTGAATTTCACACATGCATGAGTGATAACCTGCCTTCCTCTATTCCAAAGCAAGGAGAGGACTGACCGCTGTGAAAGGATATGTCCTTTTTTTTGTCATTTTGGTGATATTGTCTGTGCTTTTATTTCCTGCTATGGATCCAAGAAGGAACAGCTTCTTCTCTCCTATTAGCAGAAAAGAATGATCTTTGCATAGCCAATAATTTATTTACTGACATTTTCAAGCTCTGGGGCTAAAGTGATTTGGGCAATTTAATTATGGTTTTTTCTTTGCAGCACATTGCTGGAGATGTTTAACCTCTGGAAATTTTTCCATTTTTCTTTTTGGGTTTGGTTGTTTGTTTTTTTTTTTTCAGTGGTCACAGTGGCATCCTGTCCTTTTGACAGAACTGGATTTAAGGCCAGGATCCACCTGTTGAACTTGCCTTTTCAACTGACACCACCCCATTACCCATTTCTGCAATTCTGTCATCTGTACACCAGACAGCTGGGAGAAGGGTAAGACTAACTAGTTAAGCATAAAAAAGTGAAGAGATACCAAAACTGCCTGCATTCAGTCCTTATGTGTCTATGTTTTAATTCCAGAAGATGCTGTATTTTCAAATAATATTTTATATAATGTTGGACTATACATCATCTTCCAATGTTTTATAATGAAAATGCCCCACTGTCATAATCTGTACCTCTCCATCACCCAGCTCCATCCTCTCTTGCCAACAAACACATATTAAGCATTTTTTCCATACAGTCTGCCCTAGGTTAACCAATTAACAACATAATTAATTTAGTATTGAATAAGTTGGCTTTGATATTGTGTTGCTCTGTACTGGGGAAGTCTGGCAGCTAAAGGCCTAAGGAAGAAAAGCACCCCTTCTCTGAAATCTCTGTGGGGACCAAGTCCAATGGGGTCAGGAGCATTACTGGCTCTGACAGAGCGGGACACGCCAACCAGCACCAACAGGCCTGAGCAAGCGTGAATGATGTGTCTATTTGGCAGCATTTCTGGAGAAAACAGCTTTGTAATAAGGACAAGTGAAATAGGAAAATCATGGTATCCTTCTACGACAGGTAGATCTGCCCTTGGTCTGGCACTCTGATCTCCACCCACAACCTTTGCTGAGGAAGGTCCTTCAGAGAGGGTTTTTTCATGTTCCTGCACACAAGAGAGAAGCTGCTTTGCTTCCCAAGTACTGGCTTGATTTTAGAACCTGTGTTTGTGAACAGGGAGTCAAGCTAGAGCTGGTGGAGGGATGTTTAGGGGAAAGAGGGTCTGACCCTGCTGGAGGGGGTACGTCGATCAGTGTCTTTCAGAGGAATTATAATCCGGTAGGGCTTTAGACAGTAAAATTGCAGTGTAAAGTGGTCAGGCCTGCCACAGAGCCCGACTTTGAAGTATATAGTGGGTTCAACAGTTTTATCAGCTTCATGGGTGATGAGATTGAAGATCCACTTAGGGAGTGATAGCCAGGTGACATAGCTGCACATGAAAGGACGCTCAGGGCTCAGTCAGAGAGAAAGGCAGGGAGGTTCAGGGGAGCTGGAGCCATGGTAGAACTTGCGAGAGCTCAGGAGAGCTGGTGTCTGCCTAGCCAACAAAAGCTTTCTGGAAGGAACATACCACAGCTTCCTTCTTCTGTCCTATGCCATCAAATCCTGAGGACTAATTTGAACATTAGAGAAGACTGTAGAGACCGTATGGGAAGGCTACCAAAAATAAATTAAAAAAAAAAAAAAGCTTTGATAAAGGACTGGATGGAGTATGATGTCCTTGGAAAGATGGCTGGAAAAAAAACAAATTTGAAGAAAATTAAAAATATGCAAGATACCTGAAGATGGATTTTGAAATATTTAAATGTGGGATTGATGTTAGCTAGAGATGAAGAAACTAAGGAAGCAGATATGGTAAATGATAGATTAGATACAGACCCTGATACCTGGATCATGGTGTATATGGCATGATAGATCTGCTGGGTTTTCTCTAGTGTGACAATAATGTCATTTCAACTCCAGAAGAGGCTAAAAAATCTGTACAAAATATTTTCCTTCATTTATTTCTCTGGGGCAGAGAAACATGACTGTGTGTGCATGAAAGCCTCCTTGCTTGTGTTAGGAGCTTCATTTAGGAGATCTCTAGGAGCTGAGGAGAAGAAGCTGCCTTTCGCTTAGCACCTAAAATTGAAAGTTCTTTTGATGTGCCCCTCGTAACTTAAAAAGTCCCAGCCTCAGGTGCCTCCACTCATTTTCAGAAACATATTTCACTATACTTTGCACTTGCACTAAATTAACCATATGCACAGATTCTTTCCTCCACCGCACACCCTGTAAGCTCAGAAAATAAAATTTTGTTCTATTTCTCAAAGACTTACAGCTCAGTCAAATCAAAAGAAATTTGCTCTAGAAAAAGTAATGGCACTTCTCCTTCATGAGAGCTATTTCCATGCCAAATTTCAAGTTACTACCTACGGCTGAACAAGCTGTCAGAGTCCACAAATATTCTCTGAAAAAGTTGAAAAGTATGTTTTAGCTTGGCCCATATCAGAAAGCCATGTCCAGACTGAGGTTCCCAGGTACCTATGCAGTGGGAGTGTTTTTAGCCCCCAGGTGAACACTCTGGCAAGTTTTAATTGACTGAAAACAAGAAGTTCAAATGAAAACTACTATGCAAGTTCATCATGTAATGCAATCCGTAAGAGCATAATTGCATCTGAAAATTTGCTAGTGACCCGTGCTTCCAATAATAACGGCAGACAAAAGACATTTGAGAAAATGAGCTTTGTTTTCGTGTTTGTTTTGCACACATGGCAGAAGTTGCACATCATCAGTTTTACTCTTCCCTGAGCACTTGCTCAGCTCCTGCCACTTGTTCAGGCATTGAGGCAGTAGCCTGGAGGAGAGATCTGTTTTAAGGTTCAGGATAATGTGATTTAAAGACACAAAATACAGTAGCAAAGCAAATGGATGCGTTAAAAAAATCCTGAAGTCCTTGTGGGTCTTGGATTGCCATTGCTTGCTCTGCAGTATGGAAAATCAGGCCACCTACTTTTGTCCTAAAAACAATTAAAACCTAATTGATGTATCTTCTTTGGAAAATCCTTGCCATCACTTTTAAGTCTGTGATTCTACTCCATAAAAAGCAAATCCAAACAACAAAAATCCTAACCCTAACCTAGAAAATAGTAATAATATATTTCCTTTTAAGACACTGCTTGCCCTTATGTCCTGTCCGACATTTATCGCATGCAATGTAGCCTAAGGTGAAGAAGGGAAAGTTTTTTTCCTTCCTTGCAATTTCAATTTTTCATTTTGTGTGGAAAAAAAGTTACAGCTAAAATTCTGTTTCCATTAAGTACTTTATAAGGTTTTAAGTGAGAAACCAAAGGAGTTAATTTACGTCTAAAACCAAATAAACAGGAACTAAAGCCTGTGAGAAGTCCTAAGATAGCTGTTTGTTTATGATAATAACTTTATTTATTTATGTGGACTGTATGGTCCCTCTGGCAGACAGAGCCAAGACACAATTCATAAGAGATGCAACCTGATACAGTCCATCTATCCATCTCTGATAAAATAGCAGTAAAGAGGCATACAACCTTTTTTGCTTGGTCACTTTCATGACTTCTTATGTTACTGAAAGCCTAAACTAACATTAACTTCTGTATTATGTACAGATGTTCCTAAAATGGTATATTATATAACCTAGGAGAAAACCCTATAAGCCAGAAATAATTAAAAGCCTATACAAAATAATCTGAGTTCTCCTGGATTAAGTTGTGGTTTTATATTTTCAAATATTTTAACTTTGAACTTCTAAGGAATATACAAATAAGAAAAGAGATGTGTGCATAGGTGTCCGTATATAATTAAAAATTACATATATAGTTAAAAAATTACACACTCCTAAAATTAATAAATACATTTTATTACTGACAGCTAACTGAATTTGCTGGACTGGTTCTTTTCAATGGCAAAGCTAAATGCACTTTCAGAGTGATAATTTCTAGGGTTAATTGTCATAGCTTCCTTGACGCAATCTTCTTCACCAGCTTTATTTTATCTGCCAGAGCACCAATATGCCATGATTAGCATAAATTAAACTAAATAAATTCGGTGGGTTATGTATTATTTTATGCTAATCCGTTTATTTATTTATTTTTAAGCATTCCAAGGTTAGGGATCGGTGAGCAGTGTGATGGCAAATTCCTAACACCACCTTGTTCAAATTCACCTCAGAAGTGCTTAAAAACTGTGTGATTTTTTTTCAGAAATGTTAAGGAGAAAAAATTCTGTGTGAAAAATGTTGTCAAGTACAAACTGCTGTATTATTATATACTGACCTTTTACAGATGTACCCATGGCACGCCACTGTGAGGCAAGGAACTCAATACGTGCGACTCAATATCACGGAGCAAGAGAAAAAAAAAAACCCAAGCAAATTTGCTTGCCTGACTCAAACTAGAGGCTTTCCTGCTGTTAATAAAGATACATCCTGACCCCTTACTGCCCCCTTTCAGACTTTAGAAAGTAGTTTACACATCTCAAAAAAATGGTTCATGCCAGCTGCCCTTGACATTACTCACAAATGCCTCCCTTGTGAATCTGCTGACAAGTAAACTATAGGCAGCTGGAGGATGGGGCAGTGGTGCACATGAGCAACATATACCCAGAGCCACACCAATGACCATTCAGCCAAGCTGGTGACTCTCTGATGCCATTCTGCTCTGACTGGAAATTTTCTCAAAAGGGATGTGAAGAACATGTGTATCACTGGCTGACTCTCTCTTCAGGAGAAGAGCTAACTCAAAACCATAGCCAACTAACATTTGATAAGACTGTAATTGTTTAAGGTAAGTATACACTCCCCATCCTTTCTGTCAGCACAGCTTGTGCAAATACACTGTACCACATCATGTAGAAATGAAACTAGCAATGAGATTCACAAAACACTTTGCTTCTTGCACATGACAGCACAGTAAAGACATATGCTGTTCTGGCTTGTCAAGTGTGCACCAATGTAAGAGGTGATGGCTACAGAAGCAGACCTTAAAGGAAATGAAAAGACAGGATGAGATCTTCGACAGAAAGTTTTGATGAAGTAAGAAAGTGGGTAGAGTAGCTGAAGTAGGAAAATTGTAATTGTTCCAACTGCACTTGCATGAGCAATTCAGCTTCTCATTTATTGATGAAGTTAAAATTATCTTTGTTCTCTATTAGCAAAATTTAAAATATTTTCTTGTTTGTCCAGTTATACATAAGACAAACTGTGACTCTTACTTCTGTTCCAAAGAAAATGAAGAAAGAGCATGACACTACAGTACAGAAGAAGAGACACAGTCCTTGTGGAGGCAAGGGACAAAATTAAACACAAGGGTCCAACCAGTAGGAGAAAAATTAAAAGGTCACATCCAAAATGCACAGCTACAACAAGAAAATGCAGATTTTAAGTGCTTAGTATTGAGAATGGACAAATTCATCACATAAAACTAGGTCCGCATAATCTCTGCCAAATTAACTGATAGCCATAGGAATCTTTTATGGTCTTTGCTTAAATTAAGTGCCAAAGTGGCAAATGATGTTCTATACATTTCACAGAAGCAGAAAACAGATGAAGAAAACATCAAATAAGAACAATGTCCCACTAATAACTTACAAATTTCTACTAACCTTTCGAAAACCGAAGTTGCAACCTGATTAGTCCTGCCAGTGGACTGGCTGGTCTTATTGTATGTTTGCTTTCTGTATGTCATGAGAGCTAATAGGGCAGGAAAGACACACAACAGCACCTTCTGCCATCCAGAAGTGTATGCCAGCAAGAATTTGAACTGAAAGCCTCCAGTTTGGAAGTCAGAACAGACAGCAAGGACAGGTTAGAGCCTCTACTGAGATCTTATTGTTTTCAGGGCTCATATGCTGTTGGTGCCAAATCTCAGACAGGTCTCTTATTTTGCTATCCGCTAGGATGCTCCCTCTCCAGATCCAACAGCCAGACGTGAGCCCTTCCACTACCACTGCACTAAGTCAGTAGGCAACTGAGATGAGTGTTCTAAGGTAACCCTCAGGAGATCAGCACCACAGCAGTCAACACTTTGTAGGATCCAGACCTTGGTGAATTATATGAAAACTATTGTCAGTAGTAACTGTTGGCTATGGAAACCAGATCAGAAACCTGTATGAGTTTAAAACACTTGAAAAAAGGGCAGTTAAAAAAAAGCACAAAAGCAGATACCGGATGCATTGTATCACATACATCATAGCAGCTTTCTTTCACAATGAATTTCAAGATGGTATCTTTAAGGATCAAAACCTAGAAGCATTAATAAGGGTGTCAGATGCTGAAAGCCATCAGAATCCCTTGTTCTATCACTCTGAATACATTATTGTATCTCACTTTCTAATGCTGAAAATGGATAGATTTTCAGATAAAAATTAGAAGTTGAATTGCACTCGCTCTCTGGATTCTTGTAATGTATGCATTTTCATAATGTTTTGTGAAAAGCATTTGGGGGAAAAATTGCACATGTTTATGGTCAAATTACTGGCAGCTTAGCTTGCCAATGCTGTAATTTAACTGTTTAACAGTAAATTAAATTTATGATATGTAATGTAAATAAGTTCTTTTTAATTCAAATAATAGAAAATAATATGTGTATAATAGAAATTCTGTTTAACAATGACAAACTATTTTAACAACAGATCAAATTTACTTATTTGAGCTTGTATTTATTGCTATACAATTTCAGTATAATAGAAATTATTTCCAACTATAAATATGTGTTAAAACATTTCACGTTAATAGTGGAATCTTGACATATTGATGTACAGTAATAGAATGCCATAAAATCTTATTCCAAATTGCAAACTCAAGCACTAAAAATTAACTTCATATACAAAGAAGGACAGGTTGAAGTTACTGCTGTATGGTCAGAAAGTTAATCTAAAGCACTGACTAAATGTTTGATTCTGCTTAACACATGTAAAACTAAAAAAATCCTAAAATTGTTGAATGTTTCTAAAAGAATCAGAAAGAATTTAGGTTTCAGTTCTGCCAGGATGATCTCTGCTAACAAATGTTGCTGCCGTATCAAGCTCCTCTGACTTTAGTCCTCTAGGATGTGCAAAGGCAGACAAGTTTGCAAGATAAGGGCCCTTATGTTAAAAATTCATAGGAAAGGTCATGCTTCTACCATTTCTGAAGTGCTGAGAGGATCAATGGAACACACAAAACTAGACAGCAAGACAGAAATTATTCCCTTCTGGCTAGCAGTCTTGGAAGCAGCACCTGGGAAATACCGAGGATTAAGGATTGCCACCGCTACCCAACTTTGGGGCATTTTTTCCTTCTGGCCTGCGACAAAGCAAGGTCTGGGGAAACAGAGTCCCTGCTCCACTGGCAGGAGCAAGCACAAGGATACCTTCAAAGGCCCCTAATGAAGTCAATATGCTAGGCAAAGCCGAGAAAACCCACTTCTTAAAAACAGGACATAGCTATGTGGGAACCTTCCGGTGAGCAAGCAAGGCTAAATCTGTGGTAATTAATTCCCTCTGGCACTAGCCAAAAGACCTTGTGTCACAGGGAGGCTGTCCATGCCTGGAGCAAGGGGTCCCTCCCCATGCATGGCTGGGGCAGTTTAAAAGCCCACACTGGCCAATACTCATCATAAAAATAGAAGGAAACACAGAGCTGTGCAACATGCCTCTGTTTCAAGCCCTATGGTATGAATGTGGCCGTTCCAGCCCCTGCCTAGTCTGGGGCTGCAGCCAGTCCCTCTAGAAGCTTTTCCCTTTGGATTAATTCCTCAACATATACCTTTTTGTATCCAGCACAACCTGACCCTGAATTTCAATAGCCAGCAGTAAGAAAGTCACAGCAACACAGAGTTTATCTCACACAATCACAATTACCCTTTTGATACTTTTCTTTCATTTATACCAGAGTCTCTTAGTTTACTTTCTATTACATCTGCTTCCCAGAGACCAAATACACCTTCGTTAGCAATATTTTGCCCCATAACTGAACACTTCATGATAGATGCAGTACTCTACCTTAAACCTGACATTTCCTGTAGAGCAAAAAAGGCTCTTAAAGGGACTTTGTGACTTTACCCGACTGAAGCCAAAGAAGCCCAAATATAATTAAGGATGGCAGTTGGCTGGCAATCCCTCAACTGCAGCCCCACCACGTCAGTCCTTTCAAAATCAGCAAAATAAAAAGCAGGTCATTGAGAACTGTGTTTTGGGGCCAGAAACTTGCAAGAGAACTGAAAATTACCTAAACTCACAGCCTAGTACCATTCAAAAGCACACCACAAAATAAAAAAAGCTTATTGATGATTTGGAAGTAGAGGTCTTAACAGTTGCATTTCTGAAAGCTCTGAATGTTATTTTCTGAAATTTTTCTCTTCCTGTATAGCCAATATTTTTGTAAAAGGCATTTGCTTAAACCATATCAATTATATAGTAATGTGCATTCTTTTGAGGATTACATCAGCTACCCTAACTCATGTTTAATAATATTGTATTTGACACACGTCCCCACTGAAGGTGCTACTGGATTAGATACTAGCTAATATGAGGACTAGCATCAGAGTCGGACCCTTAGTACTGGAAAACTCAGCATCTTAACCTCACAAAGAACCCAAAGTGCTTTACATATTGAATATGCAGTAATTGATCATTCAGGCTAAGCTGTCCTCAAAAATCTCTCATCAGGGTGTAAGTTGTACATGAGGTATTATAAGACTACAGCAAAGATGGCACATTTGCAAACATAAGCTGAAAATATCTAGCAGTCTTCTAAAATGAGGGACAGACTAGCTATTAAGAGCAAAATCAGCTCCCATCTTTTAGCTGTTCTAAGTCACTGACAGCTGGTTCAATCTTCCTACAAGTAGCTCTAGTTTATTTAAGAACGCTTCATTTTTCCTGTGCCACCACTTTTAATTTGCTATTTCCTGCTTGAAGGAAAAAAAAAAGGTTCATTGAAAATGTAAATTATATAAATCTTGTATCAGAAAAACTAAAACACATAAGTCAAAAGCATCACTTTACTTGTTTTACAAATTACAAGAGTCAAAACCCACGTCTCCTCGTGCTATGCCAGAGCTGTGCCAGAGCTCTGCCCACTATATCACACTACCTGCAAGAACACTGCTGAGTTACTCCTTGTGGCTTTCTCTGCAAGGGAAGTATTCCTTGCAGATTCTGCTTCATTTAGTCAATTATTAGTCAACATAATTTCCAACTGGTCATGTACTGGTGCTGTAGGGAAACATGATTTTATTCCTATATTTGTTTCCTTTGGAATTTAAAAATAAATGTGACCATCATCCCTGAAAGGTTTGGAAAAAAACCCTTTAGGTTTTGAAAGAAGCTAAACTCTAGACTAAGTTAAAAAAAGTAATATTAAAAGGATCCATTGTTTTCCAACAGTGGGGATAAAACCTCGGTCAGAATAAGAAAGTGAGCAGTACTGCTAAAGTGATGTGTTGTCTTGCCACTCTGCCTTGTGCTTGCCTAGCTTTCTTCTGGGCATTTTAAAATAACGCAAATACTTTCACACAGAGAATCTCTGTGATGCTTTTTATTTATCTGGTTCTTTGCACTTCCAACTAATGTCCAAGGCAGGAGGTCCCAACTCTGTTGTGAAGGCATCTGGTTCAGCTTCACAAGAGAGCAAGCTGTGAACTGCACAGTCTGTGCAGGAGTTACGCTGCTGGACTTTAACAGCAATTCTCACTTAGCTCTCAGCATCCAGAAGCCACTTTGCATTCAAGTGATCCTAACTTACGCATAAAGTATACAATGCTCACAAGAAACAAAATGAAAAAAGGGAAAATACTACATCTGCCTGCACTGAGAAATCTGTTGGCAGGGCTGTGCTTTCCACTCCTGTACAAGGCACAAGGCAGTACAATTTTCATTAAGTTTTTTAACTGTATCACAGGAAAACTGGAGTCATGCCACTGATCTATAGTCCCCCTCCAGTAAAGATGGCAGCTTGCTCTACCTCTTGTTTGACTTTAAGGATTTTATCCAGAACACTGGCATTTTTGCAGTGAGAACTGTGCCTTCTAATGTCATGGTGGTCTAAGTTTAAACCCTGTTTATCACAAAAGCAAGACTTTCTAACTATGGCACATCCCTGAATACAATGAATCAACCACAGTCAACGGGCAGGATTTGATGAAGTTCTGCCACAAATTCTGTTTTAAAACTGCCTGTTCTCATGTGGAGTTGACACATGAAAATCAGGCTGTGTGGGGGAAAAAATTAACAAATCTTTGAAAAAAAACCCAAAGCTGCATAATCTGTGGTATTTCAGTTGGTCTTTATCCGCAAAATCCCAGATCTTTGTTTAAGCTACAAACAGACTACAAAGTCAGCTCGCTGGCCTCTCTCCTTATTATCCACATCCCTGCACAAATCAAATGAAGCTTTTGCTGTAAAGCTGATAAAAAACACCACACACATGAGCAAGCTGATGTATTTAAAAAGTGGTTATCATTTCTAATCCTTTCCTCTCTCTCCAGGGAATATCATATTTCCAAGGAACATACAAAACTCCACCACTGAGCACACATCAGCACTTATACTTGTTTTGATTAGGGATTTTCTAGAATAACAATGAATGAAGCAGTCTGGCATTATCGTTGATTTTTAGCACCTAGGGAAGCAGTAGGACAGTCATCCAATTGTTTAGAATCAGTGAATAGCCAAGACCAGTTCTGACAAATATTTGCATTCACATAATCTATTTTAAACACCTCCCAAAATGAACTACAGTAGCTGGTTTGATAGCATGTGGATGCTTTTGCCATATCTTTGTAGATAACCTCCTTTGTAGAACCCCATGTGTAACCCAGAATGAGAAGTGGTCACCGATGCTAAACTTATGCCTGATCTCTCCTAGCAGGCACTGGGATTTGTTTGGGATTCAGGGTATCAACTGAGATGCTCTCCAGTTCCACTTCCTTGCCGACTGAGACAGGAAAACAGAGCAATTTTTATTATCTAATTTAGACATATCCAAATGATACATCTAAATCCACTCTAGACAACAAAGCTTAGGCATGAAAAGCTTAATGCACATTTCACACAGGTGTAAGTCTAGTCTTGCAACTTAACACAAGCCAGTGAGTGACAACACTGGGAAACCAATTTGGTGTAAGATTCAGGCCCCAATGCCTAGAATTCAGCTTTTTAAATGGGAACAATTTCCCGTAGGATAAAATTCTGCTCACAAGATTAATCAATCAGCCACTGCATTCCCTGATTTCAAACCGATTTGTTACAGGTTTGAGCCAAAGATTATAAAGTTTGTCTTACAACTTATGCAGTGCTGAGAGGTTTAAATGTCTCTCTTTACATTGTGCACATTAGAACTTTGTCCACTCAAAGACTGCTTTACACATAAAACTGCAGACGTAAGTTACGATTTTTGGACTCTTAAAAATATACACACACTTGTAAAGAACATGGAGCAAAAATAAGCACTTAATTTAATACACAGATTTCTGATGGCTGCAGAATGGAGAAAGGTGCTTCTTCAGTGATCTGGAGCACAGTGAGTCTTACATTCATAGCAGTGGTTTGTGTGTTAAGTGCCATTTGCATTTCATGTCCTGTATGATTTTTAACATGTGTAACGCACCACATGCATTATGATTCTTAGTTTCTATCAATTCAGCTCCCTCTAAGAGCCTCACCTTTCACATGAATGCAGTAGGTCATTTACATTTATATACATCATAGGGAGCAGGATGAGGTAACAGCCCCTTCCCAGCCAGGCAGTGGCTAATCTTGAGAACAGAAAAGGACAAGGAACCAGAGATGAATGTACTAATGCAAAAAGTAAATTTTTAAGTGTCGGTAAACAGCAAGAACAGCACTTCAGAAATAGGCATAGAACTTTGGGAATCATGAAATATCAAAATAAAATCTACTCAATTGATTCCAGCCAGTAACATCTGTAGAACTTTCTCCTGTAAATAGAGTCCTTCTGTTTCAATTTTCTCTGATATTTTTTCTTTTTTTATTTCTTCTTTTTTTTTTTTTGGACATTAGAATATATAAAACAAAGATTCAAGCATGGCTTCCTTCGAAAGCAGCATAGACAGGTAGCTGTTTGAGAAAGCTAAACTTAATTGAACATGGATACGTATTTTAAAGGAATGGAAACAAAACTGACATTAAGAGAAGGAGTAAGCATGTATTCCAGCAAATTCTCCTCTCTTTAGCTAAAAGAAGTTGTCAGAGTTTTTTTTTATTTGGCAAACTCTGTTAAATGAATAATCAGATAAAACAAATAAAACCAGAAGTAACACCTGTGTAGTCTGACAGGCTTGAATCGGATTCAACATTTAGCGGCCACCCTCAGGTGCCTGAGGAATCATAGCAAGGTAATTCAAACACCGCCAGGCCAGTTTTCAATGGACTTCTGTCAGTTGAACAGTTGATAAAAGCTGTCTGGATGATCAAATACTGCATAGTTCAAGATACAGAAAGTGGTGAATATATGTAAGCCCAATCACTCTGAATCTGCCTCCTCACTGCCTAGTTTTCTGTTACTGTTTTTGACAGCTATATATATTCCATTTTCAACAGAGTTCAGAAGTCCAGGCCTTATCTATATGGCATTCTTAATTCACATCTACACAAATGTCATGGTATTTCTCTAGGAGGAAAAAAGTTGGTTTTTGTGTCAGCTAATAAAATTATTGTACAATTCATTCAATTATATTTTCTTAGACATGTATTTATATGGTTACCTAACAGTTACAAGACAAATAATAGACATAGACAAAATGATGCAGTCTACACAGGCTGTCACTACTACCCAAAAAAATATGACTAAAGAAGTGTTATGGAAAATGCTTGGTCTTTCACGAGGACTAAATGGGTTACCACTCCTATCCAAAAAGAGACAGCTCATTTGGTCTCACCAATCTGAAGCACACTGCCAAGTGATTGAACAAGTATTGCCCTTTTCTATCAGACATTTAATAACAGGGAGAGACACCAGCATTTATCTTTTGCCTCTAAGAGGGCTTGTCACCTATAAGAAATTTAGAATTATAATTCAAAGGTACCCTAGATACTAAAAACTTAATGGGTGAAAATGCTGGCTATTTGCATGACAAGCTTTTTTCATGGCACAGATTTGCTCTTTAAATGTGCTTTGATATACAGGTCTGTATTTTCAACTGCACTAATAATATCAGCCACCTCACACTGGCTTGCCACATGCGTGCAGCATTTATCTCTTCTGTGTGCCTATGACAATCCTCGCCTCAACCATGCAAGTAACTTCCACTGATTTTATGGAAAATTAGATGTTTTGGAATTTTGAAAATGAGGCCAATTTTTAAGGCTTTAGACACAGATTTTAGAACACATTCTAGGACCCTGTTGTGGAAACCCATTGTCCATGTCCATAACCTTCACAGTCTAAAGCACTGTCTTGGTAATAAGAAATGGAGATACCTCACTATATGTAACTAGGACTAGTGTTGCAAGTAAAGACAAATACTTTATTGCAAACACGGTGGCCAAATTTCACACCGTCTAATTCCATCTGAGATGTAGATGGACTTCTATTTGCAAGAGGGTCAACTAGAAATTACTTTACAGTTTATTTGCACAGATAACTAGATACCTTCTAAGGAAGCTCCTAGTGCCTGCCCACGTGGAAAGACAGTTTGGGCTGTCTGATATCCATCTCCCACACGTGGCAGTGTTTAGGACTGACAATCAAAGAAAGCATCTGAACCTGTCCAACAGAAAAAATCTTACCTGAATTAATTGCCACAATCTGAGTAGAGAAGATTTTGATCCTTTGTTAGCTGCGTCCCTTAGACCCCCTCCACTTGTTCAGGTGTAACTTCAGTCATAAATCATAGCAGGAGGCAGCAGCTTTATTTAGCAAACACAATACATTGTTTGCACAGTTTTATCTACAGATTTTGTTTATGAATTAAAGACAAAGTTTGTAAAAGGACAGATTCTCAGAACACTTACTGGACGGGAATCACTCTGTATAGAATTTTTTAACCTCCAGAATGATGAAAAGTGGCAGAGAAAAATAAATGAGAGCATGGTAATTTTCCTCCTAAAAACTAGAGCTTATATAATAAAAAGTTGAAAAATACTGTGTGATGAAATGGAAACTATCTCTTCTCCATTGATAATATGATGCAGTCAGACACAGAAGATTAGAGGTAACCCGCAAGGTTTTATTACTTTTAAATTTTAGCTCGGCGCTTCATAAAATTAATTTGTATTTTGCTGTAGAAAATGCAGGATTACTGATGGCAATGTGGAAGAGAGGTTTTTTCCCTGTGCAAGATTCATGAATTCTTCTCAGACCTCAAGAAGTATTTACAACATGAGAAAAATATCTGCCTGGCATTTTATGATGCTATACAACTCACAAGAGGTCCAGTTTAGGTCATGCATGCTTTCAAACTTCTGGTTACATAGCTAGACCTCATTGATTCTGATCTTAATATCAGATTTGATCTCTTAGAATGATAAGCAACTTAGCATGGTATTTGGCAATTTTCCAGATCCTGAGAAAAACAACAGTTCCCATACTATTTCAGTGCCTTGTATCAAAAATTATGAAAATGTGACAAGGGTGACAATGCCAGAAAAGTTAGAGTAATAAGTAATAGTAAAAGAAGAAGTTAACTAAAGAAATAATTTTCTAACTATGCAGCATCTTGTCCAAAGCTTTAGGAAGAGTGGTCTCAAGAAAAAATCTGATTTTGCAGTTCAGGAATGACAACTCAGGATTTGTGTTCTCTTCCTGTCATCTATATATAACTAGAGTAAGACAATTCATATCACTCATTATTTCCAGAGTTTTCAGAATACTGCAGAATACTGCATATGCAGGTCATATGTTGTCTTTCACAAGAGATAAGAGCTCTGAACACTTAAAAATTAGATTTTTAAAAAAAATTAATTTTGATGTTTACTTTAAACAAACCCCACAGCAGTCTGGGGGGGTCCCTAGGTTTTTCAGATGCTAGGTTTCCCTGCAAGGCCCTTATTGCTATAAGGCAAATATTGAGAATCAATTACATCTTAGCAATGAACACACAAAAATAAGTATTTGTGATCTGTTCTTCTCCTACCCCCTTCTTCTGGGTTTACCCAGCTGGCAGAGAGCACAAACTCTTACAATCCCTCATTTTACACTATAACAGGGATCTCTCAGGTTCTCAGGTCCTGTTTCCCTGGCAAGCCCCAGCAGTGACCTTCTGTCTCCAGACAGAAGAATTTGCTCTCTTGGTAGGACCCCTGATGTCTCTTCTCATGCGCTGGAGAGGAAGAGATGAAGAGATAGGGAGCTTGGAGGATCTCAAATGTCCAAATACTGCAGAAATGAGAGTAGGAAAACTGTTCCCAAGTGTGTTAAATTTGTAGATCGTAACAGTTCCTGAGATTCTGAAGTGTGGTGCTCTTTTAATTCCAAAAGACGCTTGTCTGCCCACAAAGATGTAGCACTAAGGAACACTTGTGTCCCGTTAAACTTGAAGGAAACAGCACATCTGACCAACTTTCAAGTGAAAGGCAGGTGGTCTTCAGTAAAATTCTGCATAGCAGTGTGTTGTTGTTTGAACAGGGAAGGAAGGTCTGAATTGAATCTTGTGGACTTCTTACTTGGACCAATATTAAGAAAGAATCCTAAACCTCCAAAGCAGGCAAATCCAGATACCTTCTAACAGATGGCTCACAGGGGTGGGAGGAATCAGTAAAGTTGTAGTTTAAAAACATTGTCATTGTCAAATGACAATGCACTGTGAGTTTAAAAACATTCCAAGGATCATAGAATCATATAACAGTTCGGGTTGGAAGAGAGCCTTAAACATCATCTAGGGATCCTTGGAACTATAGGCATAAAAGTGCAGGGCGGGCTCAACATCTGGAATGTAAACATTCCCGGAACAGGAAAAACAGATGGTTCTTTCTGGCAATGGATAGGGAGCAGTTCCCAGAGCCAAGTCAGCTTCCAACCACATGGGAATTACAGTCATCCCAGAGGCTGCAGAGAGGCACTTCTGGATGTCACATAGCATGGAATATGCACTGACAGCTTAAGATCTGGGAAGGGTAATGAGTCCTTCACAGAGGGAATCCAACAGGCCAGAGCCCCTTCTTGCCCTCTCCCACTTTCATGTTCTTAGATTATGCACAAGGTCAGGATGTGAAAGTGTATGAGGGACCTGGGCACTCAACTGTCATACAGAAAGAACTGTCAAAAAAGAACTGAGTACTTAAGATGTCATCTTAAGTAGAAGCAAAGGAGGACTTTGAAACATCACTACCCACCCTCCTATGCCTTTTTTTTTTTCTTTAGGTAGAAAATTGGACTTTTCTACTCTGCGGCATGTCTAGAGCACTGGGTGGAGGACTCCGATGAGACACACCTTTAGCAAAGCATCTTATGACCTTTCAACCACCCTGAACTAATTTTCATTGCACTTTGGCAATGGATAAAATTGGGTTGAATTCAAATAGAAGGATGCTCTCATGTGGTCCATGGGAAAACAAATAAGAGCTTGAGTCACTTGTGACATATCTTGAGGAATTCAATGCATCAGATTTAATAGCCTATATTAAATATATTATCCCTGAAATAACTTCTTGCAGTTTTGAAGTGCCTGAGAAAATACTGTGGACTGGAAACTTGAGGAAGATCATCTTTAGGGCCACTGCAATTGTAAATTGTAATGATGGTAGACAGATGAAAGTTTCTCTGCTATTTTTAAAGATAAATACATTACAGAAATCATAAAAGCATCTTCAGTGACAGCAAAGGAATCTATACAAAAGCTCTGTAAGAATAAACAGGATATTAGCTGATATTCATTATTGCAGTCTTTGTAGATGTCTATATTTAAGATAGTTCAGCAACAGGATAAACCTGATTGTTGTTATTCTCAGTGAGCACAAGGCATCTGAGATGTGAAACAGGAAGCCAGATTTCTTCTGGTGGAAGAAAAGGAAGAAAATATAACTTTTAAGAAAGGTTTTCACTGATCTAAACCTGTCAGTGGTTCTCAGCAATCCCACTAAAGAAGCCTAAACTACATTTGAAATAGGAAAAAAGAAAAAAAATTCCCTTTGAGGATTTGTAGACATTTTCACATCATCCAAGGAAACTTTTACATGTTTTGTTAAATGATTCTTGTGTAATCTGTTATCCCTACAACATGAACCATGTTTACCTTTACTTTGAAAAATAAGTGATGAGTTAAAATGTTGGTATATATTTTTCTATTTTTTATATTTTAACAACCAGAGTTAGAGGGAAAACAGACAGGCAAAAAAAAAAAAAAAATTACTTACTCTTTGGTTTGTACTGAGACTGGGAATTCCTGTCATTTATTTAGAGCTGGTGGCACTGGGCAGAACTCACCCAAACACAGACAACTATGACAGGGTTACAGCACTGGTGATGAGAGAAGAGGGACTGACATCATATACCTGGACTTGTGCAATGCATTTGACACTGTAGCACATCTTTGTCTCTAAACTGGATTTGATGGACGGACCATTCAGAGGATAAGGAATGTCTGGATGTTTGTACTCAAAGAGTTGTGGAAAGTGGTGTTCCTCTGGAATCTGTACTGGGACCAGTGCCGTTTAATACCTCAATGACATGGGCAGTGGGATTGAGTGCACCCTCAGCAAGTTTGTAGATAACACCAAGCTGTGTGATGTGGTTGACATGCTGGAGGGAAGGAATGCCATCCAGAGGGACCTGGACAAACTCAGGAAGATGATCAGAGGGCTGGAGCACCTCTCCAGGTGGTGAAGAGAAGACTCCAGGGAGACCTTAAAGCACCTTCCATTTCCTAAAGGGGTCTGCAAGGAAGCTGGAAGAAGGGCTTTTTACAAAGACATGTAGTGATAGGGCACAGGATAATGACTTTAGACTGAAAGAATGTAGGTTTATATTAGCTATTAGGAAGAAATTCTTTACCATGAAGGCAGTGAGATGCTGAAACAGGTTGCCAAAAAAACCTGTGGATGCCCCATCCTTGGATGTGTTCAAGGCCAGACTGGACAGGGCTTTGAGAAACCTCCAGTGAAAGGTGTTCCTGCCCATTACAGGGGCGTTGGAACTAGATGACCTTTAAGGTCTCTTTCAACCCAAACCATTCTATGATTCTATGAACTAAATATGGTGTAATTTGAAGTGTAATAGTAGAAATAAGTAATGGAAAAATAGAGTCGGAAATGATGAAAATCTGAAAAGGAGTTGTCTACTTCAGCTCAAAAAATCTAAAACTAAGTTAAAATTTCAGACCAATATTTTGACGAGAAGTGCTGGAGCTCTACCATGAATTAATGAAACGATTATTTTTCTTTATACAGACCTAGCTGGACACCAGCTTACCAAGGTAATTATCAAATGAAAGAGAACTGCTGTGTTGCTGTGAACCTGCATACCTAAAATTACTGATGTTTTGGCACATCTTTGTTTTAGAGGAACCCTGTATTTTAATATTTTTGCATAAAATATGTTCAGCTACATTGTCTGAAATAGTAGGTGTATTCATAAGTAATCAATCAAATATTATCTTTCTTAGACTGCTTTTCAAATAGGAAGGCTATATATGCATGATATTTTACCAAGTCAGTTGTGCCAGAAACCTGGGAACACTAATAATTATCTTATGCAAAAGTATAAACTTCATATATGATGATGAGACTCTAAATACATAAACCAGTGTTTTTATTAACAAGTTTTCTTTCTTTCAACTGGCTGTATATAATGACAAGCTCGGATATATTAATGACAGGTTTACATGAACACTTGTAAAAGTGACTGCAAGTATTCTCTGCCTCTGAAAATTTTGGTCTTTGTCCATTTGATTAATCATTGCATAGGTAAGACACTAGAGTGTATACCAAAAGCCCTGCTTTTCCCAAACGCTGTTGACTTCATTATGGTTAATATACTAGGATGTTATTTTCTTGTTGCTTCCTTCCTTAATAACTAAACTAGCTAGACATGTCAAATATCATCTTTCATAAATTAAAACAGTGACAAAACCAGTATAACTATGAAGGTATAAAAAAGAAGAGAAAGACATAAGTGCTTGAAAAGTTTGCAAAAAAAACCAAAACCAAAACAAACCACAAAAAGCTATAATGTCTTTCAGTAAGAATGAAAATCATATAGTAATGTATACATGAAATACCGTACATGCTAGTGCAACACATCTGTCTGATGCAGGCTCCCAGATTTTTTTTCTTGTATTAGTACTGTTCCAATATTTCATGGTAAAGGACTCATAGCTGTCCCTTTCAATCCTGCTGACTTTTGCTTGCAAATTCAAAGCACACAGAAGAAGTAGAGTTCAGATCCTATCAACAGGTATAGAGTAATGTGTCATGGTCTGGTGACTAAATGTATCAGTTTCATCATAAAGACAAATTATATATGCTGTGCAATTGCAATAACCCTTACTTTTAAAAAGAAGTGACAAAAGTGGAATACTCAATTGGCAAGACATGCAAACCAGAAAAATCTCACATGCCAATATTATCTCATTAAAGCCTTGCTTAAAAAAGGCTTTAACATGCTCTCCGTAAACAACATTTTTTGTTTACTGTCTCTGCATATTAACTAGCATTTTTAGTAGATACTAAAATGTCTTTAAACAATCATTCAACTTAAGCAGGATTGAATTACTATATCAGGGTGCACTATACAAACAAACAAAATACTGACATTCTCCTCCTTTCTAGGACATCTGAATGCTGGGTAATGATGAATGTTGGTCCTTGCTAACTCTCTCACATGTCACTTCACTTCATTTTTTTCTTGTAGCAAGATGCATTAGTGGTGGCCAGGTCCAGAGGAGGCTCTGCTCTGTGTACTGTGTCATAGCTCTCACTGACCACTTCTGCAGAGAAGCTACACTGCCATTTTAGGTAGTACCTAATGTTCCCCATGGACACTGCATTCATTTCTGTTACTCCTTTTGTGTGCTGCAGGTGACCAATGCACTCAGAATGATCAGGTCCACATACCTTTATTTAGGATAGCAGTGACTTGCCAAAGAGAAGTAGTCATTGATCCCAGTTCTAGAAGCTGCAGTTAGCTCACTAGAGTGGACTGGAGCTGTGCTGTGCAAAACACGTGCTGTGTGGATGTCATGTCCTCAACACTGCAACTAAGCCTGCATCGCAGTGCTTGCTAATGTCAGTGTAGCATCCAGCTACTAGCATAGCAGATTATAAATTAAATCAACAAGCTACCCCTGAGGGTACTAACAGTACAAACTCTACCTTTCTGAAGGTGGTTGGAATGTATTGTCCAGACGTTTTCTTTCTGTTTAGTCAAGAACCCTGTCATAATATAATTCCCAAGTTGTATATCATTTCACATTACAGGTTGGCACATTTTACTAAGTTTAACTTAATGAAGAAAAACAGATTATTGAATAGAAACAGTCTGGAAAGGACAGATATTCCTTTGTTCTTCAACTTGATATACCTTTTCTCAGTGCAAGGCCATATTCTGGTTCAAAATCTCTTTGCCTGGGCCTTTTCCTCCTTTTATTCCTCCTTTTTTTTTTTTTTAAGACCGTGACCTGGAGCATTTTTTTGGATTACAAAATTTGATGCACAGCCAGCCATGCATGTGCAACTGTCCCTAAGAGCCAAGCCTCAGCAGAAAAGCTGGTGTGCATACAATCTTGAAACAAAAATAGCTGTCAAATCAAAGCCTATTTGCCACAAAAGAAAGCACAGATCCACAGTTAGGGAATACCAAACTATTTTGAGTTCAAAATGGCTTAAAAAAATCAGAAACTTGATTTTATATAAGCAAAGTGTATTTTTAATCTGGTATAATTTAATAATGAATGAACTGATTTTTCTTAAGGCAAAAGGTGGGGGTGGGGTGGGGGAGGAACAAATAGGGGTAATATTGAGGTATACTGAGAGTGAAAAAAGTTTTTAAATATCTCAGCAACTAAAAGAGGGGAGGGAAATACACAGAGTTATACAGCAGACTGCTGCTATTGCATGTGCTACCAAAAATATGTTAGTTCAATGTTCCCTGGTTCAGGGTTTCATTTTACTTCATTTTAGTGAATTAAATCATGTACTACAAAGGAATTTGGATCTGAATGAAAGGAACAAGATTGATATCAGGATGAAAAGTAATGCTGAATTAATTCAGGTTCAGACATTAAAGACAAAAATAAAATTGAATTACACAGTGTTCTAATATTTCTGGACTAGATAAAATTGTATATAAACGCCTTTTTCATAGCCAAATGGAGATGGGAGTAACGGATTTTTAATAGATACAACAAAATGGTCAACATCTACTTTCAGATACCCAGATACCTGCATTGATGGTGTTGACTTAAAAGCTGTCGTTGAACAGAGCTGTCCACTAGTGCTTCTCTGTACACACTCCTGCACTATATCCAAAACAGTAAAATTATAAGATCAGCCTGAGTCATAGACAAAAATTTGAAGTTGAATGGTGTCAAAAAGGTAACAATGTTGAAGGAATAGCACTTTCAAAACACTTTAGTCAAGGTGCAAGCCCCTTTGGCTGAAGGAACACTTACATTTAGGAAGTGTATTCTGGAGCAGAGGTATGGAAGAGAAATCACCTAGACTTGCAGGTGATAGTGCCCTTGAGCAATAAATCTTTCTCAAAAAATTGACTGATGATCCACACATCTTGGCTGGGTGACAGCAGTGAAACCGAGCTACACAGTGAAACCACAAGGCTGCAGGTAATGCCATGTGCTGCGGCATTGTCTCCTCAGCAGCCCAGGCCATCTCTAGAGTATCAGAGTTAGCTTGTAATCCTTCTCTTGGCTTTCTCATACAACAGACAATCATGATATCAACACTCTTAATGACTTGAAGCAAGATTCTTCAAAGAAGAGCATATCTGGAACACTGGACCTGGATTAGCATGTTTTCCTGTGCAGGCAGAGCTGGGCACTGTCCTTCAGGAGTCAGCACAATCCCAGGAGTTCAGTAGAAGACTAGTTTAAACTCCAGAAAAGCAAAGTAACATCACAAATCTCAATCATTCTGTTCCAAATCCAATGCATATACCTATAAACTGTCCTCTCTGGTGTAAACTTTAAATAGCATCTATATATTGAGTGCATTTCTCTTGAAAAAATCCTAAACAAATACATCACAGATCCCACTTCTCTTAGAAAGAAAGGAGAGAAGAAACAAGAAATGCAAGGTACTGCTTACACTGCTATATGCACCAGAATAAACTTAAAATATTATGGTATAAAACTTATATGGATCAGAATAGTGGAACAGCAAAATGTCAGCAACATTTTAAAGGTAATATAATTTGGAGTGCAGAATTCAATATGATAAAAAACGATAGCCACTGTATAATATCTCAGCCTTCTCATACACAGCAGACTTTAAAAAAAAATGACTACATTAATTCAAGCAAACTTTCAATATGGAATTGGGAACAGTATCTCAGTGTCCAGAATCAGCTTTGGGGTCTATTTCTACTAATCACAATGCTGCAGCTGACCCAGTTTAAATGTATTTCTATAAAGATTCTATAATTTTTGGTGATGTTGCATATTGTGTCCTCCTAAGCCATTTAAAAATATTGCACTACAGTAAATACCTAGTGCCTAAAAATAAGGTGCATCATGTGAAATAGCATTACTGCATCATAGAAATACAATGTAACAGGTTTTTTAAAGTTTTATTTCTACATTAAACACAAGTATGCATATTTTGTTGTAATAGAACCAACATTATTTTAGGATGCATATTTGTGTATTTGACCATGTTCTGTGTGTGCATACAAGCCTGCAAGATTAAATTTGCAGGTAGAGGAGCAAATATTTTATTGTCTGAGCTTAAAAAAGATCATCTGCACTTACAAGCCTTGTCCTGACAGTGTGCTAGAGCCATGAAGTGTGCAACACCACTACCTGCACTGTTTAGAGTAAAGGCAAAATATAGAATTTCTAAATTATTATTAAGTTATCATAATATATATAAAGTTCCCAGAACCAATATGAATGATGTTCTGATTCACCTACATCTGAGGATTGAAAAGGGGAAGAAAAAAATCTGATGGTCCACTGTTTAGTTATTCAGTGCTTTATAAAAGGAAATTTGTTTGTAATACCTCTGGGCAACCCACATGCTTTGAAGTATTATAGGTTATACTAGTTGTAGATAAAACTGCTATAGTAAGTTAAATGCCTCTCTTTGGTCTAGAAGCAAAATGACAATATGAAAATATCCTTTGCCACAAATCTTTCATTTTTATGAAATGGAAGTTTATGCAATAGTATTGCTTAGGTAATTCATAAAGTGGGGTGTATCACTTCTGAAAATGAAACGAGTGTAAGAAAATAAAAGAAACAAAATGAAAAATGCAGAAAAAAAATTCCTGACTACTAATTGAAACATGAATATTCTGAGTCTTGTTTCTTACAGGAACTCTATAACTATGTTAGAAAATTTTTCTGCTAGAACATAACATATATTGACTGATCATATTAAAAGTCACCTGATAATTTTAAAAGCTGAAGTAATCACCACCAAATATTTTCAATTTCATAGAAAAAAATCAAATACCTCTAGTATAGCAACATTTTTATTTCTCAGTTAAAAGAAATAAATTTAATTTGAAAACATACACAGTTATTCAGCAAAACAGAAAAAGTACTGACCAATTCCTCACAATTACCATTACACTATGCACACAAAAAATAAAGAAATTATTTAACTTGAGTTTGTAATAGTGAAAAGTTGTTTAATACTTTGATGTAAAAAGATATTGATTTCCATTATTTTGCATGGGTTTCCAGCATTTTATTAACATCACCTCCAGCACAGAGAAAGAACTGAATGCCACATAACTTGGACCAAATGAGTAAACAAATGTCTACCACAACAAAGGGATTATTTGTATTGGACAGGGGAAAAGCCTGTGATTCTCTAATGTTAATTTTGCCTATATTCTTTCTGCTTTCTGAATGGACCCTAGACTCCTAAAATGTATCATGTTCTTTTATATTATGATTTCTCCCAAAGAGGGCTTATCACTTAATCTGTTTATACAGCAGCAGAACCAATCTAGTTGACTCAGAATTCAGTGTGCCATTGCAACCAGAGGCTCTATAAAACTGTGCAATATTCATATGAGGAGTTAGTAGCCCGCAGTACATTAGTACTCCTTTCTAGGTGCCACTTTACAGACACAGGGTCTCCAATAGTGATTTGTATAACAAGCTTAGTTACAAACAGAAAGTATCTGTGATAACACTATTTGGAAGATATTTTAAGAAGAGATTAAGAGAACAGATTTCATCATAAACCTTTCCACAGAGTACCTAACCAAGGTTGTGTTTGAACACACATGCAATGAACAAACACGCTGCACATGGATGGCACTTTACAGTAAAGCAGCCTGTGTTTGTATTTTAAAGGTATCAATAACTGAGAGGTGCAGGAACATTATGCTAGCTAACAAGACTGCAGCTGGCAGAGGTGAAGGTCTAATTCATATCTGCTAATAGCAAATGAGGAACTAGAAGGAATTATGTCTTCAACACCTGTCAGTAACTTGGAGAAAAATAAAAATGCTTTTTCTGAAAGAAATTGGTGGACGATTCAAGTGCAAAGTCTTGCACAGCCAGCAGTATCAGAAAAACTTTATTTCTATTGCTAAAAAATCAGAAATAGCAGGGTGTTTTTAATCACAAAAAGTTTTGCATCCAAGATGAGCAAATTGTTCCAGAACAGGTTAAAATTGCTGAGACTGAACTGAACAGGAGCCTGAAAGCTGGCACTTGTTTTGGGACCAGCAGCTTCAGGGAACTAGAGGTGAAGGTCAGACAACCCTTTTATTAGAGGAGGCTCCACAGCCTCCTTGAGGAATCTGTTTGTGTAACTCATTTTTGTTATTGGTAGGAACTAACCCCTCATTGTACTTTTCTTTTTTTTAATGCAATTTAAGGCCAGCATCTCTTCCCCTGCTCATCATGGACATGGAAAAAGACCATATGCCCATCCTTGATATGTCTTGATATAATGACCCCTTTTCCCCCTCTCCTTTTTGCCATATCTCTTCTTCTGTAGATTAACCAACTCAAATTCTTTCATTTTTCTTAGTAAGTCTTATTTCAAGACTCTTGTTTTCCCCTGGACACCCTCCAATCAGACCACATGTTTCTTAATAAATGCCATCCAAAACATGCATTCAGTATGGACAAAGTAAAGACAATTCCAGTCAGTAGGAGAGATATATCTGGTGCTTCAGAATACTGGATTCACCAAAGCTCAATTGAGTGGAGAAAATATGGATAGCAACTATAATGTGAGAAAGAAAACAACTTGGCAAAAAAGGTAGTAGAAAAATGAAGGCAATAGTTAGAAGGAAAAAAAAATCCTGATAACGATGGTGACTATGGAAAATAAAAGCGAAGGTAAAAAATAGGAAAATGCTCCATAAAAACACATTATGAAAGATAAAATATTAGAATGAGATGCTGAAGTTGGCAGAGAAAAATCCATACCTGTATAAGCTAGTGAAAAAAAAGACCTTGAATTTTATTCAAAACTTAAATTAATCTGGAAAGAGAAAAAGTGTCAACATCAATATATATGAAGCTTTTTTGTTCTACTTTTGGAAAGAATGTTGATCTTGAGTGAAAAGTACTTTCCAGTCCATAGGCAGCTAAGATGGATCTTAAATAGTATCTTTGAAAAGTAAACGTTTTGAAATTACAGTTCTAACATTTTTTGGACATTTCTATTTGTTGTTACAAAATAATAATTAAAAAAAAAAAACAACCTTCTGAGGGAATCTAAAAAAACCACTACTGTTGTGCTGATATTTAAGAAGGGACACTAGACAGTCAGGGAACTGCATAACTTGCTTGATATCAATATAGACAAAATAGTGAAAAGAAATTATACAGGATTTAACTGACAAAGATTGAAGTGAAAGGGATGTAATTAATGCCAGTCAACATGGGTTTATGTAAAATAGGTCTTGTCAAACAAATCTCATTTTATTCTTTGATGAGCTTACAAAAGTTTGGGTGATAAGTGCATGGGTGTAATACACTTAGACACCTGTAAACCATTTGACTTACTAGTGCAATGCTTCTATTCTTACTAAAATTTATTAATATACAATTTTAATAGAGCATATGTAAAATGGATTGAGAAGACTTCAAACATCAATTTTAGGAAGTAATTTTTAATTAGAAATCATTAGCCGGAGAATGGAGGACTTAGTGGTGATCCAGGCACTTGTAGACCTGTTATACCCGATTTTAATGAAATTTTCATCTATGTTCTGAAATTAAGCTCAAAAGTATTGCCAAGAAACTTTGAAAAAACCCCAAAACTAGAAGAGGGGTATATAAAGATGAAAACCAGGGAGTCACACAAAATAATCTGTCTCACTTACTAAGCTAGGCCAATTTACTGTGTTGCACCTGAATGCTCAAGTCACGTTTAATGACTGAGATTTCTTGGGGATGGGGAGGGGGACACGGAATAAATGGAAAAAGAAAGAACATATTCCTGGAAATACTACAATCTGTTTCTCTCAGCAAATTTAATTTTTTCTCTAGGAGTTATATGAGAGAAGTCAGATGACAGTTTCACAGAAACCTGGGGTGATAATGCAGCATGCTGGCCTCTCAAAACCCTCTCTTTGACAACAGTTATGCAGGTGGGTAATGTGTGGTGAACTTTCTCTGTTTGTTCCCAAACTATGTTCCCTGCTTGTAAGAAATACTCACTAGATGTAGCTTCCCACCATTAACCCCTGTAAAAGTTTTTCAACAAAGGGCTATAAAGTTACCTCTATTGCACAGGTTACAAACAGGGAAAAGGCAGAATGAATCCATTGCACCTCACTTGCTGTGTATTAATTAAATAATCTGTAGTAAAATCTAAGATACACCTCTGTAATATATTCTAAAGGCATACAGAATAACTTAGATAAGCACTTTGAAGATGATGATTTTACCTGTTGGCCCAAAGTTCACTGTACTCTGAAACTACTGCCCAGAAAACTCTTTCTTTTCCTTTCTTTCTTTCTATCTATCTATTTAAAAAACAAACAAACACACAAACAAAAAAAACAAGCAGGGTTCATGGACCAAGTAGAGAAAAGGGCATAAAATGCAAAGCATGGTATAGTTATATTGTACATTCCAAACACAAACTGCAGTAGAAATTATAACACAAAATACATATTCAATTATCAGCTACATATTCAGAGCAACAATAAAACTGAAATCACTATATTTTCCTAGGGAAAGGGAGAGCCAAAGAGCTCAAATCATTGCTTCTGAAACTTCTACTGTGTAACATTATACAATGCTAAATAAAATTGTGTGATGGAAACGTATAAAAAGTGCCTGAAACTCTCAATACATTCTACATCTATAGGCTTAAACAAATCCTTTTTCAGGACTCCATCATACCTACCACACATGACATTTTTTTACAGCTACAAATGTGATAGCTCATGCTTTTGCTTCCTCACAGTATATAGCCCCTCCATGGACAGAAAGCATTTATTGAACAGAGAAGTGCAGACAAGCCCTAATTTTCTGTACAGTGGCAACTGTTCTGCGTTACATTGGCACTTTGCCTTGAAAGAGTTAACTTGCTAGCTCCTATTCTCTGCAGTGCTGCATAAACACTGCACATTATTCTTACTGAGCATGCTTCATCTTTCCTGTCTCCACAGTCTTGGGCTGTCAATCACCTGTCAGTCCCTACCACATCAGCACAGTGCGCATCACCAGGCTGTCAGCACAGCAGCTGATGAGACTCCGCTAAGAGCTGTCAATCAAACTTGTTTCTCTTATCTGTTCAGGAAATATTTTGTCTCTAAGAAACAAAGAACCTGGGCAACAATGGATCAGAGTCTAGTATTTACTCTTTTACGGGGATAGAAGCCTCTTAACAGGAAATGAATGCTTTAACCATAACAAGGAAGCAAAAAATCTGCTCTATTAGGCCTATTTTCTTATTTTAGTTTTGTTGAAATCCTACTCACTTGATCAAACTATTCAGGGCATAATATATCATAGCAAATTTCTTTTTCCTCTCACTGTAGAATGAACTTCATGGGTTTACTTCTTAGTTACTGTTGACTATAATTCAATGCAGTTTAAAACAGGTAGCATCTCCTTGGTTTTGGGAATCTTTTTCTTCCCTTAGGCATTGGAATGTGTGAGGTTTCTCTCCATCTCACAGTAGCCAAAAAGCCAGGCTAGAGAAACGGATAATTTACACTTGTTACATTGAAATACATCTTCATTTTCTGTAGCATTTCTCATTAAAATTTCAACATAGAATTTAGTAATGTGAGTAGGGTTCATAGATAATAGCAGACCAAAAGAATAGCTCAGGGGTATAAGCAAGCAGGAGAAAAAACATACATTTTCAGTGGCTGTTTGAAAGAATATAGTATATTCTTTTCGGAATGCTGTGCCAAAGATAAAGAATTGAGGAAGGTAAAAGTCCTTGCATCTACAGAAATCAAATGCTGAAGAAAGACAAAAAGAGCTGCAAAGATAGGCACAGGAGCTATTTCATGTCTGACACAGAATCTCTGCATGAAAAAGTTAAGCTGGTCTTTCAACTGAACATCTATCCAAGGCAGAATAATACTCTGCAAAGATAACTGGTCTAGGTCTAACAAACTTGGCAATCAAACTAATTAGCACTGGTGGATCACTGAACTAACAAACCTCTGCTCTTTCCAGGGTATAATAAGTATCTTTACATGCTGTGCCATTCAGATATACAGGTTCATTTAAACCTACCTCAAGTACCAGTATATAGTGCTGTGTTATGCAAAGCAAAGTAAATATAACCCAGTGACTTAAAATCCCCATTTTCACCCATTTCTGTTTTTCCCTACAAATTAAAGAATCTCAGAGTTGACAGGTGATAAGAAATAGTGAAAGTAGCAAAGGGAAGAAAACTGCTTTTCTCAGTATAGAGAGGACTGCTGTAAAACATGGTAATATCAATGGCAGAACCAAAAATATTTGGTGTTTTTCATAAAGCTTCAGTTTTGGGCCATGAAATTAAATAAGCAACATAGTTTTCTGAGACAAATAAAAAGTGAGCTTACAACCCTTAAGGTTCCTTGGACAGAACTGTATATTAAAAGTTAAAAAAAATTGGAGACAAGTAAAAATAATATATTTTTTTACATCTTCTAACACTTACATGAACAATGATTTACAGGCCTGATTCATGTGCTCTGAACATTTGCACTGGCTGTGGGATTGACTGTTCAGGTAAGAGAAGAGGGCAGAGAAAGCCAGCTGGGAAACAGGCTATGATAGGAAACTCACAGAAAAGTTTAAAGCCAGCATAGGAAAGAAGCCCCTAAAGGGGTATGGGAACTACAGTCAAGATCAGAGAAGAGCAGAAGAGACTATGCAAGTTCCCAGTAGCTTCCCATAATTTTCTTGAGGGGTTTTGAAGAAAGGACCTGGGATAAAACACTGTGTTCCTCCACATCTCCGGTGGCTTAAGGCAGGATCTGGATAGCCCCTGAGACGAAGGAAGGAAAAGAACTGGGAATTGCCATAACCCAGGGAAAAACCATGGCCACTGACAGAGAAAAACTATTTGTCCTCTCCACACATGCACACACACTTAAGATTTTTTATGGAATTTGTTTGCTGCACTTATGTTTTAGTTCCCAAAAGAGGGAAACCTTTGCCCAAAGGAAAGAAAATGAGGTGGTGGCCACAACCAATGTCAGAGATGTAAGCAAATCTGAAGCAAGACAAAGGCAGGCAATTTTGAATTCTGGAAGAAAAGGCAAGAGGTTGGCATTTTCATCACTTCCAACTTTATAAACAACTTCTCAAAGGATGTCTATTTCTCTCTTCTTGGGCCTTATTTTGGTTCCCTCCATTACTACCTGTGCCTGCAGGAGTAAGAACAAACAATTTACCTTTTCCCTTCCTCCTCTGCAAGCTCCAGTATTTTTAATGTCCACTACATACTAAAGAGCATGCACACTGGGCAAGGAGGCATTTGTCTTGCTGGGGCCAGCAGGTGTGAAGACCAGGCACTTTTGTTTCATCTCTGTCAAACCTCCATGCTTGGTGCTGCAACCACTCAGAATACTCTGGCTCACCTTACAGAAGCCACAGCCCTTGGCCAACAATTTCACAAGTTACTTGGAATAAAGGTACTAAGTGACATCATGGTCTTTGGGAGATGCCAAGAGCAACCATAAAAGCATAATGGAGCATGAGCAGACAAAACAGAGACCTCAATCAGGTCTCTGTGCTCACTGAGTACCTGCTACAGGTGAAGTGATTTTCTGCTCTTTGTACTCAAAGGGGAGCAAATTGCCCTGTTCTCAATTCCTGAACATGGTTTTGGACACAAACTTCCCTCCTAGGAAGAGAAAGCTACTCTTAACATGCAACCTCCTCTCCGCACCCTCCCCCGGCAATGCTGAATGTGTGTCCCGTCAGGGACTTGGACAGCACAGCAGCCCCCAGGCTGCTCTCAAGCCTTTTCAGAGGGCAATGGAAGTCCCAGACTGGAACAGCACAAGCATGCTCTTTAGAGTATCACTGATCAGTCATACTGCTCATGTCAAAAAGCATCACTAAATATTGTAGTTCAGAATTACATAAATATTTACTAATGAAGGAAAGGAAATAGGAATGAACAGGAGAGAGCCCCAAATGAGGACCCTCAATTTCAGATGCTGAGAATAACAACCAAAAGCAACAACAGTTTGTGCAGAGGTCAGAAATTAAAACCAGAGGCAAAATCCTGTGTACTAGTTCTTTTAAAAACATGCCTACAGTAATTTGATCTTTCAATTATGCTTATCAGCAACAACGGCAAGAATTACAGTATTACTCTGTACAAAACCGTCCCAGTTACAGACAGTACAACCATTATCAAGCATTTGTGACAACAGAAATATTTTACACTTTGACAAATTCTTTCATATGCAGCACTGTTTTCCAGAATCACAACTCCCTCTGATCTAACTGGACATTAATTGCTTTTTTGCTGATGTATTTGTGCCTTCTGGACTGATAACACAACTAGCAAATCTGATATCTGACAAGTTGACTCAACCTAATCAGGACAGATCAGCTGTTACCAACGTTGCTATAGGCTGTAATTTGAGGACCTTTACAGAGTTATCACTTGCTTTGAAAGGCAAGAAACTGTAATTCTGTCAACACTAATCCCAGAATGTGCTTTCAAAGTGGCTGTTATTTTTTCTCCAGGAGAAGGTAACACTTGTCAAATAAATACCTGAGATAATTGATAAAAGGAATTAGAAGTATGTGAGTGATAGGCTGACAATCAGTCACTCTCATGAAAAAGAAGAATCTCACAAGATTCAGAGCATTAAGTAGAGAGCACAAGCTGTCACCATAAAGCATGGGTCACTCCGAATGGAGTGAAACAATTGGCAATGCAGTTTTTCAATGTTTACTTCTCTCTTTGTTGCTTAGTGCTAAAGCTGAGTGAATTATTCACTTCAAACAATTTGTTCGGTGAATTTTATCCCTTTTTGCTGCTCAGCGTGTGCAGGCAATGGATACCAACGCCATCAGATTTATTCACTCCTTAATTGCATGCTTCGCTCCTATTCAAGCTTTCATTTAGGGCTTGATTGAGAGTGTTCTAGACTTCCACTGCTGTTCAGACAATATCCAAGGCAGGTCCTTAATGTGTGCAAGCAGCATAGATCCACACAGTTGATGGAATAATAGTTATCTACATTAGCAAGGATATTGCTTTTGATTTGTTGTTTTTCTGATCCCTGTTTAAATTTGGAAGCCTTCCAGCAACAATACTGAAATTTGCTATGAAGTTCCCTTTCTGTGAACAATTTTGCCTACAAGACTCAACACTTGAATGCTTGCAGAAAACAAATTAACAAAGAGTGCAAGTATAGCCACAAAGCATATTTATTTAAAAAAATCCAAATACTTTATTTTATTATTTGCTTAATTCCACTAGGAAATTATTTATTTTCACGTAATAAAATTCAGATAATTCCATAAAAAGAATGGATTCCCAACTCATGCAATTCTTTAATGGAACCTAATAGTTACTGAATACACACAAGTGACTTTGTCATTACCAGGGTTGCATCTGTCTTGTACAGACAAACTATGTTTATAGTTTCAGACTTAACATTAGATCAAAAAATACACATTTCTTACTGTATCGCTTTGGTCCATCTTCCAAACAAAATGAAAGGGTTAAAGTTGCATCATCTTCAAAAAATTCAGTTGCAAAGGCATCCCACCAGAGGTTGTCACTGTCCTAGGAAGCAACAGATCATTCACTTAACAGGAGGTAAAATAAATATATTTTCGTATGTTGTAAGAGATATTCAACAGGATCACACCTAGTTTCTCTTCTTCACCTATGGTTTTGGGGTGCAGATGTCTATATGATATTTCAAACTAATTTGCCTAGATAAAGCTCCATTTCTAACTTAAGAAAAAAATTAAAGTGCTTAGTTTATTATACAATAGACTTTCATTTTTTCAAGCACACTAAATATGTAAAAACTGGCATTTCCATGAAAAATTTTTTCTTCAAATGTTAAATATAGTTTTATAAATTAGTAGCAAATAAATCAACTAGGATTTTTCCCTCCTTTTCTGGGCTATTTGTCTCAAGTGCTTGGCCCTAGTAATGAAAAAACCTCAGGACTTAAATCGATAATTCTACATAACCCAGTCATCAGCATGAGCTGACAAAAACGTTATTTAGAAACTACATATAATTGCCATTCAACTCCAATGTATTTAATATAAATATGATGCTACTGCGGGTTAAATACCAGTTAGTTCCTTAAATGTAATTGTTCTGAGACAACTTTACTTTTAAGTGTGACACATGAACGGAAAAGGCTATGTTAAGATGACTGGTGTGTATTTAGACTTAAAGTAATACACATAGCTGGAACATGGCAATTATTAATATAGTGTACTACAGGTGGTTTCCTGGCTTTGACAATTGAACCAGGCATTTTCAGAGCTGAATGATCAACAACAGCCACACAAACTTCAATGTCTAGCACCTGACCAAGTGGTCCAGCTTGCAAGGTTTTTCACAGAAGTTAGAAAACACAAAACACACCAAAGGTTTAATTCAAAAGCTATGGATATACTTAATAGCTGGATTAGAAATTTTTGGTACAGTCTCTTCTGCTCCTTTGAGGCCCTTGAGACTTCAATCACTTGCAGCACACAAGAACAGCAACAAAGCTGGAAATACACTCGTGAAGACGCCCGAGTTGCACTCAGAGCCACTCTGCCCCCACCCATGGCAACTGCCTCTCCAGTGTGCAGGGCCTGGTTCACTCAGCACAGTGAGCACTGAGCACCTCTTAATGCCTGAGCATTATAGAACTAAGCCAGAAAATATTTGTCCCCTTCACAGGAAAAGAACACCCTCAGATAAAATGCCAGTTTAAGAGAAAATATGCATCTATCATGGTCATTATATGCACACATGCAGAGAAATAACCATCTGGTGTTTTTGGTTTTGCTGCTGTATTTCCTGATGATGTTACCATTGCATTTCACTCCAAAATGCTGAGCAAGGTATCTTTCCTGCCTCACAACTTCACTTTGATTTTTGTCAAGCATACAATGGAGAAATGGCAGGGAGAGCTTTTAGCAATCTGGGTCATATCAGAGACTCCAGAGAGACTTCTTGGCTGCATCAGAGCCTGTAACACACCCTCCTTGCCAAGGCCCATCCCACCTTGCAGTGACAGGACCATATGGCCCTGCAGTTCAGTCACACAAAGAAGTATCAAAGTTGTCTCCACATCTGAGACATCTGTTGTCACAGAGTTGCTGCTCTTTCCTGGTGTAAACCTGATGAGTGTTACCATGTGCAAACACTGCTGTGTTGAGGAGCTGAGTAGCCATGATAAGTATGAAATATATACACAGGTGTTCAACGCACCTCTGCACATGGACCCTTCGCTCAGCACAGGCTGGTGGGTTACATTATAAGCCCATAAAAGAGTGTGGCAAATAAGAGGCTGCAGAACTGTTCAACTGCAAGTTTTTGGACATAATTGTCATAGCGAAAGAAGACGGGAGGGAGGGATTTAAGCAATGTCACATACCACATTTGCAGTTCTTGTTAACTGAGTAGCTGAGTATCACTGGAACTACCCATGCAGCATCCAGTGACATGGGAACAAAAACAGGAGTATCACAGAGCCAAGATGTAAATGCACATGGGAAAGACAGAGAAGAGCAAGGAAAGTGCAGGGACTTGCCTCAAAACCACACATACTTGCACTTATTCTGGCTTCCAAGAAGTTCTTGAAAGCAAGAAAAATGTGGACATGGAATTACTGTGGATTCCCTCCCTGGATAGATGAAATATCCAGACTTTGTCACAGTTTGAATACTGTCCAAGGTCTTTATCTTCAGCTTTTGCATATTATATGTCAGGAAGAAGGAAAAACATAAAATGCAACACACCACTCCCAGAAAGAAAACCAAACCCTAAAAGAATATATAATTCCTGTCAAGCTTGGATACACTCTGCTGATTAATTCTCTGCTCCACCCTTGTCACAGGTGGGCCCAACTAGTCTTACAGTCAAATGTGAACGAAATCAAATGAGGTGTCCCCAGCCAAGCCGAAAAAGGATCCAGTTATTAAAAANNNNTGCAAAAAGGGAATGGTGAAGGCAAGGCTGCCCTCAGGCATCTTTAACTTATGCTTTGACAGGTTACGGGGGATTTTGCCAGAGTAATTATTTTTCTATTCAACAATAATGAGAAATTTCCATGGCAACCTCCCTTTCACATACCGCACTCACATGCTCAAACATTGAAATAATGGCCTAAACATAACAAAAAATATTAATACTTAAAAATATTTTGTATTAAAATATATGTATGGAATGGGTCACAGGAGAGAAGAGGGCAGAGACATCCAGCAAGTTGGGTTAGAAGTAAAGGTGCCATGCTGCTGTGGCCAGGTTACCCATGCAGCAAAACGTCTTCTACCTCAACTGTCATTGTTCCCTCTGATCCTTTCCACCCCTGGTATTATTTGTAATTTGAAGCATGGTTCAACTCTGAATAGGGTCTCCAAGAAAATGGAATCCTAGGGTTTCAATATTTTTTCCTGACTCTGATTTTTTTGGCAAATGTGATCAGTTTTAAGCACAATGATGTTCTTTTTCCCCTGAATCGAATAGTCCCATACTTTCACTGTGTGATCTGAGAGTCAAGCTGGGTTCTTCTTTACACCTTACACACTTACATGATTAAGAGTCTGCAAGCTAAATGAGGTTTTTCTTCTATCCATGATGGTAACTGCTGAATCAAAGTAGATCTTACGTAAAAAGTCATTACATGAAACCACATTTGAGAGGATGAAGATACCGTGCAGGACAGAAATGGAATTCAAAGTGATTTTGAATTTTGGCGATTGGAGAAATGATTAGAAATGAGGACAAAATTCAATAAAATGAAGTGACAAAAGCACAAATAAAAAATGGGGAATAACTGGCTAAGTGGTACTGTAGAAAATGGTCCAGCTTATAAAGCAAATGTCTTGCAAATAAGGAAACTGTCTTAGATACAATAGCCTTCCACTCCAGCAAACACATCTCTGGAAAGACTTCAACTGGAATAGTCTGTCCACTTCTGGAGTACTGTGGCCAGGACTGGGCTACCCACTCTAAAAGAATTTTGCTGAGAACCAGGAATCAATGAGTTTAAGGACAAATGCAAACAAATAAACCAACCCCAAAAGATTCACAAGAAGCAAGGCAGAAGGATCTATCTCTATTTTGTATAAGACAGAAGAAGCTCACAGGGAATGTGATGACAGGCTTTAACCATATGAAAAGATTGCTATAAAGAAGAGTAAACACTTGTCCTTGGTGGCTAACAAGGATGGAAAAAGTAATAATTGGCTCAGCTTGATGCCATCATGGGTTAAGTGGATTAATCCCCTGTTACAGATTTCTAGGCTAGTGTTTTGCAGAGGGGAAAGAGCTACAGAGCACGGCTGCTGCATTCCCAAGAAGAGCGGATACAGAGTTCCTGCTACCAATGAGCCTTCTGCAGAGCTGCCCTTTACAGCAGTTCCATGGCTCATCCCCAGTGAAAACTGATTTTTGGTTTCTCCCTCACATTGCTTTTGGCTGCACATGTGTAAGAAGTGTAAACAGTATATTAAAATAAAGGTATGGGAACAAATAAATGTGATTCTGAATACACACAGGAAACACATCTGTTCTGAAACAAGACCTTTTTTTTCTTTTGTATAATGACTTTTCAGAGAAAAATCTGAATTTTAAACATCAACCTTGGCATTGGACAAGGCAAAAATAAAAAGAGATAATGCCCTTGGGAGCTTACATTTTTCTTCTGGCACCTGTAACTCTTCTCTATTGACACTTACTATTTTCAGAAGTCTATACATCCACACTCCTGTTGGCAACATACACGTGTCTCATATTCTTTCAAGTTAATGCTGCATGAGGAAACTGCTATATCCCCAAGGAAAGAATGGCATTCCTCCCCTCCTCCTGTTCCCAGCAAATCAAACTACATTTGAGCTTTTAAAATGCGACTCAAGATAAGATGTTGCAATTAAATACACCTGTAAAAACTCTGCAGCCATTACAAATTAAAAACCGCACAAGATAAGTATATAAAAAATCTGACACAAAAGTTTACACTTGGAGCACACAGTCCAAACACTAGAAACCAATAATTTTCCCCATTAGTTTTAAATTAGATCCATCTTATTTCTACCTAACATATTTAGGATTCTGATACAAATTTCACAGGAATAACAAATTAATAAGGATCTATATATCTTAACTATACACTTGGACATTTGAGTAGTGATCTGCAGATCTGGTTCTGCAAAGCACAATGTTTTTATAATCTGGCATAGGGTTTTTTAATTATTTATATAAATTCTATATGGAATACAGATATTATGAGTCTTAGATTGATTTTCTTGGAACCAGTATGAACAGAGTGAAAGAGCGGAATGCTCATATGTATGTGGGTGAGAAACCCACATAGTCAAATGGCTTTTACTCAGGTATAAGAAGATGCACACCTATTTTATATTCACAGTATCTTTTGCTCAGGGCTGGTTTGTAAGGACCACTCCCATTGCTCTTGCAATTTGTTATTCTATCTGATTTATTTTATCTCAAACATAAAGCATGCTTTACATAGAATTAAATATACTTTAATCTTGCAGCTAGTGGTATCTTTCAGAACCTCCATTTCCCCTCCTGCTGCCAGGAAAGGCCTACTCTAGTCCTTCCATTTGTTATTTCACACATACTCACAGTTTTAATGGTGTTGCTTGCTTTTATTTCACTCACTAGTGTGGCTGGATTCCATCTCTCAAACAATGTGTAGTAAAACTGGCTAAAAGATTTTAAGACTTGGCTTTGGTCATGGGTAGTTTTCTGTTCCATTATATACTTGCAACTTCTTGCCAAAACTCTGCTCAATGCCCAAAACATATCAGTTCCTTCAGCTTACTTAATAATTAATTAAATTATTGTTTACATTCCACTTAAGAACTTATCTTCCTTTGTACAGTAAAGAAACAACATCAAGTTTCTGTTTTATTGAAAAGGCAGATTATAGTCATGCAACAGATCCCCACAGCAATACCTCCCCAGAGAGACTGACTGGGGTGCAAAATGGGGGCAACATTTCTGCTTCTCATGTAAATCTGCAGTAACTTTAAGAATCTAATGGAATTTCAGGGAATAGCTCATAACAGGGAGTTACTCTTACACATTCACTTGAAATTCTTAATATATCAAGGATCCTATTTTTATTGCCTATAAACCATTACACTCTAAGGCAACAAAATACCGAGGGGTAACAGCCCATTTTCTGAACAGGGAACTGTAAAAATCAAACATTAATTATTTAATTTCAGATAAAAATGGGACAGAAAAAAAATAAAAAGAGAGACACTTTGCAAAATATGCAGATTAATTTATGTGATTTATGCCATTTCTTGACGAAATCTCAACCCAGGAATGTAGGAATCAGTATCACTACAGGAAAACCATTATGCTGTAATGATACTGGCCATACAACAGCTTTGCAGATATATTGCTTCGAGATAATGTCACTTAGATTCTCAAATAACAAGTCCACACTGGGAAATTCTACCAGGAGTTCAGATTAACTGAAACATGCTGACACTGAAATAAAGACAACAGATGTTTTTCTTATGTTCAGATGGATGGTTGACATCTTCCTTGTTATTGACCACTAACATATACTCAAATTAGAGAACTTTTGTTAGAGGAGTTGTGGCAACTACTCACTAGGCTGGCAAACAGCTTGACTGGTCTACAAACAGCTATAAAAGTACAGTTATTCCACTACATCTAAGCCACCCAATTTCCCCATCTACATAGATGCTATATATCTAACAATTTGGATAACCTTTTAAAATTGTAGTCCTTAAGACTACAGAGATTTAAGGATAAGATGGAGAGATATCTCATTCAGTCTAATAACAGAATCAAAGAACAATGCCTAGTCTCAAACCTGTTATTTGTCAGTCTTTAAATTTTACTGCAGCTTGTGGACAAGAGAAAAGAATTCTTCAATATCCACTCTGTGCCTGTTTCACTATTCACCTACAGCAGACAGGGGGTTGCAGAGTTTAATACTGCATTGTAAGCAGTGCAGAGCAGAAAGAGTTAACTTATGAAATGTGTCATTTAACCTGCTTCTTTAATTTGAATTCATTATTCCACTCCTGGAACTTGTGCACAAGAATGGAGAGGAGAAAGAAAGGGGAAAAAAGAGCAATGAAGCTGGGCTCAAGACACACTCCACTGCCAATTCCTTATCACCAACATGGCATCACCCTTGATATTTCACGGCAATATTGTCAATGACCAGCAGAAGATGCTCTTTTCTCCTTTTTAAATAAGGGATAAGATTTCACTTGGTCTCTATAGATAAGACCTATATTTTGGCTGTGTGAACAAAAAGACTGGGCATTACTAACTGAATCATGTGTGATTTTTAACAGAAATAGACACCCATAGCACCCATAGTTAGGACTTGCTATATATACAATGCATACTAAATCCATATTCAAAATTGTTTTAAATTTCAGCCCTCTTTTCAATAGGCATGAGGATGTCTCTAGCTGGCTGGGAACAGTAATAGATTTTCTTAGTAGTATTCTCAATCCATGATCATTGCAGACAAATCACAGACCTGAGTTTTGTGTTTATCAAAAATGAACCATAGTTACATTTCTCTATTCTGCCACAGAATACCCCACAGCCTCTGCCTTTGAGAATGTTTTATAGAGATGGAATATTAAGTGTGTCTGTTATCTACTGTACTACTGTCAGCCATACAAATGTTCTTATTTTATTCTGACATTTTGACCTGGTTTCTTTTTTACCTTGTTTACTTCCATCTATATGAGTAAATGGAAGCTACTATGCCATCTATCCGAATGAAAAGGCAATAACTAGTATTGCCATGAGTGAATATAGAGCATCAAACATTATGTGTCACTAGGGCACAGAAAAAAAGTCATATTCCCAACAATATTAGTAAATTAGCCTCTCTAGATCTATCTACCCAACTGCACCAACTCCCAAGGCTCTAAAAAAAAATTTAGTGAAGACAAATTCCTTTATCAGTTATTACAGTGAAAGTAAAATTATTACTGACAGCATTTAAATACTACATGATGAAATGAAGACAGTCCTTGACACCTCCATTTCGCACTGGACCCTCACCAGTTCTTTGATCACTGAAGTCTCATGAAAGCACCACGTGTATTAGAGACAAGTACAAAGCTGGGACCTTCAGAGGTCCCTGCTTCTGAACAACTATAATCTAAACTATGATCTAACAGACTGTGCTTTGAGAGGTAAGAAACAGCTCTTCAGCTGTGCTGAAAAACATACTTCTTTTATCTCTTGTGCCTTATTCTTGGGCAAGCCTAGTGATCAAGGTAGGAAAGGGAAACACAGATAAGACAAACCACACTTCTACCTGCATTCCAGCTTCTTGGAGAAGTATCAAATGGTGACAGAGCTAAGTAATGCAGCAATGAAAAGTTGATTTTATCATTAAAAAAAAAGATTATATGGTTGAAAAGACACGCAGGTGAAAAGCTATATATCTCTATATACACAAAGAAAGCCTTAGAAGGATTATTTACAAGGACATGTAGTGATAGGACAAGGGGTAATGGCTCTAAACTGAAAGAGGGTAGGTTTAGATTAGCTATTAGGAAGAAATTCTTTACTGTGAGAGTGGTGAGATGCTGGAACAGGTGTCCCAGAGAAGCTGTGGACTTTAAGAAAACTCTTGCCAAGACTCAGCAAGAGACTTTTAAAATAAGGATATGCTTAAATGCTTTGCTGAACTGGGATCCAACTATGGATTTGTTAGTCTGCAAGTCTAATTAACTAAAGATTATGACTTCCTATTATGCTTTGCAAACCAGGTAAGGGAATATCAAAATTACAGCTCTGCCTAATCAAAGAGCTGCTTTTTCTTGCGAAGGTACATGAAGTAGAAAAGATCAAGTATATCATATGTCCCATCTCCTTTAGAGGACAGGCAATTTCATGCACAAAAGTTTAATTTAGCAGTAACTAGTCAGAAAAAGATAAAACAAGACAGAAATATTTAAGAAATCACTCCCTTTTTTTTTTATAACTTTCAAGCATATCTACACTTTAAAATATAGATTGTTTAAATTTATATTGCTGTATTAAGTGTTTTATAATAATATTGTAGTTCTGGGTCTTCAGGTATCACCCAAAGAAAGTGTAACCACAGTTTATAATACCTCACAATGCAGAGAAGCAAATACTACAGCACCTTACAGAAAAAGTTTGGCAAAAAGCAATGGTAAAGTACAAATATGAGTTTTTGTCATGTGCTGCTAATAAAAAAAACACCACTGTATCTTTGCTACAAAAACAGTGCATATTTTTTAAGCAAAAAAACACTGTGGGAATTTACAAATAATTTCATAAAAGAGATAGAGTCACCTGCAAATTATGTCTCTTAAAATTTCATTCACATTTTTTATTCACCTCATCTCAGAAGCCCAACTCTCATGATCATTTTAAAGGATTACTTTTTTAGTATAGCAAAACTACACTTCAAGTTAATTTCTTTATACCTTCTGTACTTATTAGGACTAGTAATCACAGCCATTTTTGTCAACTGGCAATGTCACTGCATCCACAATTATTTGTGTAAAATGTGTTTCAGACTTTAAACTCTACTTAAGAGAGAGACAAGAAAAAAGGTAGTGCTGAGGTATTCTTATTAAGTCCATATTTTAGCCTCTACTTACTTCTTCCAGTTTTCAATACTGCATCATACTTAGTATTGTCCACTAATCAGCTGCAGTTGTCAGATGCTCAGGTTTTTGAAAATAATACAGTTACATTTATTGCTTGTAATTTTTAATATACAAACACATGTGCATTCAGACTTAATCAAACATTAGGGCAGAGATTTTCAAAGCTAATTAAAAGACTTATGCATTCATTTTCCATTAAATTAAGTGGAAATCAGATGTTGGAACATTCTGTGCAAGGCTCCAAATCCCAGCATGGAAATGCAGCTTGTTACATTTGCTGAATCAAAGCTGGAGGGTGACAACAGGGCTGGGATTCATTTCACCCCAAGACAGTTGTCTAAATTCATATGAGATGAAAAGCCTCCTGGAGATATCTGTCTCTTCACTGTCTGTAGAGGGAGCCTAGAGAATGGTTCAGTCTAGACATGTAACTTTTACAGGGATAAAGGTAGGTAAGATAAATCCTATTCTAGGTACCTACCAAGAATTTAAAAGTCAAGAAGAAAACTGGTTGAGGCTTTGAGAGCTTACATAGTGAAGGACAAAAATAAGTGAATAGCTGGGTGAAACAACTGTATCTACTTTGTCTAGATTTTTACAGTCTTGGCAGGAAAGCCTATAAATGATGTTCAAGTTTTTTGCTCGCAATGCTCAAAGATCTCCAGGCTGCCAGGTTCCTGCTGTTTCATATAAAAAGCTCCAAGCGGCAGACAGAAGTTGGAGCACTGGTTAAAGATTTCTGCCAGTATGAAATGCTTTAAATGAAGAAGATGTGATTATTTGCCTGGCTGCCTAACTTCACTCTCCGGCTAGCCATGGTTGCAAATAAAGGTGCTCAGATCCTGTGTTTTATCTCATACTGTAGTTGGATACAAAATCCTGTACAAAATACGAATAAACTAGAGACAGAATTGTTCATATGCATTTTCCTACATCCTCAGTAATCTGAAATATAAGGAAATCCTGGGACAAGGCAACAAATACTAACATTCCTCACATGTTATTTATTCTGTGGCCATCAGATCACTTGATTGCTCCTTGTTTCCGTGGTGTAGCACTATCCTTCTCAAGTTCATAATGCTCGCTACTGGGCATGTGACAGCCAAGACTGATCAGTGAAGGAACAACAATCAGGAGTCCAGATTGCTTTGACAAAGTGAGGATGGGTTGTGCTTGAGACACTTGCATATTCTCAGTATATACAATGGTTTATAATTCTTGATGGTGAGAAGCAGAGGGTAGTGAACTTTTTAAACTGACCCTGCCTTTACAAATTAAAATTCTGATTCAAATGGAGATGTCTGAATCACTTGCTTGCCATGAAAAATCTATTTAGAACCAAAACTTTTACTGTTATTGCCACTATAATATTGTAGAACAGTGTAACAGATCACTGACAAGGGTGTTACGGTTGCTAAATCAAAGGATATACTGTACTGAAAGGCACCAAAAGAAATATAGAGAGAACGAAGCACAGAGGTTGTGATAAGAGAGTGGGTTTGTGTGTTTGTTTTAATTATTAACTTTAAATTTTCACTTCAAAAGAAGTGGGAGAATTTATGCATACCAAGAAGTGCTCCCTTTCAAAACTCGGTCTTCACTGAGAAAAGTAAGTACAGCTTTCTTCTAAATGGCATCTCTTATCTTGTCAACCTCATTTAAAGTAAAAAGGTATCAGTAGTAATAATAAGAATGCAGCTAGGCGAGCACTTCTTTTACAGAATCCAGCTATTACATACTGTAACAAATTAAAAACTCCAAAAGTCTATGCAGGTCCCCAGAGAAATGCTATTTAATAAAGCAAACACTGATATTGAATGTGACAGAATTCCATTTGCTTCAGAATCCCATCCAACTGAGTCTGGCTGCAGCTGAAGCAATTAGGGAAAGCTGTGATTTAATGATTATGCTAAAACCCTAGACAAACAAAGCTCTCACCTACCAAGTGGCCACTTAGCTGTATCACTACCACCAGAATGTATAAAAATCCTTGTAGGATTTCATTTGCTGTCAGTCAACTAGTAGCAACATGAACAATTATTTACTAAAAATGTCTATTTACTAGCTACCCTACTGCTTAAACATGAAAAATTTATAAATCTAAATTTAAACAAAGTAAGCAAGGCCAGGGGTAAACTACATATGTCAGGGAAATCATCCACTAAGGTCATCCTTGTAGCTGAGACTTGATATGATTCAGTCAAAAGCTCAATCCTTTTTTTTTTTAAATTAAAAAAAAAATCTTTACGTTGTATATGATAATCCACTGGGGCCTCACCTCTGGGTCTGTAAACATCTAATGAAATTTTAAACATCTTTTTATCACAGCAGTAGCCTCCTATGAACTACAACCTATCATTTCAGACTCTGTGGACCTGTTAAATCAGCAGTAAAACTGATTAACTTGAGATTTCTTAGCTTTCAATAGATGGCATTTGGCCCTCCCTATTTTCTGATGCCTTCCAAATTTCTCTGTGCAAAGTTGCAGAACATAAAGAAGTAGAAAAGTAGAAGTAGAAAAGAAGTAGAAAAAAGCTCTGTATGCATGTGACAATTTGGAAAACTTGGATATGGAAAACTTGTGAATTTGCTTGAAAACTCTGGACTTTGTTGGTGTGTTCCTGCCAGCCAACAAGCTCTATTGTGAGAAAATGCCTAACGATATTTCTGATTTGTAATTTTCCCATTAGTCCAAGAGCCAAGTAAGTGACACCTTAGACTGCTGATGTAGATTTTTACCCTCATTGCCTTCCAGGTAAAGGCATTTTCTGACAAAGAGCAAGAAAAGCCTTTGAAAAAGCAGTTCTCTTCCTCCCAAATGTTTGCAAGGAACAGTATTTAGAGACATGGTGCACATCTATAGCCTAATAAAAATTACCAGTGTTGATACAGATTTTTAAAACCATAAAGAACATGAAATTCAGAAGAAAGCTCAAACACACAGAAAACTATTTTAAGAAAGAAAATATTATTGCATAACATGGAGAAAAATTCACAGAATTGCTGCAGAGGAGACTGAAATAACTTAAAGAGCTATATGTAGAAATGCACCTATTGAGCAGCTCAGACCTATTTTCAAAGATCTAAATCCTCATGTCTTAACAACAGTATATACTGTGGGCATGGTGTTTTCTGTTGTGTTACAGTTGTGCATTTCTAACTAAAATATACAACGATGGTGTTTAGAACCCTAAATTTTTTTAAGTACCATGTATTCCTCAAGAGTGCCATAAAGCCAGAGCATCTACAGTTTCAGAACTTTTCTCCAAGATTTGTGTTCAGAGTGCTAAAGAGCCTGAGAAGGCAGCGGTAGCCTTGACAAAGCCAATGAACTAAACGGTCCCATTTCTGGGAATGCATTAACTACCAGAGGAGATGTCATCTGAAAGTGAGACAGAAAATCAGAAAAGATTCAGTGCTAATGTCTTTTTATACCAAGGGAACCTTATATCAAGCTCAGCCCAGATTATATGGATCTACACCAAGCAGCTTGTTTTCTACCAATGCAGTGACAATCACTCTGAGATGTTATCATATTTTATGCACTATGTTTAGTCAGAACCTATAAAATTGGTTGTAGCTGATCTCTCAGTTCTCAAAGAAATACGATATCGAAATATCACAGATCCTCTTTGGAGACTGCTGGTTTCAGGTTTTTAGGACTGTTTCTAGGATTCTCCTTCTCTAAATGAGTTCTTCCAAAATCACTTGACTTTTACACTTGATTTTTGTATGGCACACTGAAGGATCACCTCTCTGTTCTAGAATAAAATGACTTCTTTTTTTTTTAACCTCTTGCTTTCTTAATTCTACTTTCTGGTTTGTAGTTTTCTTCTAGAAGCAGATGCACTGATACAGACACGCATAGACACAACTTCGTTGGTATTCCCATCTTCTGTAGTAGTGTCTCCTGGATTAAGTCATCTGATTCTTAAAATCAAGTTATCCTGGTCTGAGGCATTCTAGAACGAATGTGAGCTTTTTATAACCTCCACAACACATAAAGAGGCCTGAAAGCTGCAAGAACACCAATGGAAACTGCTAGGTCAGCACAGAGCCCACCATGTATCTTGTGGCATATCAGCAAGGACAAAGGACTGTATTTAAGACCAAATATGCTTTTTATTAGGCAAGCAGCTCCTTGTTCAGACTCCTGTGAATGTTCTAATTCAGTAAGGCTCAACATCTGGCAGCAGTTAGACCTGGGCTGAGTTCCTTCTGACTTGAGTCAACCCTCTCCAGTAAAGTTGACAAGCATAGGCCTTCACGTTCTTCTCAACGGACTTGCAGAACAAGTACAGAATCAAAGCAGCTTCCTTCCTCCCTCCCTCCCTGCAGTTACTCATGCACCTTCATCTGAAGGGACCACAAGGAGGAATACTCTGTCAGTATACTCCTCATCCTCTGCCAATATTCCAAGCACTCATCAGTAGCAATCAAAGAGGTGACACCAAACTGCCCAGGGGACGTGGCCTAGAAACTGCAGAGATAGTGAATATTTTCACCAATATTACACAGTATGCTGCAGACATACAATCCTATGGGTTGTGAGCTGATATATATCAACTGAATCCAGTGGTCAGGGTGCGATGTGAAAACAGAAGTGTACTTTACGTTGATGAGCCTCAAAACAAAGAATGTGGTAGGTAAATATCTGACTTATTGGACCATCAGCGGCAGTGCCTCTCAAGCATAAAAGGAGACACGATGTTCCACAACATTCCTATGATAGTAAGCACAGCAGTCAAGGATAATAAATGTCTCCTAAGAAATACAAGATGAAAAGGTGGTACCTTAGTGCTAAGAATTGATGTTTCCTATTTGAAAGGATCTTTTTTTTCATTCCTAGAAAAGGTCCACTTGCCAGGTGTACTTCAAGTAATCCCTTTTGTACTTCCAAGGTGGCCATCTGTCAGATTTTAAGACAGAAACCCCCAAAAGTAACTTATCCCACGGTAACATAAAGAGAAGTCATTTTATAGTTTTTCTACTTTGACTACTGCTGTTATAAATAGCTCTAAGGAAACCACTATACACCATGTTTCATTATAAAAAAATTAATATTTTCTACCCAGATAATGATCAAAGTAATTCTGGATATTTTCCTGATCTACAGGGTCTACCTGAGGTGAGATGCAACCGTGCCTGTTCTGTGCGTGGAGTGCTTGGAGCAAACAGATAGAATTGTAGCTCAACATTTGAAATTCTCAGTCTGTAGTATCTAATTTCTTGATACAAACTTAGCATTACTGCTGTAGACTTAGCATTCGTCTGCTCTAGATTGTGCATTTTGTAGCTTGTTTTATTAAAAAAATTAACTTGAAATCAAAGCTCTCAGGCACTCTAGATAGATATTAAAGTGTGGGATTTTTAAGAACAGGAGCCTATCCCAATGATGTCCATGATTGCAGAGAGATGCTTGAGTGTGATGAAATGCATTTAAACATAAGCAAGGGAAGTTCCAAACTTTTTTCTTCTTCAGCGAGATGACATTTAAGCCAATGATCCTTCAGAGCCTGGCTCTGCTTTGGGTACAAGCACGGAGTGGCTTACCTATTGTAATTGCGTATGTTCATTCTCATGGCCACGAATATCAGACAACTGCAAGCTCATGTGGAGGTAATGTTAAACAGAGTGCAAATTTCTCATGTGGAAAAGAAGCCTTGATCATCCTTGATATTCTCTTTTCTCATTTGGCTTCTTTGAGTGTTAGTATCAAAAGGAAGTGACCTGAACATATTAAAGATGATGCAAGTTTCACTATTCCCTTTTGCATATAACTTAAAAATTAACAGTTCATGAATATCCAAACAGATCTGCTTTGGGGAGACCTGATCAGAATTCAACACTAGATATCACAAGCATGTGAGAACACTGCCTATGTGTTCTTAAAAAGCCCCAGAAGCAGCATTATTTCCACTGCCTTCACCTACAAAAGTTGTATCTCTCCTTTGGTAACTGAATAAATAGAAATTTAATTGGGTTTTTCCTCCAGTTCTCAAAGGCGCTGTATTTTGCAGCAATATAAGAAAAAATCAGCTTATTTTATTTAATACATGACATACTACCCACTGGTAGGAAGACAAAGATGGCAGCTCCCATCTCCTTCATGCTTTGATAGAGAGTCAACAGAGAAGTAATACAAACTGACAGGGTTTTATGACTGACCTCCTGATACCTACTGGTGCATAAACATGCAGTTGTTAAAACTTATCACTAGGGCCAGGGTTATCCCCTCTTGACTAGGAGTCTGCCAAGTCATAAATAAATAAGCTAAAAATAGAGTTCCAAAATAATGTGTTCTATTTAGTGGATTCTGCCCCTGAAATGTCATGTCCCAGAAAACCTTTAAACAGGATAGTTGAGATTTCACCATTTCATGCCTTTACTTTCCAGATGTTGCACAAAACCTGGTAGATAGGAAGGCCATCTATTTGTCTCTTCAGTGCTGAGTAGTGTCCCTCAGGGGTCCATATTGGGCCCAGTACTGTTTAACATCATCAGTGACACAGACAGTGGGATGAAGTGCACCCACAGCAAGAGACAGCAGACAAGAGAAAGCAGAATGGTGTGGTTGACATGCCTGAGGGATGAGACACAATTCAGAGGGACCTAGAAAAACTCAAGAATTGGGCCATGTGAATCTCATGAGGTTCAACAAGGCCAAGTGCAAGGTCCTGCACCAGGGTGAGGGCAACCCCAGGTCTCAACAGAGTCTGGGGACTGAAAGGATTGAGTAGCCCTGTGGAGAACGGTCTGGGGGTACTGATGGATGATAGACTGGACATGACTCAGCAATGTGTGCTCAGCCCAGAGTGCAACTGGGCTGCATCAAAAGAAACATGGCCAGCAGATGGAGAGAGGTAATTCTGCCCCTTGCTCTACTCTGGTGAGACACCACCTGAAATATGGCATCCAGCTCTGGGATCCCCAGCACAGAAAAGATCATAGAATCACAGAATCATAGAATCAACTGGGTTGGAAAAGACCTCCAAGATCATCAAGTCCAACCCTTGATCCAACACTGCTGTGGTTACTAGACCATGGCACTGAGTGCCACATCCAGTCTCATCTTAAAAACCTCCAGGGATGGTGAATCCATCACCTCCGTGAGCAGTCCATTCCAATGATGATTATTCTCTCTGTAAAATTTTTTTTCCTAATATTCAACCTAAACCTGCCCTGGCAGAGCTTAAGACCATGCCCTCTTGTCCTACTGTTGGTTGCCGGAGGGGAAAGACCAGTGCCCACCTGGCTACAACCTCCTTTCAGGTACTTGTAGAAATATGGACTTGTTGGACCAGGTTGAAAGGAGGTCCACAAAAATGACTGGATGGCTAGAGCACCTCCGTTGTGAGGACAAGCTGTGAGAATTTGGGTTGTTCAGCCTGGAAAACAGAAGGCTATTATAGCCTTCAAATACTTAAAGAGGGGGCTTATAGGAAAGATGGGGACAGAATTTTCAGCAGTCATGTTGCAATAAGACACAGGCTAATGTTTTCAAACTGAAAGAGTGTAGATTTAAACTAGACAAAAGGAAGAAATTTTTTTTATAATGAGGATGGTGATACACTGGAATAGGTTGCTCAGATATGTGGTTGATGCCCCATGCCTGGAAACATTCAAGGTCAGACTGGATGGGGCTCTGAGCAACCTGACCCAGATGAAGATGTCCCTGCCTACTGCACAGGAGTTGCAATTAGATGACTTTTAAAGGTCCCTTCCAAACCAAACAATTCCATGATTATATGACAGACACTCTGAAGGTTGTAGGCTTCTGGTAAGCACTGATCACAATATCTGGATGCTGAGCAAGACATAACTCCCTTTCTCAGTGAGCATTTCTGCTTTACTCTGGGGCCGAGATTCTTTTAACAGAATTCTTTTTTCTTTTACCCAGTCCTTTTGATTAGCTTTAAATCACTGTGACAAACATCACCTGAACCTCATCCTCAAAAAATTATGTCATTCTTTTTGCATAGTTATCCATATATACTATTTAAAAAGAAAAGTGGCATTTGAATAGTATATATTTTGAGAACATTTTATCATGGCAAGGTCCATAAAATTCAGCCAGAGAAAGTAAATCCCACTCTCTGTCTTTCAATTTAATGTCTTGTCCTACCACAGCATTGCTGAATAATCTACAGGCATTTGTTTGTAGTGTAAGATTCAATATAAGAAGTCACAGTAAAAATTTTTGTGGGGAATTTTTCAAATTACAAATCTGATCTCAATTTGATTTCTTTACATGGTTTTCTGCAACCGAATTTTAGCTCATACAAATGTTTGTGAAGAATAAATTTAGAGGCAGGTTGCCAAGATGAATGTAATCATCAAAAGAGAAATAATTCTATGATTAAATTAAATTCATTTCCAGCACAGACAAGGGTAGCTTATAAAAAATTTGGTGCAGAATTAGAGAATATAAGACCCAGCATGAAAACCTACTATTGCTACTAGTTAGTTGCCACATGATGGGATTTCTGTATCCTTTAAAAAAAATACTAGAAAATGTTGAGTAAAGGTGACCAACCATAAAACAAGAGAAGCAAATCTGAATAGAGATAGGAAATTTGTTACAAATTGCTAATGAACAATGAATAGGGAGACATAGCACTTGCCTGAATAATTTCCAAAAGTAGTCAAAGAATTTATGATCTGCTTTTGAACATTTCATTCATGAAAAACTTACAGATGCGCCATCTAGAAAGAATAGGAAGGCAGAACCAAAGAATGCCTTTATCACCTGAAACAGACAACTGAAGTCCAGCTCCATTCATGTTTTTAAAAGAAAAGACCCCACAATGCAATCCTTCTCTCCCAACACCATCATGCCCACACCAAGAGGTCTAAGTCAGTTGGATTTCTGCTGCATTCCACCCAAGACCTCTCCTCCCCAAACAGCCACAAGATGGTTTGGTAAGCACCAGACAGCACCTAAGTCTCTGAAGCACTGGGCCAGTGTGAGTAAGGAGGATAAAATTCCTACATGACAATCTCACTGGTAAAGTGTTTATAAGAAGACCCAAATTCAAGGATCTTCAGCTTGCAGAGATTCAAAGCTGCCTTCTCTAGTGCCCAGACAATGCTCTAATTTCACAGAGTCAAGAAGAGACACTGCTTATGCCTTCTTAGACACTCTTTTGAGGCTCTGCCACAGTTTTTAGAAACTTTCAGGGCCAAGAAGGGACTAAACAAGAAGGAAATCTACTCTGGAGCAATGGGAGCTGAGCACCTCTGGGAGATAAATATAGACAGTTTCTTGCACTGGCAAGCTGCAACAAGAGCACAATAGCTGGTACTGATGATCCAATGCCCAAAATACAAGGATTTTGGAGGACAAGATAGGAGGAAGGAAGGGTTAAATTTCAATGAGTTTGAGACTAATCTCATGGGCCCAATGCTGAGGAGCAGAGACCTTGGCAGTTACCACATGCCAAGACTGCTTTGCAACATGACCTGACATGCAGTAACTTGAGACACTCATGTAATTTACTTCAAAAGCAACAATGCAAGTACAAACTAAAACATTAGCAGAGATGAAGATGCAGCCCCTATTACCTTACCCAGACAAAATTGGAAGGAAAAATAGGGCTCATTTCTGTGCCCATTTTTTGAGAAGAAGATTTTAGGCTCCTATCCTCAGGGATCTGGGTGGGCAGCTGTGTCTAGGTGAACCCCAGCTCTGGAATTATGCTGAGCTTTCACAACAAAACAGAAAATAATCCTACCTTCTAAAGACCACCCCATCAATAGCTTAGAGCTGAGCTTAACAAATGGCTTGTTTGAAACTCTGCTGTGAGGTGCCTGGCTTTCACCCTACACTTTACAAGGAACCAGCCTGTGGGTTATTCCATTCTGAAAGCCAGTGAGATTGCTAAATCTTACTCTTCTCCCACTTAACTGGTTTTAGCTAACTGTGTCGTCTAGGCCACTCTGCACATGAGAAATACTCACCAAAACAAGAAACCCAAGAGCTTTTAATCATGAGAGAGTAATACTCCAACTGCACTACACATCTAGCTCCTAAGAGAGATCTGGGGCTATATTCCGAGGTCAATTACACTAAAGCAAACCCTGCTGACTTCGGAGAGTCCCTTCCGTTTCTGTGACAGAATCTGTGTGACAGAAATCAGAATTTGGCACTTAGGGCAAATTTGAAACTGACATGGCTCAGAAATGCCTGACAGGTGCTGCCTATGAGAGGTTCTTCCTCTGTTCCTTCCAGGGGAGAATAAAACCTCTCTGACGGCTTTAGGAGTCTCCTTGCCAGGTACCTGCCATATGCCTCAAGGCATTAGACAAACATGATTACATTTATTATCATGAGACTAGCTGGCTTTGTTAGAATATCTGTAATAAACCTCACATTTTTTAATAGCCTGATTTGTTTTTGCAGAATGCTGAATCTTGGTACATGAGCTGTCATATCAGATTCTATTTTATTCTTTTATGTTTACAAAGTATTACATAAACAGGAACAGCTGGTGTTGATTTATAAACACCAGAGTTGTCTTGAAGTTTGGTTATTATTTTGCCAACATTTAAGCCTAATCATTTGCAAGCAATTGTTCTGTACCATAGTGGACAGTGGTTCTTCTGCTGCCTAGAGACAAAGATATTTTCTAATAATACTAATAATGTAATTCTGAATTACACTTAGAAGAATCTTATGTCCATATCTGTTTGTGTGTGAGTGTCTTCTCTCATCCAAAATTTCTTAGAGAATGCCACAACATTCACTCTTCCAATCTTTTGTAAAATTACTGTAGCCTGTTGTAAATAGCCAGGCAAAGGCATTGGCCTCTATAGAACCCGAACATTATTTGCACATGTGAGTACCTTGAAGAAAGATGTGAAAATGCAACCAGTTGTTGAGCTTAATGTTTACCCACCTTAACCAGGGGAAATTTCCAAACTTGTTTCATTCACAGTACAGTTGCCAAATTCTGAAACAAATATTCTCCAGACAACAGTCTCTTCCCTTATGTTATCCTGATTTGCTCCCATTACAGAGCCACACTGTGCACTGAAGAAAGCAGGAATCACATGATCAGATACTGTGAGATCAGTTAATTAAAGAATTTATTATAAGCTAAAAGATGCCCATTAAAGTTTCATAGGCAAATTAAATTCCTGCATCTCCAAGTGCAGGCATTGAAGGTTTTTTGTGAAACTCAGAGAGTTTTTATCTTATTTTAAGTTTTAATAAAGGAATACCCAAGACTTGGTTAATAAATCATTAAAAGATAGCAAACAAAGGTTAGAAATAACTGTTGAGCTTTCACAAAAGAGGAAATCTACCAGCCCAACTCCCAAGGACCTGAGATGTTAGGTATAGTCTTGTAGGACTCTGAAAGAAGATGGATAAAAACATGAAAAAGTTCACCAGGCATGGAGAGTCACTCTGGCTAGCTGATCTGAATGCAGAGAGTTGTGGGAAGCTTAAAATACTAAACAACAATAAAACAGCAGAGGGTATTGATGAATGCAAAGTAATGCATATGAGGGAAAACAATCCTAATTAGATCTAAACCACAATGGACTTTAGCTATTATCACTCAGCACAAAAATCTCTGAACCATTATGGATAATTCCATGGAAATGTTGGTTTAATGATATGTAGTGATAAAAAAAGGCCAACCACATGCTTTCAGATTGGAAAAAAGGTAGCTGGGGATGGGTACAACAGAGGTTTGCAAGTCATAAAAGTTCTGGAATTTCTTGTCTGTGATTAGGGACTGATTATTTAGTCTAAAAATCATCACCGTAATAAATAAATTACAAAAAATAATCTGAAGACATCTAATAAAATCAACTTACAGTTTTAAATCCAGTAAGAGGAACTAATTTTTCATACAATGGACAAGCTGTCGAACTCATTGCTGCCAGGCTTCAAAGAAGTCACAAGCATAAACAAATTCTAAAACATATTAGGTGTATTAGTGGAGGCAGAATTGGCAATTCCCGAACACAGTGCTCCAGGCACAACCACCCATATATATCAGGATATATGCCTGATATAACCACCTGATGTATCAGGAAAAAGTGTTTGGTCATTTCCTAGTTCTGCTCACTTGTACTTTCCCAAAGCATCTGCTGCTGGTGGCAGGATAGTTGACATCCGACCCCTCTTCCCCACAAGTCTTTCCTTCTGCAAAGGCTGATTCCAAGGCCTGATCTTTTGTGTAGGAAATACTAACTCCCTTTGGTTTCCAGATTTCTATGATCATGTCAACCACTATTAACTGCTTCTCTGTTCATGTCCCTGTCCCCCTCTCTTTCCCCCATTACTTCCCATTGGCACCAACCAGAGAGAGCACTATTTCTTTTCTCAGGTAATGCCAGTCTCCTACGTGCCTTCATTACCCTTTCTCAAAGACTTTTAACTTTATGCAATGTGATGCCTTTCATAACCATTTTATAAGACAAGAGCACCCTCTGCCAAATTACAGATCCTTATTCCCAAACAATAAGATGGGGGGCAGAGAGAGGGAGGCGAAGCTACAGCTATTCAGAGCAAGGTTTGCCAGGACTTTTCAGTGTGGTCAAAACAAATATAATTTCCCCATGCCTAATGTCTGGAAATGTTTGAATAATTTTTGCTGAAATTTTCCACAACAGATTCAACTAAGAAGAAAATCAGCATGGAAAACTTCATCTCATAGAGATGCCAAATGGTTAAAGTCAGACAAAGTTATCAGCAGCTGCCAAGAGGGAGCTATCATGGACAATGTTAGGCAATCTTAGTAAAAACCTCACCTATTACAGCATCAAAGAACACAACATGTAGTAAAAAATATGTGATTACTGATGATTCTGATACAATGAAAGCATAGATTTCAATGATAGATTTTGGCAATCATTTCATTGCACATTATTTTAAGAATGCATTATTTTATTTTGTAAGATGTCATCAAATCCAAAAAATCCTTTCTGTCATGGGCCAAGAGGACTTTTAAAACTAGAAGTAATGAGACCATCAGGCCTGGCAATGACTGCAACAAATAACGCCCTACAATCCTCTTTGTTTGCAAGTATCCACAATTTTTTTTAAATGACTGTATTATGACTGACTCTCAGAAATGGTAAACCAACCTGATTAAAATGTGCCTTACAAACTGAAGAAAAGCCAGTTTTAAATGCAGATAAATATACACAGATCTGAGGGGACATCATCTACAAGGACATGTACAAAGTTCCTCCCTTTTCTCTGGACTATGAAGAGATGCTATATAGATATAAGCAAAATAATAAAAGATAGATTTGCATATGTGACTTCTGAGTTTTCTGGCTTTTGTGTACTTCTAAAAAAAAAAGTGGTCCATTCAGATTGATCTTCTCTATTAATTATATTTAAGGGATAATTACGCTCCCAAACTAACTAATAAAGGCCAAGTTTTTAGTTTGCCTGGAGAGTGGTTCAAGTGTCTACTCTATGGCTTTGTAGACAAGGAGAACTTAATTTTTCACAGATCAAGAAGACCTGATCGAGCTCACTTGTTTATTTCTGAATGTAAGCAGAAAGAGTTTCCACAAAAGAGAAAGGCTACTCACCAGTTTACTAGATCTGATCATTAATAAATCTACTGGTTTCAATCCATAATTCTTGCAGGTCTTCTTCACATCAGGGCCTGTGATGTGCCTCCCTGTATTTATGCCCCAGGGACCCTTTCAGAACTCCTCTGCCACTAGCCTAAAGGTAAAGGCAAGCTACGTACCATGTGCTTCTCCTCCCAATAAAAGCACCCAAAGGAAAGTCTATGATAAACTTCACTGAATTTTATATAGATAAAATGTTTAAATCTCCAGGGTTTTGCTCCAACTGAATGAATACAGGGGTGAATTGGGCTGTCATAAGAGGGCTCAGCAGAGAACTGGTCTGTGACTCGCATTTGAAACATGCGAAGTTACTCTGCAGGCTGAATAAATTACAGTGGAATACAGGTGATGAAAATATTGCTCAGAGGAAACCCCAACTTCTGCACCACCATTTACAGTCCTCTCTTCCCTATGAACCAGTCAATATATTAACATTTAAAAATAGCCATGCACTGTGAAATGCTGTCAAGTAACTTCAGTTTTTTCAGCTGAAGAGAATTTTAAGCTCAAACACGGCAGAGCTATTCTCAGCTGGGTTTGATTCCTTTCACCAGAAGATATTCTGATTCACAGATAGAGGAGACAGAATTCAGGTTGGCTGCTCACAGAAGGAGTCTGCTGAGCAGGTAATCAGGGATTTTATCTTCCCCCCCCCCCCCCCCTTTTTTTTTTTTTGGTCCTCTTTTTAAATGGATCGAATTCCATACAGAGAATCATGGAGAAACAATAAACATGGAAGCCTGGAATAGCATTTTTGCAGAGACAAGTTTCAGGATAGAATAACGCTTTAATTTTTTCCAGGCTTCCCACAGTATTGCTGGCAAGCCTTGAAAGCTGTAGAAGAGCAAGCAAACAGATTCCAAATCTCTACCATGGGCCAGACTGTATTTAGCCCTGCATGGGACTGTAAGAAGTGAGCGCAAGGGGAGAGAAAACAAAGAACCTCCTCCTGTGCTGAGGCATAAACCAGCGGGGAAACATGAGCATTGTCTCATGAGAAGATGAATCATGACATCAGTTTCTCCCAAAAAGGGCTGGGAAGAGTTCAGGAGTGACTGGTAGTTGTCCCTCTTTGGCAGTGGCCATCAGAGCTGTTCAAACAGAAAACATCTTTGCAAAGGACTGCTGCATTTCACCTGCCAAATTTCTTTACAAGTCTTGAGAGGACCTCAGATAAAATGCACAATGAGACAAGCCTTTCCTCTTCCAACCTGTCTCCATCACACGTCCCCATCTCAGTCAGAGTATGGAAGGGATGTCTGAATCCCAGAAAATCAGAAATTCCCAGGAACAAACATATAATGTGTGGACTGAGTACACAGACTAGGCTTCTGCAGGATTTTTGATGGTGGTTTTTTTTTTTTTTTTGCTTTAGTTAGGTCTGTCTTCTTTTTTTTTTTTAAGTCTTTCCGCTTTATGATCCTAGAAGCTGACGAAATATTATTTCTAAGAGAAAAAAGCTTTGAGTATTTTAGAACGCTACCATCATATGCTTGGAAAGAAGTAAAATATTCTGTCATCCCCACTATACAAGGCACAAAATGAAGATTGGGTGGTTTGGTTTTGTCACACAACAGCTGAAGGTGAAACCAAAATGAGCTTGCTGCTTCCACATCTAACAGACTCTGGTATGCTTTTACACCTTATCATTAATTCAGTTAAACATCTATGCAGCGTTGTCAAGAGTTCAGATTTCAGTGTCTCTACTAGTGGATTTACAAACTAACTAAAGGAATTGACACAGCCTTTCTATGGAAATATAACCTCTTCTTGACATAACTCTGCTACTTACTTAGCACACATGCTATACCACTTGTTCATGTGAAAACAACTAAACAACTAAAGGAAAGAAAGTGGGTCAAATTGGAGGGCAGGAATAAAACCATCTTCCTGACTTCCTTCCTACCAAACAAATCCCTGACTCTAAAATCTCTTTTGCTTCTTCCCATTTGTTTATCTGTTCAAACTTCTAACTTTGCTCCTAACTCAAATTGTCAACTATAGGGGATAGTTGACAGGATAGGGATAATAAAGAATAATAAGGGATAATAATTTTCTGAAGAGACCTCATGGTCATGCAGCTATACCCTTTCTTAATTTTTTTTTTGCACAGAATTCTGCCACTGCACGTCCTCTGCAGGAAAATCTGATCAAGATGAGTGTAATCAGTAGAAGACTGACAAAACTTCTCCCTGCTTTTGAAAAAAGAAAACCGAATTCCATGTAATTATTATCAGTCTACTCATATGACGATAGTCTCCTTTCTAACTATGTAAGCATAAGTTCCCTTTATATTCAGCAGCATTAAAAATTAACAGGATTTTTACTACTGTGCTTTTAAACTATAGGACTCATTCCTTTAAAAATAAACACATTGGAAATCAGTTCATCAGAGTCAAATGGAGATATACACAAAATGCTCTGAACAGTAGAAATGATCCTTTTGCAATCATCAATTAAAACTTGCACTTTGCTCTCTTAAATGTTATTAACATTTAAAACTGCTAAAACATCAAAACACCACGGTAACACATTTTTATCCTGCACAATTTAGTTCACATGCTTTTGACTCTTGTTGATATATTGTGACTTCAAAAAAGTTCTTCGCATTCAACAATACAGGTGCATAGGGTACATGGTTGCCTTTAACAAAAACATCACCAAGCAATATTCCTCTCTCAGTTTCTTCATATATATCAACTGTGGATGCAGCAGCATGATTATTTGTTATAGCCAAAGAAATGCTGAAGTGCTTATACAATTAAAAAAACATGGAGCCTTTACAATTTTAAAGTAGGATGCATTGATGCATCCTTCACAAATAAACAGTTAAAAAAGTATTCTTGGCAAGACAGAACTGCTGACAGTTTTTAACTTAGGTTTCTAAATGAATACTCCTTCTTTCCCTTACACTGGCCCCTGGCATGTTTTATGGGAGGATATTTAATAGACCCCATCAGGTCATAGTACACAAGGCTCAGAATTGGTTGCCTTTACTGAATAGGCTGGGAAAGCTGCCTCAACAAATCTGTTCATGCTTAAGGTCTGGTTGCTGCCAAGTGACGTGCTGGAGACGGCTGCCTTTCCATCCTCTGCTGTTAGTTTAACTGCACATTCACAGCAGCAAGGACAAAAGATATACACCACGACTACGCCAAAATGAGAAGCAAGACTGCTCTTAGACCCAAAATTCAACGCTGGTGGTGCAAAGCTGGTGTTTACTTTTTCTCTGGCTCAAGAGTTTTGAAACAAAAAAAACCCTAGTCCTGAGTTTCATCAGTCCTCTGGAGTCTGAGAGACTTGAGAAAGCTCAATCGTATTTAGAGATCTTCCTTTTATTAATCATAATAAATACATTTGAACAATAAATACATATAATCAGAAGGAGAGGAAAGGAAGACATAAAATAACAATAGATGCAAGGTTGGCAGTGGGGCAAAACTGATGAAATTGCTGGAGGATTCTGTCCTTATATAAAGACCCTGTCATGCTGCCAAGGTCAGTTGGAGCTTGGGTTATCTGTTGCCTGAGGCTACTCTACCTTATTTTTCATTCAGGGATCATTGTTCTTTGGTTGTTTATGTGGATTTTATTCCACCCTTTTCTTCATACTGTCTTCACTTTTCAGCTTGCAGTCCCTGAGGCGCACACCAGAAGCCCATCCTGGTTGTGCGCTGAGAAATCCAGACTACTCTAACGGGAAAGGGCAGTATTAAGTGCAACAGTTTTTCTCTTTAAAAGGGAGAGACACGGAGAGAAGGTATTTAACAAATCCTTTGCAAAAAGTGAAAAATTCACTAATTACTTTCAAGGATAGTTCATGTATCTAACCAGTGAGGGGATGCTATCTAAATATATTTATCACCATAAACAAAGTTAAACAATACACAATTTTCCCCGTATTTTAATGACATGTAATACATTACATATATCAGTACCATTAAGAGTACTTAAGAGATTCATCAGATGGGAAAACATGGAGGAGAAATTATGTAGGAGAGGAAAATGAAGGGGAGAATGAAAGGCAGATAACACAGTGTATAGTATTATATCATACACATAAAAGAATAATTGAGATTTTAGAATGGAGGATTTAGGTAAGACTTTTACAGGGAAATGTTGTATAACATGGGGCAGGGAAAGACTGAGAGACCAGAATCTCCCATCATGGGTGCTACAGTTATCTGTCGCATCAGCTCATTTAAAACCATTGCAAGGTATGCCAAAGCTTTCTTATTCCTTCTTTTAGGGTCAGTATCTGAAGAAAACTTTACAGGAAACACATTCAGCTTTCACAGGAAAAATTTTATCCAGGGGTAGAATCAAACCCTACCATTTGCAATGCCAGCTCCCGCTGACTGAAGTGGGAATTGGATTTGCTTATATCAAAGGCGACTTTGGCAAAGGTAGTCCCAAAGAGCCATGTAATAGGCTTCCTTATCCTTTCCTCTCTGTGGGATTTGAGATGATTTTAATGTGTCTTACATGCCCCTGAATGCAAGATGCAGAATTAATTAAATATTTTGCCTACTTTGGAATTCAAACTGTTAATTTGTTGTGCAAAAGAGGGGAAAAAGAGTTTAATCTAAAAAGAAAAACAATTAGTGCCATTAATGTAGCCATTATTTTTTTGTTTAAGTTTTGTTTCAGATATATTTCTGTATTTTAGGGACATTTCTTTCCTTTTTTTTGTTGGTTCCCAAGGTTATAGCATCCTCTAGGACAATTAGAACTTGCTGATGAAATAAGCAATTTTTACATCTTTAGGATAAAACTACTGCATACAGTTGGAGGACAGTATGCAGCCTAGGAGTCATTGTAAAAAACTAAATAATCTGTTATTTAGACATGAAAGATAACCACCACTGTAAGGTTAAGGAGCCTAGATTTTTAAAAGATTGCTTGACAGTTGAAATCAGATGGGATCAGCTCAAAGTTCCTCAAGTACTTAATAAGAAACAACTAAAAAATTATCTACTCTGCCTAAATTGTACACTTGCCATTATACATATATGCTTTAAACCTATTTTTATAATGCAATAAAGGTTTTATAGGAGAATAAGTACACTGCACAGCCCTTGGTGATGGTTCTTGTGTTGTAGAACACAGCTTAGTGAAAAGGAAACACCTGGCAATTTTTTATCAGCAGAAGATACTTTTTTCTTTGGAAAAAAAAAAGCCTAACTCATTCTGTGTCCACAGAGAAAGTTCATTTACTTTCACCAAAAAAACCAACCAAACAAACAAAAAAAACCACCCCAAAACAAACCAGTAAAGCTTTGAAAAGCACTTTCCCAACAGTGAACCTCATCAGAAATGGTTTTATGTCCCTTGTATGGGATTTACAAAATTCTCTGAGTGAACAGCATTAATCAAGGTCATGATTTGATTCAAGATCTGTCCCTACACCATGTCAGTTACACAGCTTTGGGAAAAGATCTTTAAACCTCTGTAGAAAAGACTACATGGAAATAGCTGATAAACTGGTATTGATTTTCACATATCACCCTTGTCAAAAGGATTTATTGATGTGTCAATGCATGTTGTGGCAAGGATCATAGCAGGATAGCTTTAAAGGATTTATGGTGAATCTATAGGCTTTAATACACTCTGTGGTAAATAACTAACAAGTACTGTGTATATTGATTCTTGTGATGTGGTCAATGGAATCTTTAGCCCACTAATTGTTGGTATTGACAAAAGGTTCATGATCTAAATGAGCAACAGAACATCACTCCTAACCAGCACTGCTCCAAACATGATTTCTTCACCATTTACCTCCTCAGGAACAATGCTTAAATGCAGAAGAATTTATCAGGACTCTGTCTTACTAACTTCAGCCAAAGTCTGCTTAGCTTTTAGACCCCTGTTCTCCACCCTGCAGTGGTTCCATGTATGTTTAAGCATCTTTAACTCATTGTCAAAGTCAAAAGACAGTTAACTGTGGCTACGAAATAAACAATTATTATTCCTCATTAGGACTTCTAAGTGGGCATCTTACTCCAAATTCAGACACTTGCCTGTACTACTAGTGGTTTATTATTTTCAATGCTTTAAAAATTTGGTATTTAAATATATATGGGTAGGTACATAGATGAGACTCCAATTTAATGTCTGCAAAGAATTTTGTGAGAAAAGAATTATTTTGGGGTCTGTATAGGTGTGTGCTCATTCCTGGCAGCTTAATGTCTCAGCCCAGGTCTTTAATTTCATTATCTACAAAGAAATAAACAATTAAATAGTTGTAAAAGATTTATCAAATTTACTGCTACTGTAAAAAGAATACCCAGAACTAATATAACTGGTTAATTAATTATCAGTTAAACAATATATAAAATTTCCATTCATACTTACGCAGAACTAGGTAAACACAGCGTGTGTATGCAGAGTATTATTGATTCATTCCATTAGCCTTGTGTCTTACACTGAGTAATAAATACAGTTTACAGTGTTTTTGAATGTTTATCAGATACCTCAGAGACCCACTAGCCTGTCTCTCAGTATCTCAAACACATTGAAACAAAATACACTCATAAAAACTCCAACACCTCAAGACAAAACAAAGAAAAACAAGCAAGCAAGCCCTGAAGCTTGCTTTCTAAAGACCAGAAAACTGGTCTTCAGTATACCTCTTTCTCCTCAACAGCTTGAAAAAAATATAATATTATTTTACCAGAGTTGGATTAATTTATGACTAAAACAGAAGAATAAATTAAAAACTAAAGATCCCTAAGAGCAAAAGCAGGGGTTTTTGTTTTACATATTTATCCAAACCAATCTGTAGGAGGGCATCTAGGGATGGGATTTCAACCTTATGTTTAAATACTGATAGATCATATAGAAATTTAACATTACCTTCACTGTTGGGCTTTTTTTTTTTTTTTATTTGTGTACTATTTACTCTTTATTTGAAGCTTTAATTGCTTTCGTGTCTTTCTACGGCAATGTTTGCAAGCATGTTTAAAAAGCATTTTTGCCTGGGCACTGCAGATTGTCATTGCCTTAAGTTTGTTCTGCTTTCCTAAAAGGGCAATTTGTGGCTTGTGGTGAACAAGCTTGTGGTGGGGACAGTAGTAAAACAGACAGTCTCGGTGTCTAGCCTACTTTAAAGAGGGTTGGCTTGAGACGGCACTTCCCTTTACATCAGTTCTATACAAGCCAGTCATCAGCTTAATAACTACAGAAAAACCCAACAATTTCCTAAGTAAATATTCACCAGTTCAAAGCATGGAGCCTACCTGATACTCGTACATACATCAAATGTGTGCTCAGAGAAACTGTTTCTAGCACATAGCAACAAATGCTAAATCAAGTAATTTTTAGTAAAATTATCTAAAATTGAATCTATAAATGTATTTAGTGCTTGCGCTTTCTTGAGAACTTGAGCCAGTCTGTGTTACTGAACTCCCTCAGACCTTTTATTCCCAATAACTTCTAGGTAAAATGATGTGATTGCAAACACAAGTTACTGAAGCCACAACAAGTCAAGGAAAATGTACTCAAACAATTTGTCTTGACTCAATTACGAACCTTAATAAACTTTCTTATCCTGATTAATAACACTGAGGTATATGTTTAACTTTGCACATATGCCTAAATCCCATTTACTTTGGCAGTTCTTAACAGCTCTGCTGTACTGGGACCCTTTGCTCAAAAAGAACTTTCATTACAGGCTAGCTACTGGCCTCATTTCTTATTCTTCTAAATTCTTACCACTATATTATAAAATTATCTTTCTGCCACATTCAGGTCATGTGTCTTAGAAGCAGTGGATATGAATATAACATATAGCCTGAATATCTTATATCTAGGGTAACAACATCAGCAGAAGGGCAGCAAAGTAAATTCTTAAAGCTTTTCAGCATCCATTAAACCAGGGTCTCATTTCAGAAATAAAAAGCTGCCTTTTCAAGCACACACACACTAACCTACCAATCACTGATTTATATCTGAATAAATAAATTTTAACCTGTTAAGTCCAATTGTATTATTTAATTCATAAAATGGATGAGATCTTCATTAAGATCCAGAAATTCTTCTTACATCATAATACATGAGTAAAATAGGAAGTTATTAATAAAGTATACTGTGAAGGGTAATATAACTAATGGGTTCTGCTTTGCAGGGTTAGAAGGCTGACTAATTATTGGTATTGTTCTTTACAATCTCGTGATGAGATTGATAATAAAATACCACATGGGACCTCACCATCTACTGCTCAATTCCATATTTAGCTGGCAATTTAGCTTCATCTGAATATCATTTTCAGCAGCTCCTTAGACAGCCAAATGTTACAACTAAGCAATATAGGCACCCATTGCAGGCAGTGTTAGGTATCCTGTGCAAGAAGCAGGAAAGGCAATACAGAGCAAGGAGATAAGCATCCTGCATCTACAGTGTAGCATGCAGGTATGTAAAATGCAGTATAAAAAACACCAGTTCTTATAAGTTACTTGACAGGCAGAAGTGTAGTTGGAGAAGTCAGAATGATGCATGATCTCTTGCTGAGACTTCTGCCATTATATCATAGTTGTGTACAGCACGCTACAAAAACACCACATTATTTAAAAAGCATAAACTAAATAAAAAGTTGCAAAAAATGACACTTAAAAGCAATGCAAAAGAAAATGTTCTAATTACAAAAGATGGCACCTGGATTCTCAGTTAATTGTGGTATTTCACTCTTCGAAGATGTAATTTTCTTCTTTGTTCCATTCCACCAGAGTGACATTCAGTCCTATGGCACAATACCAAAGGGGTGGCTAAAAGGTTAGTAATATAATGCTGATCAAGGGCAGCAAGGTTTGGAAAATAGGTTTAAAGGTGGTAGGTAACTAATATGCCTGCTTCACTCCAGGCCACAGCCACCAGAGCCAAAGCCAACCTCAGAAGGATACGTTTATCTATCCCTATCTTACAATTCTCCAATTTCATTATCTTTAGGAAATTTTAATATACACAGTTGAAGAATATTTTGAAGAATGGGAAAGTTACTGAACTGAGAATATCTTTATAAAATATATTTGGCAATGATTCATATGGTGTTTGCTGGGGACATTGCCCTGGCTGATGAGAGAGAAGGCAATGACGCTCCACCATGAGATATTTTATGTTTTCAGTAACTATCAGCACTGTCACTAAAGGCTGATCTGCAAGTGTCTCCTGTGTCCAATTATCACTACCCATTTTGGTAAATGACAAGTTATCAGGACAAATCTGTCTTCCAGACTCCTTCTGGGTATTTAAACACAGCACTTTTCCCTGTTTCAAGCTAAATCTGTGGGCATAAGCACTAAAAAATGAAGTTTACCAAATTTATGGCAAGACTGCCTTTCTTCTTTTGAAGAAACCAAACAGCTTTTTATGGTTTAAGTACACTTTCTTTCTTTACTTTTTCTTTTTATGTAGAGATGGTTTGATCTTTTCTACACCACATCAGGTCATAGAATGAAAACAGGACTTCAGAAGAAACAGATAAATCCAGCCACTTTCAAAGTGATTGTAATTTGCAGCAATAAATAGGATTCTATCTAAATATGATTTGTTTCCCCTGCAAATCAGCCCAATATTATAAACTGGTCTCTTCAAACTTACACTGTATTATGAAGTGTAACCACTTTTACCTGGCACAACTTGGGCTCAGCTTCAGGCTAGTTTCTTTGGGCAGGACTGTGAGCTATTTCTTAGGTCTCATAGATGACAAACAGCAGATTTCCCAAAGAATCTCAAAATCTGGATGGTTTTCTTTGGGAATGCTGTCTCCACTGGACAGAAAGGCTTTTTCTCTACATAACCAGAGACCTTCACTCTTCATCCACTCCTATTCTTACCTGGGAGAAAACAGATAATGTAAGATTTACTCCTCCTCCTTTACCATCCCTGCTGATGACAAACGTTTGTTTTTAAACATTCCCAAGTTATAATTTCAAGTGTCAATTTCTTTTTTTACATCTTTAACAATTTTTAACTGTAATCTGTAATGCTTTCATAATTAGAGGTGCCCTTAAAGATGTGTGTGAAATTCAACCTTGCAATTAATCTTACTCCAGCCACTAGAACACACTGCCCTGAGGTGGCTGGCAAGAGCTGTAAGGCTGGTCCCAGCAGCAGTCTTGTGCTCGCTTTCTGTAGTGGCCATACTGGGGGAGAGATGAGGCAAAGGAAGGAATTTCTATACAAGCCTGACTGTCCTCAGTGTCTTGGTTATGATTTCCTTTGTCATCCTCCTATGTTCCAACTAACAGCACATAGAAGACAAGCTGCATCCTAGAAAGAGACCCCATTTGTTTCACTGCCAGCCAGGTAAAAAGCTCCTCAAGCAAGCTCTCTCTGTGAAAAACGAGGCAGACATCTCAGTTACCTTCTCGGGCTCCTCAAAACCACCTAAAACTGATCACACTCAGAGTTTGGTGACATGTTTGCTGTGTAAGTACGGTAGAGAGACTCCAGACAAAGGCACAGCTCTAGGCAGCATTACAACAAGGAAAAGCTGCAAACTAAGCTACCAAAGGTACTCAGGAGGCCATGGAAAACCCCCAGAAGGGCTTAAAAGTAGCGGAAAGCTGTTAATCCCCATAACCTCTGGGATGCCAAGTTCTGTGCCATTCTTCCTTAGCTACCCAAGCAGATTGCAATGTTTATTTTTCTTGAAGTAAGTTTCCAACTGTTTTCAACTTGAAAATATTTTCCAAAACCCTCTGGCCCTGCCAGGAGCAAACGTTTTGGTGCCTGTCAGGATTGGGGCTCAGTGCTCAGCTCCTCTCACTTTCTGGTGCTTCCCCTGTGAAGTGGGGAGTTACTACTTCTTCCCAGCTCTGTTAACCTTGTTTATTTAGATAGAAAACTTGTTGGGAGAGGAACTGTCTCTCACCATATGTATGTAGACTATTCCGAACAATAAGGCCTTTGCCTCTCCAGGCACTATCAGCATTTAAGTAAGAAAGCCAAGTGATGATAATTCTTAAAAAAAAAAAAAATACAGGGAAAATAACCTAAAAATCACCAGAATTGACATAAAACTCTCCAGCAGATGGGGGCCTAGCACTCCCTGAGGGCCCTGCTTATGCGAAGACCAGTTACTTGTAAACATTTATAAATACTGGCAAATATGTACAGACTTTCTCTGAAGTAATCACATTCCCCTCCTCTTGCATCAGAGGCAGCTGGTGCTGTCTGAAATATACCCCGTTTTTACGTCATATCTACACATACATATATGTCTGTAAAATGAGTTCTTGTATCTGCTGATGTGTTGAGGGCAAAGAAAAACTCCCATGAAAAGGTGGTTCTAAGAATCATTATTTTTGATGGAAGTATTGCCTGTGCAAAACATATAAAGCAAGCATTGCAGTTGGCTCACTCAAATTACTTTAGATCTCCCAGCCAAGGTAAGTCACACTGTTCATTTACTGGTAGGGGCATTTTAGCCTGAAGTTTGCCTGACAAAATAATGAAAATCTGTTTTCCAAAATACAAAATTACAAGTTATAATGTCCCACTCAAGTGTTTCAAGTCATAAGTCATTTATATTTATAAAATATAGTGGCTGCTGAGTATTGTAATAAAGTAACAAAAGTCAGATTCAAATTAACAAACTGCAATAAAATCAAATAGTAAATATAACCCTGTCATGGTGAAAAACAAAAATATTTTAGGAAGAGTATGATTAAAACTATCTTTATTGACAGCAATAATCACAAAATAAAATCAGTTCTCTAAGCTCCATATGACAACTATTCTAACAAAAAGGACGCCCAACAGGATCAGAGTTACAATATACAAAGCCAAAGAAATTTAACTGGAATGAGAGACCCAGTTCCCATCTGCTGCTCTGAATGGCTCCAGCTCTGACTGTGGCAATGAGGTTTTCATTAGGGAACAGGCACTGGATAACTACCTGAATAAATACGGCTTAGCTGTAATGGCATATTTCTAGAGAATATAGAGAACACACTGAATACAGATTGTGCACAAAAGTCACCACATGGTTTGAGACGAAATCTCTGCCTTCATGTATTTGGGAGTATATATAGTAAGCACAGTGAATAAAAGCAGCCAAGTATTTACCTTCCACTGCTTAATGGGGTCTGTCTGTCTGCAGCATTTGAATCCCTGTCCCACGGTGCCCAGTAAAGCCCTCTGCAATTTGCAGGGCTGCATCACTGACACTGGACTGGCTAGACTGCACAGCTGCTACCAGGGATGGAGCACCTCCTGATCAAGCACATCAAAGGTTCAGCCCTTTCTGGCACTGTTAAAAGCAAACTTTCCAGCACCCTTCTCCAATTTGGTTCATTTACCAGCCCCACTCCTGCAGGTGTGCTGTCAGCACAGCACAAAACAATCCACCAAAACAGCAGGTTGTTATTTCCATGTTTGAATTCCCAGTCCTCCAGTGCACTGGAAGGCTGATGATGGTTTCCCAAAGCATCAGCTGTGATCTGAAGAGAAGCACCTTGATTAGAGAAGCACTGAAGAGCAGCTACAGGAGTCGTACGATTCTGGCATGTGGAAGCGTGACGCCTGGTGGCTGTTTCCTCTTTTCCCACCAAGATGAAGAGGAAACTCACTTGGTGCTTCTAAAGTAGAGTTTTCTTAATTATGTTGTCTGATCACTTTAAAGCACTATTTGCACACAAACATTGTACAAGTTAACTGCATGAGAACAAACTAGCTGATAAGGGTGGTTATGTAGGTGGTTTGAATCCCTTTTAAGACAGAGGTTATTTACATCTGTTTTGAAACATCACATCCAAGGCCACACCGTATACTCGCCTCATGTTTGCACCTAACATGGATATTCCAGATTTCAGGGTTTGCATGAAACTCGGCTGCACTGCAGACTGCTCAGAGAACAGCCACTCTGTCCCAGAGTGAGAACAGCTCCCTCAAAGCCAGGGAGAACACTGAATGCTGTCCTGGTTTGGGTCCAGATCAGTCTGGTGAGACCTCCTCAGTGAAAAGTAGCCAACGCAGATACAAATAAACTGTGCTAAAATTTGAATGCAACTCTTGGGTGTTACTTAACCTGCCAAGGTAATGAGCTGATGGAAAGGCAGCAGGGAGGAGTGAAGAAAGCGAAGTGAACAACCAGTACCCCGAGGGACTGTTGGTACTGGGGGCTGTTGCTTTCCTGGAAAAGATGCAGCATATAAAAAATTGAGGTAAGAGTGGCAACAAAAGGCCTGAGGGGGGTACAGGTAGGAAGGATGGTATAAGAAGCAAGGGAAGAACAATGAAGGCAGGAGTAGCCGGAGAAGGGAAGATTACCAGGAATCACGCTGATTACTTATTTTTAAGCAACCTATAGTTCACAGTTAACAGGCTGTGTTTGTTCAAACAGGCAGTGATAGCTATTGGAAAGTTCGGACTCCAGCTTTACAGGAAACAGAATCCTTGCATGGATTCATGTATAACTTACATAACTTGTTTTCTGTGTAACAGTTCTCTCCTGCATGCTATCGTACTAAATCTATTTCTTCTAGTGCAGGGGATTCTTGGAGGTTTTTTTCTGGACTACAAATACAGGGTCCAGAGAACTACTCTCTGTTCCTTCTCCCCACCTTTGCTCTTATTCCAATCCAAGCCAGTGTAGGGGATGTTACAAAACGAGGCAGTTATAAAGAGGTCAATATCACACTACATTTACATTTTAAGGAGTTTTAGGAGAGCTATACAAGAGTATTGTTCCCCTCAGCTTGTTCTATTTAGGAAGGCTTAGAATAACATTTAAAATGACATGTCTACTCCGATAAAACACTAGAGGGCTTGGATGCCATGTCGTACTTCCACAGAACAGTAAATACAAAGAGCCTTACTATGGGAATATGAATATTCACTAGTAACGGAGGGAGGTGAATTGTTATGCAAGTGGCAATATCCACTGTATACACTGAAATTCCTCCTGCTTCACTCTAATGCACAATGTTCCTCTGCTTTTAGATAGATGTATCTGAATATACTTTGTGTTGTTAGCATTTTTATAAAATCTGACATAAACTGATTTAGTTTTAAAAAAAAAACCTGAATATCACATTATTTATAACATTATTACATTAATCAGCTTGTTGTAAGCAGCTAAGAGAAGACACAGTTTTTTATACAAGCTGAAATACTTTATCTGCAGAAAGTAATAGATGAGTTAAATACAAATAGGAAAGCTTAGTGAGGTGTAAAGTCTCACACTTGAACTTCAAAAGTGATGTAATTTTAAACTGACTTAACACTATTTTAAGTCTGATTGTTAGAAAGCCTCAATCATAATATTTGTTAAAGTACCTTATATTATTAAAGATCAGAATATGGTGTTGGGAAGTCTCTGAAACATGTTTAAAGGTCCATATCCAAAAGTCCATACCATCTTCAGCTTTGATACTCAGCACCACTATTACCAAGCCTTCAGGAAGAATTTCAATAAAATAGCAGTAAAACCCTCCACTAGCAGATCTGCTGGAAAAGTGTCCACAAAAAGACATTACTTCATCACTTGGACATGGTAGGAAAGCCAAGTTTGAATTCAGCCTACAATCAGTGGATGGGCTTCACAAACAAATAAACCACGGAGAATAGGCTAATGGAAGAGAATAATCTGGCCAGAGGAAGCAGTAGAGGAAAAAAACCCCAAGCCATTACTAAAACACATTATATTATTAACTGTTACCACATACTATGACAAGGCAAATAAGGAATAATTTAACTGAAACATTTAGCCATTTCTCCTGCTTGCAACTGTCTGCAAATGGGCTCCTATTATTATTATTACTATTACTCTTCAGAGTTGCTCAATGAACAGTGTATTGAACACATCTCAGCATATAATGTTTGCAACTGTTCACAGAGCATATTCCTTAGGTAATTCGTTAGATGCAGTTCAACATTTACACTGTAGAATCATCTGGGTAAAGCACAGAATAAAGTTTATGTTCCCTGACTAGCTAATATAAACTTATAAACAATTCTTACCTGCAACACATTACAAAAATATTTTGTTTAATTTAATCTTGGCTCTATCTTAACAATAGAGTTTTACAAATCTTCACAATGTCTACAGTTGAAAAAAAGCCTATAGGCATTGTGGTGAACTTTAGTCTCTTTACATTTAAATTGGCATTAAAAATAAGCCCCAAGAATAGGCTTCAAGTGTCTTTTTGTTGTGTTAGGAGGCAGCAAGGAAAAACAGTTGCATAAGTGCATCGAGCCCCAAAAGCCACTTATGTGCTGTGTTCTGCACATGGTAGCAAAGCATTCAGAAGTGAGGCAGATAATATTCTACAGAGATGCATTAGAATACTTCTCAATTTAAATTTCTCAAGACCTCCATTACAGCAATAAAGCTCACCCCAGTAATTTTACCCTTCTGAATAGGCTGAACATTAACTAAATCAGAATCAAACCACTGTGTGAAGCTTAGAAAATAAAAAAATAGCAAAATCAAAGCTGCTATGAAGAAACAACTTCCAATAACAAATATAACTTTTCTGTTACACTTTCCCAAAACTAAGACTCAAATACAGGGAAAATTAATGTTTGAGGTTTAATTACTGTGCTTTTCACCAGTTGCTTCATTATGATTGGTACCATAGTCACTAAAAAGCAACTGTAATTTGATTGAAGGAGACTGCAGTACTCTGATATATAAATATAGAATACTTAAATTTGATTAGTTTATCATGGATTTATTTTATTCTCATGCTTTTAATAATAGAAAATTGCCTTTCTTCAAAATTTGAGCCCATTTTTACTGTTTCAATGAAAAATTCAAATGTTGATTTTAGACCTACATTCTGAATTTAAGAACGATATTGATGGGAATATATCACAGCAGTGTCACTGCGTGTCACAATCTATGGATAATCAGTGGAGGACAGAGGGGTCTTTATTTGCCAGTGCTATTTGGTCTTGTGTAGACCTCATTCCTATCCCACAATCCATGACACCAACTCTTTTGGATCACAACCATACCTGTTATATGGATATGTATATGTTTTTAAGACTTTTGGATGAAAATCATTATTCTGGCATAGTCGTCTACTTTTCTAAATTCCTTGTAGTTTGAGAGAAAGAGATGCTCTGAAGCTGCAATTTATTGGGTCTATTTTAAGTGTCCACATTGGAAGGAGAGAAGTAGTTTTCTATGCAAATATGTTTCTCTCCAGTGATCATACATGTAGTTTAGAAATGTGACTCAGAGGTGACGATCCACATTCGGTCAGGTGACTTCCACTCCTTGTGTTTACAGAAGTCTCCTATTTTGCACATAATCAGAACTGTGGCCGGTGTGTTGTGAGCAGGGCTGGATCCCAGATTTCCCTACTTCCAGGTGAGCGACCTATTCCCTAACCTGTGGTCTAGAGTCTCTTTGCCAACCCCATCCTTCCTCGTAAGCATAGATGTAGCTCTCTGGGTCCATTTGCTCACCAAAAGAAAGAGAGCTGAGGAATATCTTCATCACCAGCACCTCAAGCAAAGAAGTAGTTTTGGGATAGAAAGGGATAAAAGGCTGCTCCAGAAAGCATTTGAGCCAAGAGCCCCAGTGAAACAAATGTTTGTCTGCAAACCAAAGGAATACTCCTGGTCTTCCTCCTATCCTAATAAAGTCATGAGGGTTGCAGGTTCCCCACCCAGTGTCCTGGCTGCCGTAAATCCTGTTGTGAGTGTATGGTTAAGCAGCACAGCTGAGCCTGTCCAACAGCACCTTGTGTCAAAATGAGCAGCCTTTCAGCCTCCTTCCCTTTTTCTCATGGCTCTGCAGGCCCTCCACCTCCTACATTTGGGTTCATCTGACTCCTGTTGGCCAGGTCAGGTCATTCAACTGACAAAACACTGCAGGGATTTGTTGGTTGGCTGTGGCAGCTTTCTGTTTCTTTAGCAAGGCAAATCAGTTCATGTAGGGGTTCAACACGTGCTATTGCAACTACAAGAGCAGGCACGGCTGGAGGGAGATGACCTTGACAAGAACCAGAAGCTTAGGAGGCCACTGACAAAACAGGCCAGCCAGCAGCAGAGCTCAGTTAGCACCATCATTCAGCCCTCCCTTGTTCCTTCACAGTGCCCCCCCAGGCTGCACTCAGACCCCTCTCTTCCCACTTGTGCTGCAGAGACACTGCCCTATCATTGCATCTAGCTGAGCTGTTTGTTCACTTTCTAACCCATTTCTATGAATTGATTCCAGTTAAAACCAAGAGCCATCTTATAAAAAATAAGAGGCAATGGTTTCTCAGAGAAGGGTTAGAGAGCAAACACAGAGTTAAATGGGCATAACCTCCAGCTAGGGCTAACGAGTGATCCATTTGCTCTGGATCCACAACTGCATTCCCAAGTGGGACACAAGAAAAATGGGCATCACTGTGCTTCCCTCCTGGCTGTCTTCCTTCCACAATGAAGAGGTGATGGAGATATTCAGTGCTATGTAGGACTGAGCTCAAAATAATATTACCTAGCCTGACCAATTTTGGCATATTTTTCCATCTTTAACACTAGAAACCACAAGATATCCTCCAACAATTAAATACAGTCAACATGGGAAATCACATATTTCTTGGCAGAGCAAGTACTCTGGAAAGTTCCACTGGATTTTATTTCACAGACACATGCCATCCATACACTTGTTAAAATTCAACTGAACTATAACTAGCTTTTGCATTAGCATTTAGGAGCAGACTTAAATTCACAGGAAAGCGTCTCTAAACAGAAAAGAATATTATGTGCTCTTTCAAATGTTTTAAAATTTGGTTGAATTAAAAACCTGTGCTGACAGCTATATATAATAATTACGTCATAATTCGAAATGGGCAGACTTATGCGGTTTTGAATGAAACACGGACACCTCAGCTTTCTTGGATGATCTATTTTAGATTATTATAGACTACTAACACCCTGCTCTACTGGGTGGTTATTTAGCAGAAAAACATATTGTTAGCTGTATTTATTAGAGAGTGTATACATATACAAATATATACATATATATGTACATATGTGTGTATATATATTGGTCAATCAAAATCCGAAAATTTAACTCTCTGGACTGAAATATTTTAAGTTGTACCAACTGTAAAGCATCTATTTTCTGGATGACAAACATTTGATGCATGAAATAATGTCAGATATACAATTATCAAGAAACAGTTTTGAAAGTTTACTCAAATAGTCTAATTCGGATTTAGATATAAACAACCATAGTAACTTTTATCCTGTGCTTTGAAATATTTTTAAAACTACATTGTTAGCTACAATTACTGATATAATGCTCTGAGTACACCAAATTTTTCATCTTCCACTTAAGAGTGAAATAGTTTCCAACTGGAAAACCTTTTGTGTGATACTAACTTTTGTTTCTTAAATGGTCTGGTAAAACCAACAAAACTTTTTTTTCTTTTTTTATAAATTTGTAGCTGATGTGAGATTTCTTTGGAGACCAGGGAAATTCCAGGGAATCTAAAGTTTTGGCAGGTCTCTGGTTACCACAGGAAAACCTGAACAGATTTATAATGTAAAATTTTGCACATTTTCTCTGGCAATGAACACAGTGTTTAAGCAGTCTCTATCATCACAGAATCCAATAAAATAAAAATGAAAAACAATTAATGGAAACTTCTTAAAAAGAAGGAAAAATATAAATCCAAAAAATCTTTGCATTGACACAAAAAATATCAAATTAGCCTTCTGTTTTCCCCAGTTGCTTTATCTGAAATATTCCCCTGATCTGGGAATGTTACACAAACACTTCTTCTAGCATAAGGAAAGAAAGGCATGGTGGGCAACAGGGATAAGCCCAAAGAAGAAAAAGTCACCATCTTCGGTGACAGCAGTAGCTTAAGCCTGCTAACAGTGTTTCTTGGGAACTGCAGCTTCTCCCTGCTTCTTGAGCTTCGCAGGCACTAATTTTGTATGCTGTGAGTCACAGAGATGAAAAGTGTGGGCATTGCTCTGTAGCAAAGAGCATACAGTGATGCCAGGATTTTATTCCTCCTAGGAATTAAACCAGGAGTGGGGAGGAGTCTCCCAAAATTGGAATTTGGAAAGACACAGGCTGTTCATACAGAGGGAAAGAAAGGTGAGAACTAGCAGACAAATTACAGTCAGAACCTTGAAGATTTAAATCTCTGTGTGAGTGTAGGTGCAAACTATTGCAGTTTTGCTGGCTTGGCTTAGAAAAGCAAGTTGATGGATGAAAAATCATAACTGAAAAGACAACAAAAAGATTATAAACATGCAAAAACAACAACAAAAAACATCATAGAAAACCAGAGTGGGAGCAGTCAAGAGGAGGAAAAGCAGGGAGAGGAGGAGACTTGAGGGTGGTGCTAGAAATAAGTTAGATGAAACTAATATAATAGCAACAATTGCTCTCATGGATCCTTTCTCAGAAATCATTTGCCAAAGTAAACAACTGAAGATCATTTCTGGGGATTAAAAAAAAAAAGGAAATTGGGATGTTAGTTCTCCATCTCACACATTTGAAGAAAAAATAGAATGACCAGCAGAGGAGGCCACTTCCTTCAAGAAAGAAATACATGTAGGAAGGAAGAACACCGTCCCTAGGTCAAGGAAAGCAACCTCCCTAAATCAGCTGAAAGGAGCTCCTTCCTAGAAATACTTGTTGGTGAGCTCAAACACTTATGGTCATGAAAAGAAACCGGGCAACGTAAACCAGGATGCAACTATCACAAAGATACAAGCTATTTTTGCAGAATCTTGCCTAAAGTCAAAATAGATTGTAGTATTTCCTCGCAATACCTTTATTTCCAGTGATTCTCCACCACCTTCCTAAAGGTAGAAATAGCCTCCTTCAAACTTGCTTAGTCCAATATTCAGGCTGCAGCCAATGCTAGTTGTGTCCAGCAGGCACCTGTGAGATACCTGTGATTCCCTGAACAACCATCTTTAAACAAGGGAATTGTATGCATAATTGCCTGTATCACAAACAGTTGCTCTGAAATAGCATAGTATTTTAAAAGTGAACTGAATTATTGTTTAGCCACCCTGAAGGTAAATAATGAAATAATCCAGCCACTTAATTTTTGAGATGAAGTTGGCCAAACATTCTAAAACTCTGCAGCAAACAAAAACTTAAAAATAGGGTATTTCCTGAGCAGGACTGCTTTATAATACTGATGAATTGATACTTGCTAGACAAAAATAGCCTTTGTGTGTGAAAGAGCAAGAGAGAAACTGATTTCTCCCCCACCCCCCCCCCCCCCCCCCCCCCCCCC
>VYXB01005981.1:371-19215 GCA_013397135.1 Pachyramphus minor
TCTTTAGTAAATGTGCAAATAAAGAGCCGGGGAAGGAGGAGGAGGAGGCGGCTCGGGTTAGTTTAGTCTTTGTGCTTTCTCGTTTCTCTCGCCCGCTCGTTGCTGGCCACTCTCCGGCGTGTGACTGTGTCCGGCTGGCTGCCGCTAAACTGTAGTTCCTCTGAAAATCAGAGAGACGGATCCCCCGGTCCGGAACAATGTCAGTCAGTGGACTTCCAGACCACGCTTCGCCTTCACTTAATCCAGCCACTGGGTAAATCCGTATTGCTTTCAGTGTTCATTTTCCCCCTTAGTATTAAGCAGAAAGCTACGGACCCAGGCAAAGAGCTCCTCTCGCGTACTTTCCCTTATACTCCCAGATATTGAATAGTTTCAAGGACAGTTTCAAGAAAAGCACGGAGGAGGGAGGGGAGGAGGAAGGGGGAAGAGGGGGAAAAAACCACCCAGCCCCTCTTCAGACAGTAATTACAAACGGAGAGTTGCACTTACAAACTTCCAGCATTTTGCCCCCAGAACAGTCCAGCGGCCACTTTTCCTTTGTGTTTTTGTATATTCCATGCCCGGCCCGGCGGGTGGGTGGCTGCCGATGGGCTGTCGGCGCTGCCGATGCCGGCGCTGCCCGCGGCCCCTCGGTGCGGCGCGGCGCGGGGCGCTGCGGGGGCGGGGGGCGGGTGTCACCGGCGGAGGGAGAGCGCGGCCGGGGACGCGGCGCCCGGGAGGCCGGGGCGAGACACGGAGCCTCCCAGCGGCCGCCGAGGGGAGTCGGGCTGCCGCCGCCGCTCCCCGGGAGGTATGTGCATGGGAGGAAGCCGAGGAAATCCCCGCTCCCCTCCTCGCTCTGTACCTGAGTGCCGAGCCGGGCGCGGAGCGGAGCGGCCGCCGGTAAGTGCAGCCTCCCGCACTCTCCCTCTTCCCCCGGCGGCGAGACCTTCAGGCGAGTACGAGGGAGTTATTGAATTAATCACGGCGCTGTGCTCCTCTACCGGCTGGATTTCTCTGGAACAGACGGTAGAAAAACAAGCAGTGCCTTCTAGGGCGCTCGCATGCACGGGACGAGGCGCACGACACGAGGTCAGGCTAGGGATGTGAGAGCTCCACGCGCTGACAGGAGCTTCCCGGGTGTCCGGGGCAAGTCACGTAGCGCCGGCACTGTGGTTCCTCCCCGGGAAAGCCGCAGCCCTGGTGCTTCTGTCGCCCGGCTCCTCTCTTTAGAGCAGGGGAGATCTGCAAGATCTGGCCCATGGAACTGGCCTTGCTGCAACTGGCAGCCGTCAGGTTCTGCGTGTTGCTGTAGGTGAGCTGTGAAGGAGGATGCAGAAATAGCTGGGAACTGGCCGCCTTTATTAAAGCAATATGCTGTTGTACTACAGTGGCTGTATTAGCCAGATTCCCAAATACCTCCGGGAATAAAAATGGCCCCCCAAGTACGCCAACACACATCCCTGATGGAAATCCTCTAAGGTCTTTTTGTACTCAGGTACAGCCCTTAGTACATGGGTGCATCTTCTCATTCACTTCTGCAATGGGTCCAATCAGAAAAAAACACAATTTCATCGCAGCATATTGAGAGCATTAAGCTAAGGATGAGAAGTTGATGATAACCCTCTCAGGTGGTTTTATTGCCTTCCAAGGTCACACAAATAAATACTTTGAATGCTAATGATGAAATGACACGTTCCTCGAAAATCCCCCAAACTATGAAAGATACACAGCATTGGACATATGGGAAATATGAAAGACCCTGCTTTTATGACCCCCATCTCCTTCATGTTGCAACATGGGCTTCCAGGATCTGGCTCAGTGAGCACCAGTTAGAGCCCCCAGCATGTTCAGACCCATGTTTGTCTCAGGAAAGGCTTTGAGACTTTGCCGAGGGATGAGGTCTGGGGGAGCAGGCTTGGCGACGTGCTACCTTCAGAGGAACCCATTATTGCTAAGAGGAAAAAGAGATTTTTTGTTCCTTTAACCTTGAACAACTGAGGAAGAGTGGGTTATTATTTGATACATAACAGTTACTTGCATCTGTTGAAAACAATGGGTTGGCACAGCTGGAAAATAAAATGAAATTATAATGTTTGTAAAATAGCAGACAATGTTACCTTTGCTTCAGGCTTCACTTAGGCTTTTATTTGTTCTTTACAGCTCAATGTTATTGCTGTGCTTAGGAGGGTCAGTCACAGAACACATGTGCACCAGTAACACAACAATCTAATGGAGAACAAACAGGGGTATTTTAAATGACAGCTTGGCTGGGATTTTCAAAGTTGGCTGTGGGAATATGAAATCGGTGGTGCTGCTCTGGAACTCTGGAAGCTACCAAGGAGTCTGAATGAGTTCTCTCTCTTACAAGATTTTGTAGAAATCGGTGACTGATCTTTCAAACCAAAGATTTTTTTTTTTAATTTTTTTTTTTTTTTAGCTTGAGAAGTTTAAGATTCACTTTTTGCCAAACAGCTTCTCGTTCGGTCTGTGGTTTGATCTCTCCCTTTCGGGGTGAGACCCAGCTGGCTGCGAGGCTGCGCTGAGAGTCTCGCTCGCTCAATCTGCAGCGAATGCTGCCCCTGGTGTTTCAGAGCAGGAAATACCCCAAAGCCGTCGCTCGGCTTTCCATGTTTTGTCCAGAAGACCCTGGCCAATGCCACCACCCCTGGATTCCACCATCAGTTTTGGATAGGTTGGTTGTCAATTTTCTTAAAAGCAAGCTGTTTTTAACGTGATCATAACATCCCTTGTGCTTTGTGTTTACAGGCATTCTACTAAGCATACACAGGATAAAACATTTAATGTAACAGGACGTGAACAATTATTTTTTTTCCTTCTGTTGACACTGATTTGAGACCTTTATAAATGATATTGTAATCTCACATGAGCTGTTATGTTCGAGCATTTTTTCTGTGTGAATTCCCTACTGTTGTTGAAGCTCTGAGTTTCCCAAGCTGGCAGCCCCTTCCAGATCAGCAAAGCACTTATTTGTGCCAGGTTCACAGCCAGACATCCAATTGTGGTAATAACTTTACAAAAATGGAACAAAAAGACTGAGCTAAACCTATGTCACCTAAGATCTCGAGTATATACCTTGCTCATCTGTGTTTAGAAATCATGTATCAAATTGCTTCACGGTTGTATTAACTCCACAGCAACAGCTTAATATCAATCTTAAGGAGGGTGTTGCAAACTTGGAGCTTTGAGTTTTCAGCCATTTCCATTATTTGCTTTTCAGTGAGGGTTCTCAGCCATTTTGAAGACCTGAAGTCATACATACATCTATTTCCCAAGGTATTCCCAGCTAGGCAGGCTTGTATCATGCTGCTTACTTGGCAAATTGTTTAACTTTGAAGCAGAGTCTGACTGCGCCCAAGTCAGTTTTCTTGTCCTTAAATTTTGGGCACGAGGTGCATGCAACTGCTGATCTGTTTAAACTGTAAGGTAAGCCATCTTGAACACACTGGGCTTTTGTTTGGTTGGTTTTTCGTATTTTTGTTTTATTTTTGTTTTGTTGGTTGGTTTGTTTTGTGGGTTTTTTTTGTAGTTTGTTTTTTTTTTAAATAAGAATATAATCCCCAGAGCAACCTAAAGAAACTATGTTTACAGCTTATTTAATAAACAACAGGGGAAAAAACCAAAACAACCCCATGCCATCACTTACTACCTAGACAAATAGCAAAATTCACATAAACTATTCAGGGAAGTGGAATCACTGAAGTGGTTATTATCAGGTTCTTTCAACATAATTTCGGTAGATCATATTTCTTACATACTTTTGTCTAATCTCTAAATGCAGATTAGAACTTGGTATTTCTTTCTTCTCAAAGCAGAATCAGAAAGTCAACTTTTTAAAGTTTCCTTTATGTATGGTGGATATTTCTCCTGGAGTGGTATTGTATTTACACGTATTTGTGTACCACACATGTACACTAGCACACCCACTCTGTTTATCCAGACAGACTTACAGAAGGATAAACCCAGAAGTCTTTATTTATCCAAATAAAAGTAAATTAGAGGAGCTAAGCATGGGAATTGCCTGCAACTGCCTGCGGAACTGCTAAAAATAGCTGCTTTTTGGAAACAGGAGAAGCCTTCACGGTCGAAAAAGTAACAGTAACAGCTATCTACTATTAGCAAACTACTTTCTCTCCAAAACCTGAAGGACACAGGGACAAAAATCGCTTCTTGTCATACTTCACTGCAAGAACTGGACAGAATGTAGACCAAAAAGGACCTTCTGTCCCAGAAGTACATCGTGTTGGTAAGCCTGATCCTGTGGATAAATACCTTGTGTGAACATCATTATCACCGTCTCCAGTTACAGAACTTAAACTAGAACAGATTATCAAAACATTACAGGAACTAAAGTAATTTCCAACTACGACCATTAATCACCCGCGCCAAGTCTAATCACATACTGAGCTCTCTTCATTGTTCCATTAAGACAGGTACTTTATCTTAATTAGTTCTTCAAAAATTAACACTAAAGACAATTTAAAATGTCCTATCGGAACAAACATTTTATTCTCTTACCTCCTAACTTCATTCAACTTCTCTGATGAGGAAAAAAAAGCATGAAAGACTGGTCAGATTTCTGACTTCTCCCATCATTAGATATCTGCACAATTTCTTTCTGCTAGAAACATTCTTACTGACTAATTCTATATATAGAAAGTCTCAGGGGGCATAGTCCTCTTTGTGCTTCATGCTGTACAAGCACTAGCATTTACAGACTGACCCGGAAAATTTGATCTAAATTTTTACATATTTACTGTTTTAAACAATATTTTCATTTCCTGTGGTAAAGACAAATGTGAACATGATGTAATGATACTTTATTTTTGCTGTCTTGCAGAAACACTTCAGGTAAAACAACAGCCACAAAAACCTTATCACTTCCTCCAATCTCAGTGAGGGGAATATCAGAGTTTAAGAGAGTCTATACACCCAAACATCATATCAGGCCCTGCAAAATCAAATAAAATATCTCTTTCTCACTGAAATAGAAATCAGTGGTGTCAATTTGAGGCATTTCCTTAGTCACACTGGTGATAGCACACACAAGATTAGTAAAGCACAGAAGCACTTTCTACCAAGAAACTTCAGCAGGATACTTTTGGATCCCTGTTAGCAACAGAAAAACATTGTTCTGGAAAAAAAAGTGCCTGCAGGAACAAGTAGTAGATAGCTTACACTTTTTAGGTGCATGGAGAGGAGGTGAGAAACAATGTCTGGCATGTGAAAAAATGAGTAAAACTCACTGAACAATTTGGCCATTTTAATTTTCAATCAAAATGTATGTATTCTTGGAATATTACCTTTAATGAGCAAGCCAGAATTTCCCAAATTTATTTTTTAATTTGGTAGCAAACAGTTTAAATGTAGCAAAATAAAGGAAAAGGAATAGAGAAGAATTCCTTCAGCTCAGAATTTTATATATCTAACTCACAGTTATGGAGGAAGTTATGGAAAGAATATCTTCAACATAAGTTGAGCAATTTTCAATCTGTATACAAAGAATTTTCATCTTGGTTTTGTACATCTTGTATCTGTATGTGGTAAAAAAGAGAACTGATGCTATTAGCTCTCCCTAATAGCATATAAACCGTTGCCTAATTTCAACTCCTTAAAAAAGTAAACCCAGTTCATTTCTTACAATAAAGGCTGGAAAAAGAGTAGTAAATGACAAATCTAAGGTGCAGTCTCTGAATAAAAAACTCAGCAGATGTTCACTGTTAAGCTATATACTTGTTAGCAGTTGCCTTTCCAATCAACTTGTTTCCAGTAGAGTGTAAAATCAATCTGGGGCTTTCCTATGGACAAATCCATGAGAAATCATTAGTTTTGCTTCTGAGAGAGTAACCTGTTAAAAGAATTCAGAGTGTTAACAGTATCTTGCCTTTCACTAAGTTGCCATATTAGCCACAAAAGGCTAATAACGTGCATACAGCAAGATGTAGGAACAGTTCCTAACTGGATTCCAAACGCTGTGCCCCACATGTTATCTTAGGCTAAATCTGATTAATTTCATATGCACCACAAAATACAGGGACAGAAACACTGAATGATTTGGGTTGGAAGGGACCTTTAAAGATCATAATGGCCTGGGACATCTTCCACTAGACCAAGTTGCTCTGACCCATCCTGACCCAACCTTACACACTTCCAGGAACGGGGCATGCACAGCTTTTCTGGGCAACCTGTGCTAGTGCCTCACTACCCTCATAGTGAGGATTTTCTTTCCTACATCCATCTATACCTACCCTCCTTAAATTTAAAACTTGTCAATTGTCCTGTCACTACAGGTCTTCGTAGAAAAGTCCCTCCCCATCTTTCTTGTACGCCCACTTTAAGTACCGAAAGGCTGCAATAAAGTCTCCTCTCTGCCTTCTCTTCTCCAGACTGAACAGCCCCAACTCTCTCAGCTTGTCGTCATGGGAAAGGTGCTCCAGCCCTCTGATCAATTTAGTGGCCCTCCTCTAGACTTGCTCCAGCAGGTCCATGTCTTTCCTGTGCTGAGGACCCCAGAGCTGGATGTGGCACTCCAAGTGGGATCTCACCAGAGTGGAGTAGAGAGGCAAAATCCCCTCCTTTGACCTGCTGGCCAAGCTGGTTTAGATGCAGCCCAGGACACACTTGGCTTTCTGGTAGGCAAATGCACATTGCCGGCATATGTCCAGTTTTTCAGGATGGGCGGTATCTTATTTAACCCTTCCTAACTCCTCAAAAATCTACTCTGATTTGGGTTTCATGTTATTCTGGTAAGCCATCCTGCTTCTGAGTAACTCCTACTTTCTGTTAAGTTACACTGTAAGAATTCCCACTTATCTTGCATGGGCACATTAATCCGTTCTCTTAGGCTTGCAGTTACTGCAAGTTGCTGCCATTATGTTTGCACAACATAATTTGATGTTTAAAATCTGAGTAAATTGCCCGAGCTGCTTATCAGAGACAGCAATGTGGGCTCATGTATTCATTTAGATGGCTAAGCCAGACTCAGTCTGTATGACGCCTATAATGTGACTCATCACCTACTCTCTCAAGAGAGGAATGACTACTGTGTTGCAAATGTAGTCAGGACTGCAGAATATTTCCTCTGTTGCCTTGCAACTGTCTATACTGATTCCTCAGAGGAGAAATAGATCTTTGCATTTGGGTTCTGTTTATTGTAACTATCATTCTAACTGGCTGGACTTGCATACAGTGAGCAATAAGGAAGATAAGATGAAGTCATAAGTTCTTGTATAACATAGACTTACCTTTCCAAACACACCCATTTCAAAATTTCTCAGCATCTCCTACCTTTCTTACAATGTACCTCAATATACATAGCTGGAAGTTGACAAGTAAATAGATATCGAGCTGTTATTTCTAAGAACAGAAGGAAACTTAAAGGACTGATTTGGTAAACCTTTGGGTTACTATTATTTACACAGATGAAAAAAAAAAGATACAACACATTATCACACAGTCTTAGCAGAGATAAAGTGCATGCAGATAAAGCAGGCCTTTCAAATTTTTATGTCTTTCAAAAAGCCATATGATCACTTAATCAATTTTCTCTTCTTGGAAACTGTCTGCATCATCCATGCAATCTTCAAGATCATTGTATCTCTGCAAATAAAATAAAACCTGTATTATTTTATCAATGTTTAATAACTAAGTTATGTAAAGATAGCTTTTTCTTGTTCAACACATTACCAGAATGCCAATAACAATTTAAAAAGAAAGATACCTGAAGACTTGCTAAATGCAATTGTACTTCAAGTTGTCTTAAAATAGTTCATCAAGTGTTCCTGAATAATTCAAAGTACTTCAGTGTAAATAAATAGAACTCTAAAATATTCTTGGTCTTATATATGTGTTTCCAATCTTTCTAAGTTAAAGCTCGAGTTTGTTGTGTTGCTGCTTTCAAATGAAAGAGGAGTTTTCCCTCCAGAGCCCAGAGATCATACAGCTGTCAAAAAGCTTCATGTCAAAAGCTGATGCAAACTCTATGTGAGCACAGCAACACACCCATGTTTGAAAGATTGGGTCAGCAGAAATGGATAAACAGTTAAGCTGAGTTGTATTATACAAGGCCAATAATTCAGAACTGATCAATTAAATGAGACATTTTATCTCAACATACTGTTATCTGCTTGGAAAAGGATACAGGAAATAATTCAGGCATACCTTCTGAATCCACCCACTCTCTTCCAACTGGCTGAAAAGCCGTTCTACAGTGTCTTTGACTGGTTCATCCTCACCATCCAATTTGGCAACAGAGCTGCAATCCACATACAACTTGTACTTGAAGTGCTTCAAACTGTGATAAACTCTTGTACGATTTGCACACACCGTGCCAACCTTCAAAACCTAGGCCAGAATGAACAAATCATTCTCTCTGATAGAACTGATTATCTTGACAATATATAGAATTGGTAAGTTAGCTTAGTAAGACTTAATCAGTCAGTCCAGGAAATTTTTCTGAATAATGAATTAAGCAGAATGATGCTACATGCATAAAATCAAAACAAAGCAGCCACAGCACAACGATTTTTGAGCAAGCAGGCAGCCAGCAAGTCTACGGAATGGCAGATTATCAGTATGGTCTTCTTGCAAACACAACCATGTTTATAATTGGTGGTATCTTTCCTATCTCCTAGTGGAACTTTGTTACAAAATCACTAACACTTTAGACAACCATCATATTGTGAAAGCAGGGGAAGAGAAGTTATTTGTTTACTCTTGCTTAATATGTAAGTACTTCCTAGGACACGAAATACCAGTTTTAACATTTTGTAGACTGGTTAACATTCAATAAATATGTAAGTATACCAATAGACATATGCCTCAAAACATTTATTTAATAAATATAACGGGAGTGTTGAATTTCATAAAAATAAAATCTGAAAATGGAGGTTTTGTAGAATGCAGACATTAATCTGTGAGAGGTACAGCTAGGCCACAATGCTGTAGATGTCAAAGCCTCTGCATCTCCCAGTTATTACCAGTTTTATTTCTAAGATTTCTATGCAGAAAAGACAGAACTGTCTTATTTCATAGTTTTCTTTACAGCAGTATTTATAGATAAACAAGTGGTAAATATGCTTGTTACTACATAATCAGAGCATGGATTACAGTAAATTTGTTATCATCTATCAGCGCTGACACGAAAATACCAATTAATATATTGGTTACAAAAATCTTTGGCCATCCTAAATCTTCACTAAGAGTATATGAAACTGGACATGTGGGGAGGGAGAAAGAGTCAATTCTCACCTGCATTTAAGGACATCGTGCATTTCACAAGAGTATGTTTTGTCCCACTTCTACAGGAACAGTAGTTCCAGTTGATACAATGGCAAGTCAAAGAGGATTTTCTCCTCTCTAAGTGACCCACAGGTGCACCAATTGCTACTCTAACCCAAGGAGACTTATTAGCCTATTAGGTAAGAAATCCATGTCTGGTTGGTTTTTGGGGGTCAGGTTTTCTACACTCAAAAGCAACATAATTAATACACACATAAAGAAATTCAGCTCCTGATACATACATAAGAAATAGATTTAGTTGTTCTGAAAAAAAAAAACAAACCAAAACAAAGCAACAACAACAAAACAAAACACAAAAAAAAACCCAAAAAAACAAAACAACAAAAAACCCCTCATCACCTTATCCTTCAAGAACAGCACTGTTTTGGACTGATGTCTTGTAACACTTTTGCAAGTAACAAACACATAAATGGCTAAAGGTCAGAGTTCTTTGCATCAGTAATGCAAGCTGCAGCTGTACTATTTCACATTTCACACATACATATATAAAAGAACCAACTGTGTTGTAAGTTGAAAAATTATTTCTTCTGAGCCACAACAGTGATACCTTTTATTGCTGCCATTGGTAATAATCTGAATTATCTCAAACTACAAGAAGGTTACATTTTAATTGATGCTTACAACCTGCATTTTCAGCAAGTTTCTCCAAATGCATGACCAAATGTTTGTATCCGCGAGCAGTTCCCCAAAACACCTGACCTTAAATATATGAAGGTACTTAATTCCTGAAATATATTTTTATATAAAACCAGCAGCTCAATTGATATCAGCAGACATAATATTGCTGAAGTCAAAAGAGACACTCTCACTTATAAGAAATTTTGATCTGACCTACAATAAATGGTTATTAACTGCACTGTTAAACATCTTGAGATAAAAAATGCCTATTACTATATTGTAATTCTCTATTTATGATGCACACATTGTATCTATATGCAGCTCCATTTCTACTATCCCTAAAAATGAAAAGCTAAGGCTTGTTTTTGGTGCTGCAGATGCTTCTGAAGCACAAGAACTACCAACCAATGCTTGATTTAGTCAGATTTCCAGAATTATAATTTCAAATACTGAAACAATCGAGAACTGAGCTGTGGCATTTTGTAGAGCTTTACATAACTTTCCAAGTATCCCAAGCAATGAGGTGTGGCACTTGGAGCATTATGTGATGCAAAATAGGCGATACCATCCTGTATCAAACTGATGACCCAGTTCTTTCCCCTGTGACAACAGTTAGCAAGATTTTGGGACCCACTAATAATTTCCCTTCAAAAATATCTTGTGGCAATGAGTTTCATAGCTTATTTATATGCGAGGCGCAAAATACTGGCACTTTGGAGAAATGCCAAATGCAAATAGCTAAATATCGTATAAATGTAACTATGCATTGTGCTTTTAAAGCAAGAACGATAGTCTAAAAATAAAAAGCTATTTCAGAATGCAGTGTTGGAAAGAATCTCAGTACTGTACTCATTCTAATTTTTTCCTCTCACATTTCTCAGTCCCTCTGTCCTAATGCTTAACTTATCTACTCAAGCTGGCCCTATCAGCCAAAGTTGTGTTAAATCACTTTGTATGGAATGCAGGAGCATGGCCTGACAATAGCACAACATGTAGTGACTGAATCCATGTCCTCTAAGCATGTTTATAAACAGAAGTAGAACACCAAAACTGAGAGAGAAAACAGTTTATAATCCAGGTGACACGGGAGCAAGGAAGTGTGGGGGACACGTATACCTCTAAACCGTTTGATTCCCCTGACCATGAAGAAACAAGAATTGGCGCCTACACAGTGAACAATCACTGCAAGCCTAAGCAAAACTGGAACAGCTGTTTCTCTTCTCTTTCTACTGGCAAAGCAGAATACTTCAGAGATAAGAGAAAACAAAAGTTTTATGCAGAAGAAGGGGGTTGGAGGTCTGTCTTTGTTCTCTCCACATCCACTTTTCTTGGATATTTTCAAACAAATTTATAGAATATAGTCCAACGATGTGTTTCCATTCAATCTGATCTGCCATTGCTGAACTACCTTCTCTATCAATCAATTAAGTTTGTGAAATGCCAGTTTTATATAGCTCTGTGAGCCTTTTTTTTCTTTTTATTTTTTCCTCCTCTCTTTTTTTCTCAGTTGGCAGGACTAGTCGATCAACGCATTGTCAGCAGAACTTCAAGGGCAACTTGAGAACAGTACTTTTAGCAGTCTAAATTGCAGATCACCATAAGAACACAACTGTTTCATTATAAAGACACTATCAAAAATTATTGGAAAGTGCTCAATTGCTTTTTCTCCTGACTCTGTTTTACAGCCTCTGAGCTATACTGAGCATGCACATAGCAGACATGCCCCCAGATGCTGGTGTACACAGGGTAAAAAAAAGCTCTCTTTTTCTCCTGTTAAGCTGAAGAGGACAAAAATGAACTAGCAAGTTAGTTCAATATTCAGGATATTTCAAGGTTTTTTCCAAAGTGAAAAAAAGCCAATGCTTTATGTACGACAACATTTGGTCAGCAGTAAGGGAGTTGCTACTGTTATTTCCACAGTTAAGTTGGAAGTTTAGGAAATATTAAATTCTTGTGCTAGTTCACTTATTATTTCTGGTTAGATAAGGCACAGACTTCCTGTGAAAAACTGAAATTTTTTAAATTAGTGATCTATATTTAGAGGCTTGTATGTAAGGAAGAATGACTGTACAACAGACTGCATTATCAGTGCTAGGATGACTGCAGAGGACTCACTCTTTTCCTGCAATAAACAAGTGGCAAAACCTTTCTGGAAAAGCCTAGCTCTCTTGACAATTATGCACATACATACTTCTCAAAACAGAGTATCAACAACTGCTACTCAGAAAGGTCTGTAATCTAAAAAAACATGGCACAGATACTCCTAGCTCCTGCATTACATGATTACATTACATATTATTATATGCTCCTGCATCAATATGATGACATGATAATCCCACTGACACCCCTCAAATCTCTAAGTTAGAAAATTTGAAAAAATCCAAACCATACAGGCTTCCGCTCCAGCAAGGTGTACACTCAGTCTGACAAATGGCTTCACTTTATTTTTGCATAAGAAATCCCAGTATACCTCATTACCAAATATACTGAAAAAAAGACTTGTTGTGCAACTTTTTTCTTTTCAGCAAATACTGTGAGGAACTTCAGCTGCATTAAAAATTCTTTTACACTCACAAAGAAAACAAAACCACCATCTGTGCCTCCTGAAACGGAAGAAAGGCAAAACTTGGATATCCACCTGGTAAACTATAGCAATATTTTACTCAAATTGTGTGCTTTGAGCTTTTCATAAGAGGTCATGAATTACATTACCTAAGGAGATCCTAACAATCATAACATGTAGCTATAAAATTTGAAGGGATGATGTCTAAATATTAGAAACACCCAGGTTTTTAAGAGTCAAGTCAAGGTCTTCAAAAGGCTCAGCTGTGAAATAAAATTACATTACGTTATTATTAAATTACTTTAGGTTACTCCTGAAGTTCTCTAAAATGACTGCCTGGCATACAGATATAGGATCTTATCAATATTTAAAAAAAAAAAAGTCACAGTATTTCTCTGGTACTTGGTTAAATCCAGGAATGCCAGGCATGTGCACAGCATCAGTCATGTAACGTCTTTACCACTGTTTTCCCTTCTTTTAAGATACGCATCTAATTCAGGATTTTCAATCTTCTATTAATTGTTATCTGACAAAACAAAAAGCTACTGTAGAAATAACTGAGTACTCGTATTAGTATTTGGTTAGTATGTAAATCTTCTGTGGTCAGCCTCCTTGATACAGAGTTTCAGACTGCTTCCCCACGTACCACAAAAGACAAGCATGCTGAGTAGGTTGCCATGTACCTAGAGTTTCCTTCTTGCCCTGGATGGGACTCTGACTGTAGAGGTTTGAAGCAGAGAAAAGGGTAGAGGCAAATGTCAAATCTGATTTAAGGGAAAGAGTTACCAATAACCCTGTCATATTTCTTAGAGCTCTTTATCCTTTATCATGAAGCCCAGTTCATGGCTGGGTACACTTATTAGCACTTACATTGGCTGCATCCAGTACTAATACTAAGTGGTAAAAGTGGAGAGGAAATATTGCATGGATCATTGTGATACAGGCAAAACCAAAGATCACAGAAAAGGATCTAATTTATTTTCTTGATAAAAGTTGGATTTATTTGAGGATACTTTTCATTACCTCTTTCCCAACATATAAGAAAGAGAGAAGCGGGGGGTTCCAGGTAGAGAGGAATGCCTTCCTTCATCTTGTCAAGTTTTATAGGAACTTCCCTCATAATTCCTAGCTAAATCCAAGATTATACTTCAAACTGTAAAATGGTCCTCATACTTAAAAATTAATAGGGTTTAAACAAGGAAATACAATAGCCTAACACTTGACTCTAGAATTATAGACATTAGATGTGTTGATAGGTGAGTTTCCATAATACTACACAAAGCTGAAAAATAGAGTGCTTGTTTGAAGTTACCTGCTTGTCATTTGACATGAAGTCATCCACTTCCAAAGTTTTACTATTATAAAGCTGTCCAGAGAGCAACACATTAAACTTACAACACCGCTTCAATTCACAGGCCTGACAAGACATATTTTTTTGATTTTTTGAGATTATGCAAACAACTGGGTAACAATCCACACGCTCCTGAAAAACAGATTTCAAATAACATTAAAGAATCTCTGTAAAATGAATGATGCCTCAAATAGAGTGCTGAGTACTCTGTACTCACAAAAAATTAGTTCAAGAAAACAAAAGAGATTCAAATCTGCAATCTTTTGTCATTCAGTTGGGAACATAGACCTTCTCTGTCGTTTTCCAACACTTCACTCAGTTCACTCCAGTTTAAGAATTCTTTCTTTTGGCTTCAGACCTAGAGAATGGCTTCTGCATCCTGGCAGAATTTTTCTCACATTCTTTCTTTTTTTTAGGGGGTAGGTGTGCAACTACATCAGTTGTTCTCCTTCAAATAAATACACTGCCTCTCAGCACTGGCCAGACACCATTATTACAGTGATTATTAGATCACCACACCTATCACACTAATACTATTCTAGTAATATGCATATGATGACTCTCTTCCTGTATACTGACTTCATTTTTTGTAGTAGTAGTAGAAGATTCATGAGCATACTAGTTTATCTTTTTGTGGGAGGAGGAAGAAATGTTGTTATAACATTTAGCAAGTCATCTGCTGAAGTTAGCAGGAGAAGCATTCAGGTAGCTGAGAAGAGATTCCGTTCTGCTACCCAAATGTTTATCTGGTTATAAACATATAAAATATTTCTGATATTTATTAGCATCGAAATAAATTATATAACTTAAAGAACAATGAGTTTCTATTAAAAAGTATATATAACTATAGTGATGGTTCCACCTTTACAGAGAATTATGGTGTTAAAAAAACCCAAAACAGTCAGTAATGCTTTTATTTGGGGTTCACTTCACTATTCAAAGTAAAATCTACATACCTTGTATCGATCTTTCCAGCGACTCCTAGCGATTAAGTTCTCAAGCCGAGGCTGAATGAAGCGGTCATCCAAATAATGAAGTGAGAGCAACATATCTTGTGCATACTTCTTTTGTCTTGTTCCATCTGGTCAGTGAGAATCATTACTAATTTGCTGACCACTCTTTGTTGTACAAGTTTCTTGAGATAAAATTTACAAGGACACAATGCTTCTGCATACTAAAAACTATGAATGATTTTAATAAATTATTACTCAACATATTTGCTACTGTTACCCATAAAAGTGATCCATGCATCTTTGATAAAGGGATATATTTAATTATTTTAAAAGTGGCACATGAATAAGCTCTACAATCAAGCTTAAAGTGAAAAGCTGTCACCCCAAAAAGAGATCCATTGACTCAATCTCATTTAAAAGAAAGGAAAAGGAGGAAGGAGGCTAGAAATGTCTTGCTTTTTGTTCAATTTATTTAAGTTGTTGTTAATGCATAAGGGGGGTGGTTGCAATCCATGAAAACAAACTGCTCTGAGCTACTTCACAGCACAAATTTGGACAAATGTCTTTGTCACTTATAAAGAGCACAGAGAAACTGACCTTTACACTCCACCAGCACAGTCAGATGCCTTGAGTTAGGCAGCACAAGTACTTCCAAATACTTACTCCAGTAAAATAAATAAACAAGTATGAGGATGAGTAAAACTACAACTGTTCCACTACTGTTTCCTAAATACACACTGTACCCCAGGAATTAAACACGACTTCCATAGGTGCACGCAAATGCATACTGTCCTGGAACTTTAGCACGTACAGACAAACAACACAGCTATCTTCTCATGTCTTCTAGCAATACTGTTATCAAAAAAAAAAGCCCACCAGAACTGAGAAGGACCACTATCTATCTAGTTTTCTATATAAAACTGTTAATTGTAATAAATTTCATAATTGCAATTAACTGTTTTTCCCTATTCACTTCACACACACACATTTACAGTGTAAGTATGAAGAGGTTGTGCTAGATCATAAAAAAATCCCTCACAATAAAAAGCAAGCCTGAACTCTGAACTCTAATACTATAGTAGCTACTCTTGATTCAAGCTAATGAAGAGATTCATTAACAGAAAAATCCATTCTACATTACAAAAATACTTTTTTGTAATGCTAAGCTATGGTCATACTATGCAATGTTCATGTATGACCTCCAGCTCCCCTGCAGTGCTCACCTACTTCCAGCACCTTAGTAGTAAATTGCTACATTTTGTAGGGCAGATACCATTTGAAATAGAAGGAAGCTATGACAACGTTAATCTGGCAAAGTTTACTTATTACTTTTCATAAGCTTGTTTTCAATTGGTGAAACAAAACAAACCAAAAACCTGAAAGAACCAGCAATGATAGATAAAAGACATTTTTAACTCCAAGAATATACACCCTTCATTCCGAGGTCTGTGGTATACTTCAGTTTCTCTGTTTTCTCTTAGTTCTGATAACACCAAAACTTCCTCTCTTTGGCACTTTACTGACTCTTCCACAATCTGACACGGACAGTCCTCTCCTTAATCCCATCTTTACAGTGCTTATGAAACTACATGCGAGGTTGTCATTCAGCCCCACTAGGACAAATGCCAAAAAGCACTTCCCCAGAAAGAAAAAGACAAGAAGTACTGACTGCTGCTGAACTTTATTTATCTGAAAGCACAAATGTTAAAAAAATAGACAGGGGAAAAAATCAAATACGGAGTCATCGCCATAGCTAAAATTATTTATTACCAAATTCCTCAGAAAAAAAGCTACGGAGCACAAAAAATTTTGACAAATCAGCTGACCTTGCACTGTTTTCATTGAGATATCTGCTTTAAAACTAATTTTGCTTTCATGCTGGAAGGGTTACTACTGATCAGTAACACAAAAACACTTCCCTTCATCTCAAGAAAGCATTTTAAGCCTTCTAGGCTTAAAAGAATTAAGTCTACACATTTTTCCAAGATTATTCTATCCTCCCCTCCCCTGCCAAAGTTACACAGCAGGAAAACCATATGCAAATTTCAGGACTCAACTCTATACCCTAATCAGGAGAAACACCCCTCCCCACAATAAATGGCTTTGTATAACTTTGAATGCACTATTATATTATTTTATGTGATTTACTTACCATATAATGAGCTCAGAAAAGTGTCATCAATTGCATTTATGAGGAAAGCCTTTACTATTCTTTTGAAGTGTACATAATGATCACAGCGAGGTACTGGGAAGAAAGCAGTATCATCAGAATTTACCCAAAAAAAGGAAGAAAAACCCTCAGGAAAAAAAAAGAGCAATATTACAAGTCTTGCAAGTAGAATTCTTTTTTTCATGATTGTGAATTTAGAATTTTAAATTTATTTAAATATGGATTTAAAAATAATTGTAAGGTACAACATCCACACCCTTAAGATTCTATCTTTAAATTTTGCTTCTCATCCCAGTGATCCTACACAATTTTAGCATCCTCAAGTCACATGTGCTTTCAGCATGAAGAGCCCACAGAAAGAGCTACAAACACTAAAAGAAGTCAATAATTTGTTCTATGAATAGCAGGAAATAATGCAAAACAGAGAAGACCAGGCTTATATTGTGGTTTTTTGGTTGTTTTGGCAGGGTTTGCTGTTGTTGTTTTGATTTTGTTTGTTTGTTTTATTTTTTCTATCTTTCACATACACACAATTCTGCTGATGTCTTCATGGGGGAAGAAATACCACAAATGCTTGTGATCACCTACACTAGCACAGGCTGCCCAGTCAGTACATACCTGCTTCTGAACAACAAAATATGGAAGAAAATAACTCATATAAAGTTCTGTTTCAAATGTCTCTGCTCCATCCAGAAACCAGTTCTCAAAAACGAACAACTTGAAGAGTTTTCTTGCTCTGTGCAGTTTGGCCAATCTTGGCCAATGAAGTCAGAAACCCCTCTAGACCTCTACTCCCAAGTCTCACCACCACCGAATAAAAATACATTAAAAAAAAAAAAATCCTAAGCCCCAAACCCTCAAATTCATGGCAAGAACAGAATTTGGACAGAATTAACACAGCTGCTCTTAGCATATATGACATGACCACAGGATGGAGGATGATGCTTTCAGGTCTCCACAGGAATGACTGTGGCACCAGCAGCCTACTTCATCCTAAATCAGACCAACTTAAACAATTCTGTGCAATAAAGTTTCCCTTCCTTTGCCTGAAATTATATCCTCTCTTTTATTAAGATACTTAAAGACTGCAAAAGTTTACTGTGGAAATCAGACTGCTTCCACAATAAATTGAAGCCTTTAGGAATCTGCTTTCAAACTATCACATTCTATTACTTAGCATTTGTATTTAGCCCATTACTTTTTATAACAGTACTACAAGCAAGTTATACATACAGAATTACCACTAATTTTGATCTTACACCGTGGGAAGTAGTGTGACAGCAACTTCGATGTACTTAGTTGCTTTTGTTGTGGCGGATTTTCACTCTTTACGTGCTCTGTGTTGTTGTCATCGTCATTATCATCATCTTCATCTTCCTCTACTATAAAATCTTCCATGCTGCCACTGTCAGTTTCACTACCTTCTGTTGGTGTGAAGGGCATGTCACAGAGTGGTTCCTCTTCTATTTCTGCTTCACTATTAGAATCCTAATTAAATTTTAAAAGGTACTTCAAACAACAAGGATTTTCAGTATTTGCACTGACAAAATACTATGCATACTAGCTAAGATTTTTTACCATCTCATTACACTATTTGTTCAATTAATGAGCAGGCACACATTCAAAAAAAATATATCACTCTGTACTAGATGACAATTACTTTCAGATTTAAATTAGCCATCTCCATCTACCTCTCTTCAGTCTATTTTCAGGAATTAAGCTAACGTGAGATCTCCAAGTTACTTCAGCTTCCAAGGTATTCTGCTTTTTGATAAAAAGCATTTGATAGCTTTTCAGCAGTCAATATTGTTTTCTAGTTAATTAACTGGGTTGGAAGAGACCTCTGAGATTATCAAGTCCAACCCTTGATCCAACCCCACTGTGATTCC
>VYXB01005981.1:19540-132879 GCA_013397135.1 Pachyramphus minor
CATTGGCCTTCTTGGCCACCTGGGCACACTGCTGGCTCATGTTCAGCTTCCTGTAAATCAGTAGCCCCAGGTCCCTCTCTGCCTGGCTGCTCTCCAGCCACTCTGTGCCCAGCCTGTAGTGCTGCAGGGGGTTGTGGTGGCCAAAGTGCAGGACCTGACACTTGGCCTTGTTGAACTTCATCCTGTTGGAATCAGCCCAACTCTCCAGCCTATCCAGGTCCCTCTGCAGAGCCCTCCTGCCTTCCAGCAGATCAACACTCACTCCCAACTTGGTGTCGTCTGCAAATTTGCTAATGATGGACTCAATTCCCTCATGTAAATCATCAATAAAGATGTTAAACGGGATGTTAATGTGACTACTAAAATGTGACAGAACTACTGATTTGTCATGCATTCAAAAACAAAAAATCCCACTGATTTATATCTATTAGTCTTCACCTTTCTTCACGTTAAATATTTTCTCCAATTAAATTTCAAAGATAAAACCCAGACCTCCCAATTTTCACTGCTGCAAGATCTCCGAGTTGCGCTTCTTCTTGCAAGTTCTTTCAATTTTGCAAACACTTTCTGTTTCTTACTAGTAGAAACATTCTCTGTAGGGCCTGTTTTATCAGGTTGCTGTTCTTCGGAACTGTCATCCTCATCCATTATACAGCGGCGTTTAGCAAAAACTTTTCTAACCAGTATGTCACTGTCCTGACTTTCATCACTGTCATACAACACAGAGGTGTTTGACCTCTTACGCTTCCCAGGCACAATGCACTCATCCTCCTCCTCATCTGTTCCTTCCGCTTTGTGGCCTTTTTCTTCCTGATCTGAAAGACTGCTCTTCACGAAAGTTTCATCCTTTTCATCTGTTTCACTTTCTGATGCGGTAGGCTCCTCCTCCTCCTCAGAGGTAGCTAAGGATTCGTCACTGCTGTCAAGTAGTATGAGTTCCCTTTTAGTACGTCTCCAATCGACCCGGGATTTGGACAGCTCTGTTCCTGCTGCCTTATTTCTGGTTTCGTATCTTCTGACAGGTGCTTTTATCTCCATTGGGAGGCTGTGGCAACACACCAAAATACCAACCAGTAAAACAAAGCACTTATTACATTATGACATTAAAAAAAAAAAAGGAGTACACAGGCATACATATTTTGTTACATACACTTATGACTTGACAGTACCATTAAGAGACACGCGTGGAAACCAGCACCAAACAAAACTAAGCCTGCACAGTAACTTCTGGAGGCGATACACCTTACTGAAAGCGCGCAAAAGAGCAGAAGTGCCCGCACCCAGCGGCGCTTCTGGATAAACTGAAGAACTCGGGTCTGAAGCGCAGCTACCGGTCCCACCGTCCTCTCCCAAGCCTGGAAGCCTCCCAGCTCCGTTCTGGAACTGCTCTGACGGGACCGCTCGCTCGGGACCAGCGCCTTCAGGCCCCACTGCGGAGCGGCCCGCGCCTACAGCTGCTGCCCCTTACCCTGCCCGCCCCGCAGCGAGGCCTGAGGGGACCCGCGCCGTGCCGAGCTGTGCCGGCGCCGCTCCACAGACCGGGACAGGACAGACCGGGCAGGGCCGAGCGCGAACGCCCCGTAAGCTCGCGCGCGGACGTTACCGTATGCCCGTGACCGTTTCCCGCCGCCCGCGCCCCGCTAGGCAGCTGCGCGGAGGCTCCGCCCCCCTCCTTCGGCTCCGCGCATCGCGATTGGCTAACGCCCCCGTCACTCAGCTTACCGCTGTGTTTACGGAAGTGCTGTCAGGCAGCGGTTGGGGTTTGTGCGGGGTGGCTGGAGACGTAGAAGTGCGGGTTCGAGTCCTGTCTCGGCAGGTCTCATGCAGCTCTGGCGTGTGGTGGTTTAGTTGTTTTTGTCCGGCTTAGATGCGTTCCTGAGAAAAATCTGTGTGTGCTTGTGAGGTACGGCGCCTCCCCAAAGAGGCTGAGAGAGACCACAGCTGGTCTGGTCTGAGGCGTATCCTGCTGCAGCAGCTGCCGGTGCTCAGCTTCTTTGCAGCCCTGGGAACAAACTCGGTGGATTAATGAGGAGCGGCTGAGGGAGTTGGGGATGTTTAGCCTGGAGAAAAGGAGGCTCAGCGGGGGATCTTATCGTTCTCCACAACTACCTGAAAGGAGCTTGTAGCCAGGTGGGGATTGGTCTCTTCTCCAAGGCAGTAAGTGACAGGGTGAGAGGAAATGGCCTCAAGTTGTGCCAGGGAAGGTTTAGATTGGATCCTAGGAAGTATTTCTTCACTGAAAGGGTTGTCAAGCATTAGAACAGGCTGCCCAGGGAAGTGATTGAGTCACCATCCCTAGAAGTATTCAAAAAACCCCTGTGGATATGGCACTTGAGTACATGGTTTAGTGATGAATATGGTGGTCGTACTGGCCTGATGGTTGGGCTTGATGACCTTAAAGGTCTTCTCCAAACTTAATGATTCATTGATTCTGTGAATAATGAGCTTCTGCTGTTGTTCTGCTTAAGATGTCTGTTGAATAGGATGCTAGCTTCTGTTCAGAGCTAATATGCTTACAAATACATTTTAATAACACGATTCATGTCTTAAATTTTCTCTGCTTTGCTTGGTCTGTGGCAGAAAACGACTGCTACCTTGGAACTCATTCTGCTGACATTTTTTGTACAGTTTTAGCAAGATCTTGAAATCATTTCCATGTATTTCTTAAAAAATAACTAGGAACAAAACTACAAGGAGAGGAAATCCTGGAAATGAAAGGCAATTATTTCTCATCTTAGTTGCATAGCACTGCTATGACATTGACATGGCAAAGAGGTGTGGACAGGTGTTTATATATGCAGTGGGTTGAATTCCCAACAAAATGTTTATATTGCAAGGATTATAATGATTATAATTCAAGGATTATATTGCATTAAGGGATTTATAGTCCTGGGCTGATATTTGTTTTCATTTAATTTAATTTGTTTTAAATTTAAAGTCAGCATGTGAATTTTCAAATAAATAAACGGATCAGAGTTTTCCCATGATTTAATATTTCCTCCAAAGTGTAATGAAAGTTAACATTTCGGGGTACTGCTCTTCATCGCGCGTCTTGCTTCCAACGTCGCCACCTTGTGACAAAAGGGGTGAAGGAAACCTAGTAGTTGTGTAGTACACGAGACGGAAATAAGGTAGCTACAATGAAAATATTGTATGTAACTGAAGAAAATATATAGTAAATAAATTTTTTTACTTGAATGACATGAAGAGTTTTAGTTATGGATACTGGCTTCTGAAAGGCAGCAAAGAAGTTTTTATTATTCACAGGGCTGAAAGATCTTATATATTTTGGATGATTTTTCAGGGGAGTCTATAGCGTGAGCTCATGTGTGCCCTTAGATTTCAGTAGTAGACTTCCAGTCAAGAGACATGAGTTTTCCAAACAGACCAGTTTTCCTCAAAGCTTATCTCTAAATTTCTTAATGTGTTCCCTACACATTAAGGGAACTCATTTGTCACATAAAAAATAAACTCAGTTGATTTTCATGTGTACCAAAGCCTTTTTGTGAAGCTTGTACAATCTCTATGCCATGTGATGGTGACAGCATCTCACCAGTACTGAGTTTTCTATTTCACTAGGGTATCCCAGTCTCCTATGATTTTAGATAACAGAGAAATTAATATGTTGGAAACTTTATTTTAAGTAGCAGCCTCCACTAGCCCCTTCTGTTGCTGGCTGCTTTAGCTGCTGAGTATTTGCTATGCTGCTTTACAACTGATCTGTTAGTTGTCTGGCTGTTGCTATGTTCACACTGCAGTTTCTCTGAAGCTTGAGCTCTTCTGGGGTTCAGTGATGTACAGGATTATATGAACATTCCTTCCATAAAACAGACCCTTCCTGCCTGGGGTATTCTCCTTTCCCTAAGGTAAGCAATGGGAAGCTCCGAGCCCACAGTTCCCAGGGACTGTTTCCTGCAGCACTGCAGCATTTGCAAACACTCTATGACTCCCAGGGATATTTAGCATTAGGCTGGCTCATGCCCAAGTAGTAGTGCTGAATTTACCCCAGCTGGAAAAAAGAAAAAAACCTAAAACAAACAAAGCAATGCAAAAAACTCTTTCTAATTTTTCAACTTATGAGGAGGTCTAGGCCTGTCTGGAACTGGCACAGCCACGAAAGTGTCTCTCGTTCTCTGACAGATTGCAACAACTCAACAGCTCGTTAGAGCAGAAATGGCAAGTCACCTTGGTGTCACTGTCGGGCTGGCCAAAAGGAACATCAACAATGAAGTGGTGCCATAACAGAACTCTTTATTCCCAAGCAGGCAGCAATATTAATACAGAATGCACAGTAGCTATGTCACTTGCTGATTGGATATTTCTTACATAAAGCGTTCTAACACTCTCCTCATTGGTGACTTTTGTCTAACAAAGTTTGCTTTTCATGAGAGTTCAACAGTTAGCAACATAGTAATTATTGACTATCTACATCCTGAGCCAGCATGAACACAGCATTGTAAAAGCACACATCTTGTCTTTGTAATAACTTGCTACATGACTTCCCTGCTCTCATGGGTATGGTCTCAAATCATCAAGAACAATGTGCTCTGTCAGGGAGTCTGCAGAACCGCCGCTTATTCCCACACCTCTGAGTTTGCCAACAAGTGGTTTAGCCAACAGAAGCCATGACAATGAGTTTTAATGCTTTCAAAATAAATTTTCAGCATTGCAATTCCTTAGGGGGGACTTTTTACTGGTCACCAGCTTATGTCACCAGGGACTCCCCATCCCTACACCAAACATACTGCTCAGTCCATTTATGTCATGCATTAAGTAGAGACATAAATTAAGCGCCCAGTAACAGTTTTATTGCCAGAAAGAGCTGCTAGGACTCATAGGGAGGCCCCCAAGTAAGACTATGCCTAAAAGGTAGAAATTGAATGCAGGTTATCTTCTTTTAATTTTGTTCTTTCTCTTATTCTTTCTTTCTGTCTTTGTTGAACACAGCCTTCTACATGGTATAGGAAGAGAATATTACAAGGGACTTGTTATCTTGCATTTCTCTGCCTCCTATTTCTTGTCAATGGAAGACCATTTCCCTAATTTTATGGAGAATCCCTGCAAAGGATAAGCCTGGCCAGAAGCCCTGGGAACCGCTGGCTCACTTTGACATGATTCTTGTCTTTTTTTTTTTTTTTTTTGCTATTGCTCTGTAGTCAGTAGCAACAGAGAAATTGACCTTAATAGTTATAATTTCTTAACAGAAAGTATTTTAAGATTCTGTTTCAATGCCTATTTTAAAGAATGTACATCCCCATTAGAAGAAAAATGTTTCAAAAAATTAAAAAGCTTTCTAGAGCATAGAGTATTTCTAAATACTCTAGTAATTTAGAGTATTCAAATAGTAATTCTAATATTGTTATTCTAATAGTAATTCTAAATAGCTTTCCTCCTCACCCCCTTTGGTTAATATTGTTTAACAAATGTTAATATCTGTTTAAGATAGTGTTTGTTAAAACTTTTCTCAGAGACTGGAATTCATTTCTGCACAGAAGCCTTTTTAAGGAATTAAATGGGGTTTGTGAGATACTTAATCCTGATTCTGGCTCTTTGTGTAGTGTTGAATTTCCTAGAAAGGGTGAGTTTCAGACAAAAGAGACCAACACAGTTAAAATTTAATCTCTTTTTGAAACACTGAAAGCTTTCTGGTCTCGGGAGATTCTGAAATAATGCTCCATATACAAAAGTTTTCTTTGTGTGTCTTATAGGCTGAATCACAATTGCTAGATGACTTGCATGTTTATTTTGTCAGCAGTGCCTTTGTGAGTTCTTGTTGTCCCTGCTATTTGAAAGTCCTAACAATTGATGAAATATGTAGTTTGCCTTGTCACTTGTGTGTGAGCTTAAAATCTTTTATCTTCGGTGTCTGGAGTATATACTGTCTAATAGTAGGATGGTACAAGGCTGAATGTAGTTAAGGTTCATTATCACTATTTGAAGATCACCTATATTTTGATCCAATTCCACTCCACTCAGTTTATTCTATTTTCACTGCCATAAGATATCAAAAATACCTTGGTTTTTCAAAGTCACAGAGTACGAATTGCATCCTTCTGTGTTGAAATAAGAGACTGAGGAGTAAATAGGATTTGATTTTTATCTGGTGCTAGTATAAGGCTGTGGCATTCCTACTCAATCCTGGAAAGGTTCTGTTTGATATCAAGGTTTAGGTCATTTGACATAACTTGACCATATTGATGTGCTAAATTTTGAGCAAGAGCAGTACAAGGCATACTTGCTAGCATCCACCAGAACCATGTAATGAAGGTCAGGAATTTTGTACTTTGAGGGGAATGGTATTTTATCCTACTTTCAGAGTTTTTCACCCTAATTTTGATAGTTCTTGAAGAATTTATTTTTATCTTTTAGGGTGATTTCTTTTCTCTTTGTCACAAACCACATAAAATCCCTTGGCAGCAGTTCTCTAGCTGGACAATCTTTTGCCAGGAGGAATGTGATGAGTCATGATGTGTGACCAGAATAGCTGTGTTGTTAAAATTGCCAAGAATAGATGGAGCTGCACCCGTAAAACTGTGCTTAGGTACTCTAATATATTTGATCTGGCACAGCAGAAACAAGGGATGCTTAGAATGAAGTGTAGTGTAGCAAGTGTTTATCTGCTTTTTAATGCATCTGCACTAATTTCTTACCATGATAATATACTGGAGTCTCTATACCTGCAAAGTCTTTCAGCTTTAATTTAGTGTTTGTTTTTGGCCTGATTTGATTAACAGCTATTAAAAATCTTCTTTTGTGTGTTTCCTTGCATGATATATATAAAGTAAGTATTTAAATTATAATGAAGAGACCACCTGACTGGTTTACCTAACCTGCATGTACTACAAAGACAATACCAAAGTAAATGCAAATAAACTGACATCCCTACAAGTAATTTCTTATTGTGCCATTTACTTCTTATTTAATTGAGGAAATGAAGGTGAGGTAACCCTATTTTGAGGAGGTGAAATTTACATATTCTATCTGTAAAGGTTAGAAACCTATTAAATTAATCTGCATAATAGCAAAGTCAGAATAAAGGATTGTTTCATCTCAGGGCTAATGAGATGGGCTAAAGATTTACTATTTGAATAAAGCACGCTTCATCTGAAGGTATTTTTTGTATTCAGATCCTTGGCAAAAAGAAGAGATACAGATACCAGGACAGTTGCAGACAGATTATGAGTTTTTAGTCTTAACCTGCTGCTGGTGGAGCCAACAACAGAAGTTCAACGGACTTTAACCACAGGGACTCAGACCTTCAAAGACCAGCACAGGAAAAAGAGATGTGTGAAGAGATACATAAGAGAAAAAGAGAAAGCAGGTTTGCCTGGGTCTACTTTGAAATAGATAAATATTTTAAAACGTAACTTTTATTTTAGATTTACACATTTGGACTATATGAAAAAACTAGATCACATGGAGAGTTATTTAATGGTTAAAATAATTAAAATAGAAGGTGGATTTTCACTTTAAATAATTGTCTCTGAAATTCTTTTTTTTCCCTTATTACTGTGAAATTTGCACATCTGCTCTTGTTCAATAGTCTCCCAGCCTCCCCTTATATTCTTTTGTATCTGCTTATCTCTCATTTGAGAACTGGCCTGTTGTACAGCAGTACTGACTTTAGAGGGCTTATTTTTCTATCTTTAAACTCTGGGAATCTTTCGGTGTAATTGGGGATATATGTACAAAAGAACAGTATTAACAATACGTAATATGTATCAAAAGGACCCAAAAGCAAACTGTAGACAAGACAGACACAAATGCTGGTACCCCATAAGCAATCAAATATTACATTCTTAAGCACAAGTTCTTTGTAAGTACAATAGCATTGTTTTCTTAACATACTGTGCTCACTCAATGTCCTCAGTATCGGTATGGTCTTTTCAGAGACCAGATGGTGCAGTGAGGTTTTCCCTCATCTTAGCTCTATATTTAAAGTTTCCCACCCCCTCTACTATGTGCTTGTCCTTCCCTCCAGAAATAGCTTTTGAGTTCACAAAGAGCCCAGCTACATGGTATTGAGGCTGGGATGTGGTCTCTGGTAAGCCAAAGGAAAAGCCAAATGAAAGAGTGTTACAAAAACCTCCTGTCTTGAAATTCTGCCTTGAAATTATCAAAACCACAGACCAGTTGGTAGAGGCCAGTACAGGATCTCAGCTACTGAGGTAATCCACTTCCTTTGAGATTACAGAGATCAGAAATATTCAAACCTCTATCTCTTTTCCCCAAACTTCCAAACAGTACTAGTGCAAAATAGTTGTGTTTTCAGCAAGGTGAAATAGGCCTGGGGGAAAAAACCAAAAAGCCATTTACTAAGTAAGCAGCCATAGGCTGAATTGCCCCTGAACACTGTGAATGATGAAATAATTTGGCCATGTGAAAAGCCTCAAAGACCTGTGCCCTTAAAGGGCTGGGCTAGATTTTTATCTTAGATTTCTTAGGGTATGTAGTTTGTCAGTTCCTTTCCCATGACTTTTCTATTTCTGATATTATCTAACTAAGCATAAGTGACATACTTTCCCATTCAGATCTAGAGGTACATAGTTCACTAACTGGTGTCTTTATTTTAGCTACACAACATGCTTAGGAATCGTCCCAGCTACTTTTAAAGTACATGGAGATATTGTGGAAGTGAAAGTTCTTGGTGGGAAATGTTGGTAAAGTTGCTTCTATTAGGTATGGATGTTTGCCAGTAGCTTAACTTTGAAACTTGTGCTGACTATAATTTTCATTTGTTAAAAGGCTTTTGCATTCCCCCCTCCTTTTTGTTTTTTTGTGTAATTTGGCTTATTTTTCTCCTAACATATTTAAATGACTTCTTTCTCTCTGAATAGAAATCTCTCTTTCTGTCTTACAAGTTATATAACCAATTGTGAGCAAAACTGGTCACAATGAAAAATTTCCTTGAGATTTCTATGATTGCTTATATGAAACATTTAGGAATTTCTTACATTTGAATGTAATGATATCATGCAATGATACGGATTTTTGTCTTCACATAAGAGGCGCTCCTAGTAGCGCATAACTTGTTTTGAGATTAGACTTTTCTTAGAGTATTCATTTTTTTGGCTCCATTAAACTTAAGTACCTCACACCTGAAGTGGGTAAAATGGTGGTTAAATTACATATTAAATTCCAAGCATCACATTTATAAAGTACTTAATATTGTTTGGGAACAGAAGAGTGCAGAGCAGAACACCAGAATGTAATTGTAGGATTGCTGGGTCTCTGCTTTGCCTATGGACTTGTATAACTCAAACCAGTGACTTGATGTTAACTGCGCTCAGGGGAGGCAGGAAAAGGGTATTTCAGTTTCAACTCACTGTTGCTGTTCTGAGTAGTCATTACCTGTCTTAGAGAAGCACCTACCAGCTGCACTGTTGATTATTGTGAAAAAATGGTTTCTGTTCCTTAGAATGTATGATTTAAGGATGAAGTAAGAGACAGAGGGTGGATAACAGGAAACTAAAAGGAACAGAGGGACATAGCCAGTTATTTATGATTGCAATGACAAGCAGAGGTCCCAGAACCACAGTTTTGTAAACACCATGAATCAAATCTCAGAGAACTTTGGAATTTGATTGTTGTTTTGGGTGAAAACATTTTTGTAGCCTTCGGTTAATAAATCATTCTCTTCTCCCTCTGACAGTGCTAGGCAAGTAGAAAACATGGGCAATTGTCTCAGCACTTTAGTTGTGGAGCTAAAGAAAGTAAAAGAAGTTGAGAGAAGCTCCTAAAATCTTAATACAGACAGGAGTCAACTACTCTGTTCATAAAGAAAACTTCAGGCAAAACAAATTTGCTTCACCTGTGCATTCAGGCAAACTCAGGGTGACCATTTACTCCACTTGAACATGATTAAATGATTAGTTCTGATAATGTTTCCTGCAGCTGGAGAGATTTATGCTCTAAACTGGCTATAGTTTCTGCCCTCCTTTAGACCCTTAGGATATTTTGCTTTGTCAAAACTGACAGCACTATTGTAGTCAAAGCTATATTTAAGCAAACAGCAAAATTCTGCAGACCACTCTCCTTTAGATCTGCAGTGGGTTCTGCACCTGAATGTTGTGCCAAAATTCATTTAGGTGGTGGTGGGACTGGCATCTGCTTTTGTTCCTGCTTCTTACAGTTGAGTAGGCCATGAAGGAAAGTTTCTGATGGGTAGGTTCATAAGTTTTGCATGTGACCACACATGTTCCCCATCCCTGATAGTGTATAACCCCAGAGCTTGTGACTTCCAAGCCCATTACACTTCTGTTCTTCCCATCTCTCAACAAATACTTTGTGGCATTTCAGGTTTTATGGTGCCAAGTTTGGGAGCAAATCTAACAGACGTATCTGGTATCTAGGTAATAGCAATAGAGATGGTCATGAGCCTGTTCAGATATGATAAGACAACTATTTTGTCTCTGTGATTCATAACAGAACAGCTCACATTGCAAATATTTCCACCTCAAAATGATAAAAAGAAAATCCATGAAGTAGTTACATAGGAAGAATAACCATTTTTTATTTCTAAGGAGGCAAAGCATATTGCAAATGTTGTTCCTTATGAACACCAACATGATGTCTTTCTTAATGTGCTATTAGTTCCAGAGATGTGAATCCCTGGAGTCTGTTTTGAAACAGCTCAACAGTGTTTCAAAAAACTCTACATTCACTATTTTTAACCTCTGAAAAATGGGGAATTAAGGTCATTAGGCATTAAACCTAATTTTAGGGACTTGATTTCCCACTGAAATGATTGTGGATCTGGCCCCAAGTTCTACATAGATACTTTACTATGATTAATATCAGTAAAAGTTATACATTTTAATGCTTCTCAGATTTGCTTCCTATTGGTCTTTCTAAATACGTTGAGCTGAAAAGAAGCTTCTCATGCAGTGAAAGAGCAAATGGAACCAAATCACAGAAACTGTGGCACGGTAACCCTCCAGACTAAGGAAGTAGTAATCTGGGGAGTTTGTGCACAGTGAGGAGACCAGGGAAGGAGTAGGATCATGGTAACCAATGGTGGTGGTGGGAGCAGGAATGATGCATATTTCACAGATATACAAGATAGTAGGATTGGTGGGGGCTGTAGATTTTCTAGCCTGCTCTGGGTGCAAGGCTCACTTACTCACACCTAAACCAAGGGGCAAAAGGAAGCAGTGGAGGGAGAAAGCAGTGGAGGAGAAGTCATGGAGAATGATAAGGAAGAAAATAAAGTTGTTTCCCTTGTACATTTATCTATGATTAGCGTTTTGTGGTTGAGGGTGGGGTTCAGTGCTGCTTGACTTGAAAGCAAAGTTGTAAAATAGATAGGTCCTGTTGCTTATAAACACCAGATCCATTGACTGGGGCCAGATGTCCTGTGAACTTCAAAGTTTAGGACTCTGTCCTCCTCTCCTGTGACAGTGGTTCAGAAGCATCTGACAGGTCTTTGCCTAGGCTGCTTCTGCTGTGCCAACAGACAGAGAATAACTGACCCAGGACATGCCTATTTCTTAAATGCCAACATAAAGTATTTTTATCTTTCACAATGTATGCAGCTTTATTGCTTTCTTGTTAGAATGTACTTCCAGAAAAGAATTTGAAGAGATTTTTTAGCATAGGAAGTTATATTTTATAACACTAGTCTTTAAAAATAGGTATTTAAACCAGGTTTTTAAAAGTGATTTTTGAGGAAAGGAAAAAGAACTGTTACTAGGGGGTAGTGTAATGATAAGCCTTCCTCATTAGTTGACAGGTGCTGATTTATCTTCTTCTGGTGCACTGATTACAGATTATGTAACACTGAATATATTTTGGGACAGAGTGGTTTTCTGGATTTATCCGGTATGGTTTCAGGAAACTGCTTTCTTGCTGGGTTGGCTCTTTCATTCTGATTTGACGGAAAACAGTAGTTACTAAAGAACAGTAATGGTTTTGGAACTATTTAATAATCTGGTTTATCAAAAAGGTAAGAATTTTTTTGGTACAAAACTTGTTATAGAAATGGGTTAGCTGAAGTTACCCCCTTAACTTAAGGATTGCTCAGAGCATTTTTAAAATTACAAATATATTAATATTTTCAAAATTGAGAAATCTCTGTCTTATATTTCAAAATAATTTTGTTTTAAACTATATGTTATTGACACATATTGTAAAATTTATTATAAACCACACATTCAAAATTAGTCAAATAAATGGTTTGTACCTTGCATCAGTGTGCTATTTTGATTCACCTTTTTGTTCAGATTTAATGGGGTTTGTAAGTTTGGGTTGTTTTTTTTTAGTTTTGCCCATTCCTCTCAGTTTGGAATAAGATTTATTTAAACAAAAAGTTTCAAAGCTTCTCTCATTAAGTAGGCTAATTCCCACTGGTCCTATTAAAATGAAACAACACTGAAAAGAAACCAGCAAAAACATCTGATTGTTTGTCTATAAATTTACAGTCTTGGGGAGATGGAGGGGGAGAGAGAGATGGAGAAGGGGAAAGACAGAGGAAATTACCATATGTGTACTCTTAATCTGATGTGATATAAGATAAATTAATTTAAACTGCATGGTAGCTTTGCTTTGTAGTATATAAAAGAAACAGAGAAGGGGCCTGAAAGCCAGAACTGTAGCTCACAAAAGACTGCAGAATTTGCAGAACAATCTGAGGTTTTATTAGTCCAGGACCCAAAAAGCCAATTCTGCTGATACTCTGTCTTAAAGGGACCTGCTTCCTTGAATTCAGGCTATGTGCTGGGACATTCCCAGGTAGGGATTCTCACTTTATTTAATGGATTGATCCCTTCTGGTTTGGTGCAGTACTGAAACAAAGTCACTGAAAACCAGACTCCAAGTCATCAAATGTGAACGATGGTTAGTCAGAAAATCCAGATAGGACTATCAGTCTGACTCCAGTCCAAAACCTGAAGTGGACAGAAAGAATTCCTTACTGCAGTATACTTGCAGTGCGTGATTCATGCTGTGAGCCAAAACTGTGGCACATTAATATTTCTTTTAGATTTCTTTTGACTTGTAATTTATTTTTTTTTTTGATGTGTCTGTTGTGCTTTTTCTTTATTTGCTTGTGGGTTTTTTATTGTTTTGGGTTGTTGTGGTTTTCTTTTTGTTTGTTCTGTTTTTGTTTTGTATTGTTTTATACTCCCAAGTAATTATTTGTCTTTACTGCACAATATATCCTATTTCAAGATGACCTTTGGTTTTTGGGTGCTTGGGAGTGGTTTTCCTGACATGAATCATGCTTGTGCTCTGAGCTGTCCTTAAGTGGCAAAACGCCTTCCTCTCTTTAGCACTTACAGAGAACTTTGTGTATTTTTACATTAAAACTCTAATATGCTGTCATGGGCAACTCTGTGTCCCAGCTCAGCAAAGCACTTGAGTACTGCACAAACCCCGCTGCCTTCTCAAGACGAAGCGAAACGGGTTTAAAAGGTGTCCTGGGCTTGAACCACTGTGGGAAAACTGCGGAGGGAGGAAGAACGGGGAAACGGCAGGCACTTGCCACTTTCCAGCATGGGATNTTGCTGAGGGAGGAAGAGCGGGGAAACAGCAGGCACAGAAGTAAAGGTGTACTTGCCACTTTCCAGCATGGGATATGCCCACTAGATGGCACCTGGAATCCGCGCACCGTCCAGCGCTCGCCCCGCATTCCAATGCATCTCAATTTTACAGCTGAAGTGATTTTTAGTTAACACATACCCTATGTTTTCATTAATACTGGCCAAATGAGGTTACTTTGACCTCGATTAATAAAATGTATAATAATTTTGGAAGTATCTGGAGTCAGACCTGCCAACTGCTTTTTTTCTTTTTACCTCTTCCCCCCAGGCCCCGGATCTCGCAGTAATCAATGCAAGAACATAAAATGTAAATCCACGCAAAGCGTCTTGCATTTCACGTCTCCTCTCAGCCTCCCTTCCTGCCTCTCCCCGCATAGTTTAACCCATCCTGGAAGTCACGGTTGTCAGCGCAGGGGTGAGGGAACCATCGGCCAAATTTGTCCTTTCTGGGTACATTTGGAGGAGAATGAGCGATGCAAATGCACAGAAAAGCATGGCTGACACTACGCGCGGCATTACCCGAGAGCAGTGCAGGGTCCTGGCACAGCCCCGCCCAACCTGGAGACTTTCATCCAGCAGTGGGAAAAACATTTGGGAAGCCGGGAGGAGGGCGGGAGCCGTGGCGCTGTGCGCGCTGCGGGGCCGGCAGGGAGCGCTGCTGCACCGCGGGACCCGCCCGCCTGAGCCTCGGGAATCCTTCGCATCCCCCGCGAACGGTGGGGAGGCCTGGGAGAGTGTCCTCAGGACCCCGAGCAGGACCCCAGCAAGGAATTCTATCCATACTTCACAGGAAAAAAAAAATTAGAAAAACCGAAAGCGCAAACTGCTTTATAAACCAGGACACTATTTTATATTTTATTTTATTTTATTTAACAAAGTCTGATTTCCACATTGGATGAGGGACCAGAAATGACTGAAACCTTCCCTTACAAAGTCTTGAATATTCTGCTATTACCTATTGGCATCTGTTTAATTTCAATTGGTTTATTTATTTTACAATTATTCTGCAGGAAACAGACACATCTTGGAAGCAGGTTAATTGTATTACTGTTTTGTATGTTGAGCCTGTTGTGGTCTTCTATAATAGTCAAATATCCTTTTGGCTGGATATTTAAAGGTGCACCTAAAACCAAGATTTGCCTATTACTGCCCAGGAGATGTATTCTGCAGTACATCTATGGTTGTGCCATATCTGTGTTTCTGTTTGTTCAGGTATTTAATGATAATTAACTGGTCTGTGAAGCACTTGAGTGCATTTTTAACTCCAAGCGTACAAGCAGTCCTCCTGAAGTCAACAACTCCCTTCAAGCACTTTAGGTTAATCATATACTTAAATCTTGACTATGTCTTCAGTCACCACACCACAACACCTGCAGAGGAGCTGTGAAAAGTATTATGATTAAACATGACTTAGAGGAGTCAAGGCCAAGATCAAGTCCCATGGCTCTGGAACAAGCTAACACTATGAGGATCCTGCTGGGCACAGGATCCTGGATTAGCAGATCCGAACACAAGATCAGTGCTGATCTCAGTAGTCTTCTGAAGATTAGTGGCACTGTCCTGCTGAAGGGGCTGTCACAGCATGTTGTAAATCCACTGCCATGTTGTATAAAGGCACTAAAGAAGCTGTAAAATGTTTTAACAGAGGCTGGATGTACACTAATGGCCAACTTTCAGGATGGAATTCCCTGCTTACACACATTTCTCCCACAGCTTCAAATACCGTCAGACTTTATGTAAGCTGATCTAAGTCAGCTGGCATTGATTTAAAAGGATAATCTCTACAAAAGTATTGACCTCTGCATATGAAAGAACTAAAAAGAACAGCAGGTAACTCACTGTGTGAAACCAGCTCCTGAGGCACTCACAGGCTTTGTCTTGCCTAAACTTGAACCCTGCTGTGCTCTGAGCCCAGTCTGGATAAACGACCACCACCACATCAACATGAAGGCTGTATTGTCAGTTCTGCAAAGCAGGAGCCTGAATGATGTATGTTCAAATCCTGACTAGATGCCAGTATTAACCAAACTAGGGGGAAGGTGGAAAGGAAAAAAGATGCTATTGATAAAGCTACACAACATGCAGGGAATAACAGTAAGTTTTACATGTGATTTTAAGCAGCATAGGAATGAATACAGTGTGGAGGCAGATGGCTGGGAAACAGCAAGAAGCGTCTCTTTCCCCCTGAGTTAGACATGGATAGAATGTGAAGGTCCTCAGCTAGATAGTTGGAGCAGTGAGTCATGGAAGGCTGAAGTCCCTCCTCAGTAACTTAAAGTTATTATTTGGACCTTAGCAGTTTCAATAATAACAGGATATTTTCATCATGTTTGTAAGACAATGTCCCCCTCAATCTAACTCAATCCAATCAAATGGCAAGTCTGTGAAATGGAGGCTGAATGAAATAGATTTAACTCATTACTGGGCTCAATACTGTGGCCAGCTCTGTTTAATATCTTTACCAATGATCTGGACGAGGGGATCAAGTGCACCCTCAGTCAGTTTGCAGATGACACCAAGTTGGGTGGAAGTGTTGATCTCCTGGAGGGCAGGAAGGCTCTGCCCAGTTTTTTATCAGTCCTCCTGGTCAAAGTGATTTGAAAGGGCCGGTTGAAACTGGTGAATCAGCAAGTGTTTACAACACTGTGTCACAGGCAGGGCTTTGGCTACTTAGGCCATAGGACTTGCTTTGAGAAACCTAATCTACTGGGGGCTGATGATGTCCATCTGTCAGAGAAGGGGATGAGCATCTTTGGTCACAGGCTTACCAAGCTGGTGAAGAGGACTTTAACCTAATACTGATGGCAGAGGAGAACCTCAGCCCATCCCATTCCTACCAGGTTGATGTCAGTGCCAGCAAGAGATGCCCACAGCCTGGAGAGGGATCACAGGTCAGCAAGAAAGCATGTGAAGAGCAGCACAAAGGAATTCCAGACACTCTAGCTAGTAAGTTGGCTTTGGGGGGGTGGGTGTGGGGGCAGGGCAGGGACAGGGGGACTTAAATGCCTTCATGCAAGAGCATGTGGCAAGGGGAACAAACAAAAGGAATTAAGAGAGTTGTGCAGACCTGCAGGGCTGTGATCTCATTGGCAGCTCTGAGCAGTGGTGGGTTGGCTCCTATGACTGAAGTGTTGGAATGGAAGGCTCTTTAGGAAGGGGAGACAACAAGGGGATATCATCCTCTATGTCAATAACCACACGCATGGAGTGCATAGAACTCTGCTTGGCGATGAATGAGGAGCCAACTGAGAGCTTATGGGTCAGGATTAAAGGTTGGGAAGGGACAGGTGACACTGTAGTGGGGGCATGCTACAGGCCACCTGTCCAGGAAAATTGAGCAGATGAGACCCTCTACAGACAGTTAGGAACAGCCTCATGTTCACAAGCCCTGGACTTCATGAGGGACTCCAAACATGATATCTGCTGGAGAGAAAACACAGCAGAACACAGGCAATCCAGGAGGTTCCAGGAATGCGTTTATGATGACTTCCTTTTCCAAGTGACAGAGCAGCCACCAAGGAGAGGTGCTATGCTAGGACTTATTCTTACCAATGTTGATGGGCTGGTGAGGAAGGTGAAGCTCAAAGGCAGCCCTGCAACAATGACCATGAAACGGTGGAGGTCAGGATCCTTAGGGCAGCAAGGAGGGTACACAGCAAGCTCACTGCCCTAGACTTCAGGAGAGCAGATTTTGTCCTCCTTGGGGATCTGCCTGATAGAGTAACATTGGATGAAGTCTGGGCCCAAGAAGGCTCATCTACTCCAAGCTTAGGAGTGGTGCATCCCAAGGAAGAGGAAGTCTTGTACAAGGCCTGCATGGATGAACAAGATGCTCCTGGACAAACTGAAGTGTGAAAAGGAAGCATAAAGACGATGGCAGCACGGACAAGTAGCCTGTGAGAAATACAGAGATTGTCCAAGCAGCCAAGGGTCAGATTAGGAAAGCTAAAGCCCTGACAGAATTAAATCTGTCATGATCTAGCTAGAGCAGCAAGAAAAGCATCTATAGGTGCATTAGTGATAGAAAGAAGTCTAGAGAAAGTGGCAATGCTGGGTTAACAGTCAGACTTGATGATCTTAGAGGTCTTTTCCAGCCTAAATGATTCAATGGTTATATTGAATGCCCTTGAATTTAGTCAGAGGCAGGAATCTGGTAAGCACTAGTAAACTCGTTTTGTTTTTGGAAAGCAATTTATTGCATATTGTTTTCTGCTGCTTTAAAGTTAGCTCAAAAGGTAAATTAGAAAGAGTCTTGAAATATTTTGCTTTGTAGATAAACACTCAAAATAAACAAAATGCTAAATAGATTTAATGAATATATTTTTAGCAAACCTACTGAGTGCAGTCTTCTGATTCAAATGGATAGCTGAGAACTCACAAACCTCACCTTCTTCAACCTCTACTATTTTTGTCATAATATTTTGTCTAGAAAGTGAAAACAAATTTCACACTCCTGAAAAGCCAAGCCAGACTCCTAAGGGAGCTAATTTCAGTGTTGTGTGAAGTTACCAGAGCCTGTTTTTTACTTAATTTCAGGTAGTACAATATGTAAATTGGCCAGAGTACTCTGGAGAGTTTCTTTTGGGACTTCTCCTGAAACCTGTGATGTCTTACACTTTTGATTTTCTCCTGTCTACAAGTACGTGTGTAGCACAGTGCCATGGCCTCTCTTCAACTCCCTGACTTGTATTTTTTTAACCTAAATCCAAGCACTTACCCTGCAGAGATAATTATTTTTTTCTGAGCTGAGCAGTCCAGGCTCTCCTTCTAGTCAATGGAAACAAGAGAAAGGCATTTCTAGGGCATGAGTCACCTTACTGTAATGTACACAACCAAAATCAAGTAGAATGCTTTCGATCTAACAAGAATGTGAAATGTTCCAGGTTCAAGGCATTGAGAATCAGTGAAATAAGTATTTCAACATTGTAGTTTTATTTCTTTCTGCAAAGGGCATGCATTTGAGTACTGTTTCCCTATGACTGTTCTGAAAGCATAATTCATTAATAATTCTGAAGTGTCTGGATATTAGGGCCACACTGGCTGGGTAGATATAAGGATACCCAGGCAGCAAAAACATTCAGAATGAGTCATAACTCTGTGCATCAAAAATGAGGTTCATTAATCTCGGAACTGAAATTAAACTAATGTGCTCAGTGAATAGACAGAATAATTTTAACAATGTCATTGCCACTCTGTATTCTTTCTTTGAGGATAGGTAGAAATGTAAGGTAGATCATGTTCCCAAGCCATGAGCAATCAGAGAGAGAAAATGCTGCACTGAGACCCTTGGATTCTCCATTGTGCATTCTGTGCAAGCCAGCTATATCAGGAAAAGAAATGTTTCACTTACATCATTGAGGCTTAAGATGAAACACAGTCTTTTGGCAAAGATACGTGACTAAGTATCATGAGATCTGTGATCTCTTCCCAGCTCTCCTTCAAGTCTCCGCAGCTTATTTTTTCAGATATGAGTGACTTAATTACCTAAAGCTGTAGGCAGAGGACACAGACAAATTACTGTATTTTCTTAAGACTGCTGAATCACTGAAGCTGAGATTGAAAATTAACCTCTAGCTTGTTAATTTTTGGAACTTGTTATAAAAGCTGAGGGAAGGTACTGTATGAGTACCAAGAATAATTATTCTGTAAGTGTAACTATTAGAGTGTCAGAAAAAGAACATTCTGAAAGGCCTTCAGCTTTTTTTTTTTTTTAAGTATGGAAAGGCATCAGTAATCACTAAATGCCTCTAAAATCTCCTTGAAGCGTTATAAAGCCACAAAAAGACAGCTCAGCTAAACCTGGAGTGGTTCAGCCAATAAGATATGCAAAGACTGACTTCCAGCAGATTTAGGTTTGTTACAGCCCCAGCTAACTCATCCGCTGAGAATCTCACTTTTCTGGCCCACCTGGTAAAGCTGCTGTATGTGGACCACAAAATGTCCCAGATCACATCTCAGATGTTCTAAATGTGCATTTTGGCTGTTGCGGGGGACAGCACTAATTGGTTAAGTACGTTCTAGTGTCTGGCCACCAGCTGCCAGCCACAACATTGCACAGCGCTGCCTTAATGCTGTTTGTTCCAATCAGTTAATTTGTCTGGATTATGAACTCTTCTGCCATCAGGAAGAGAAAAACACTTTAAGGCTATTTCAACCCGTCTGCTCTGCCTTCCCCTGTCAAAAGTCTAATTTGCAATTAGGAATTTCAGCAGCACTTTCATGTGCTCAGAAAGCAGTGGAGCAAAGCTTCCAGAGAGATTTATTTCCCACAGAAATAGAGGTATCAGCAATTCCCAAGAAACTGGTCTTTATCAGAAGTTAGTAAACTGTTAGTATTGTTGTTGTTTATGAGCCTGTAAAAGTGCACAGAGCTGTGGTGTCTCCTCCAAAGACCAGCATGGTGACATGTGCCTCACATAGCTGATTCCTCTCTCAGGGTGCAGGCAGCCACACCGCCAGGGGATCAGGAAAGAGCTCTCTGCTGGGAAACCCCGAGCTTAGGGTAGTCGTGTCCTTTATGATGCCCTAATAACGTGCTGGTTAGTGTAAAATAGGGATGAGATGTATCAAATCCTCCTTTTTACCTATGGGACTTGCTACCAGAGCTGTCCCTCTACTCATGTAGCTGTGACTTTGCCTTTACTTGTAGCTGAGCCTTTTCATCCCCTAATCTAAATATAATTTTTCTAATAAGATGCTAATTCAAGAAGATACTGAATTTCTTCCTGCAAAAGCATTGATTTTTCTATACTTCCCATTATTTCTTAGAACAAAACCTGTGAAATTATGGCCTTTGTTTATTAGTTCTGTTGTTGTTATTATTGGTACAATGCAAATTCCTTCCAAATGAGTGATCCTTACTTCTAACAATGTTGGTTTATAATTAAATCCTGAATTTCAGCTGGTTCAGGGATTTCAGTCCAATGAGTAATTGCTCATTGAAATAATCTGCAAATAAAGAAGGCAGGGATGAACAGACTGGCATGAATACAGAAGGTGGGAATCATATTCTCACAGGTAAAAGTCCTTGTAACTCTCCCTCTCCAAATTAGTTGCCTTGAACCCTTTTATAGTCAACACAGGGAAATGAAGTATTTGAGGGTGCAATTCCTATCAGCCTAAAGCAGACATCTAAACTAGAGTGGAGAATTCATACTCTAAAAGTACTCGTTTCACTCAAGTGACTATAGTGGGAGCTCAGAATGACTAGGTCAAAGCAGATGTCTATACTGCAAATATCTAAAATGAAGTTAAATGAATCCTAGGGTGAATATGTTTTGAGGCAAAAAGCCATAGTCTTTGCTCCCAGGTTACAGGACAGTTGCAAAGTGTTAACTGTGTTAAGTGTGTATTAAGTCCCAAATCCCATTAACTGCAGTTATTACAGTGTTTTCCTCTTTTGTCAAGTGTTATGCCATCCTTTCCATGTCCCTTTGGGTCCTGAGGCTGACAGCAGTGGGACTGGAGGGAATGTCCACAGCCACCAATGTCCTCAGTTCTTACCCAGCAGGGTTTGATGGCTGGAGATCCCTTCTTCCTCTATTTTGGGGTCAGTTTAGGTTTATGTTCCACTATTTTCTTAATACAGCCTGCATTATATGGGCTTTCTTTTGTTTAGTTCTCAATTATTCAATTTTGTGGTCTCTTTATTATATCTAAAGTGGTTTAAACAGTTGCCTGCCTTCAGTGATTGCTGACTGACCATTGGGATTTGTGTTTACAGTCCAGGACCTCCACTACACCCTGTGTTTGCATTGTCACAAACCCTATTTTATTCTAGGATCACAGGTAGTTTAATCTACACAGAAAATCTACTTGTAATCACTATAAACTAGAGCCAACCCAGAGAAAACCTGACTGCTAGACATTTCCTCCCCCAGTTAAATAAAACAAGCTCATTATCAGCCTAGGCCAGGACAAGCTCAAACAAACCCTGACACCCTCTGCTGCCAGGTCGATAAAAAACATGTGGCCTTTTACCAGGAATAACAAAACAAAAAAAAAAAATCGTATTTACTGGACTACACCAAACACCATCCAGAAGTTGTTTGGCTGGGTTTGCACAGTGCTGTGCCTCATCTGTTCTGCTCCAGAAGTTGTGTAGCTGTGTTGACACTGCTGTGCTAATACAGCTACACAACTGCTGAGTAGTGTTTAGCTTGTGTATGTCCAGCTCAGCACATGGACAGAGAGAGCTTCCATCTGTCTCCATCCATCTTTAGCGGCAGATTCACAGTCTGTCTGCCTCTTGTAAAAATGCAAGCAAGTAAGAGGACAAAGATGCATGAAAGGTTTCTCATAGTGATGGCTTAGGTGTTTAGTAGAGCCACTTAAGTATTCTAAATGTCTGGATATTTGAAACACATTTGCAACATCCAGTGTCCTGAGCACTGACCACCTTGAAAGTGGTCAAGCATTGGGTAACTGAGGAACCATAGATCACTTTTGATTTGTGCTTCCAGTTATTCATTCGCAAAAATCAAGGATCCATTCAAAAAAATTAGGCATCTTCCTTAGTAATTATAATTCCCAATGTCCTGGCATGATGTTTTTTAAATGCAACTGTAGGATTACTCTACTGACAAACTGGAATCTTTTAAATTGTTTAAATTACTCCCCGCCACCAACTGAAACAGAACACATACTCTATTAAGCTGACAATTACCATATATTACAGCATTTCACAGTCCACTTAGTCTTCTGATAGAGTTCCCTGAATGATCTCCCCCTCACATTTCTTCCTGTCTAGCAGATTGTTTTAGGAAATGTTTTAACACCAGAGCAGGTGATAAAATATTTCTAGTAATCCTTTAAGGTGAATTATAAGCTTCTGGGAAGAGGGGTTGACTTTCATTTAAAGGATAAAATATGGCCAAATTCAACAACCACGGAAAAGTCAAAGCCACTTGGCAGTAAACAGCCAGAGACACACTAAAAAGACCTGTAGTTTCACTCTTATTTACATTTATGGAATTCAGTTAGTAGATACATATCATAGAAATGACATTTCAGCTGGTTCTCTTTTAGATGAATGTAAAGAATAGTGGCTTCTAGGGTTAGAGTCATCATGTTGTGAAAAGGGTTTCTAAAGTAAACCCAGCAAGCCATGCTCTACGTGTTTCTTTTTTATTCTTCTCTACCATGGTAGGCACCAATCGCTAGCTTAGATTTAGATACCTACTATATTGACATACAAAGTTGGATTAAATAAATTCTATATGCATCCTACAGATACTACCGCATAGCTAGAGTTTCAAGTGATGAATATGAAGTTTTATAAAATGCTGAACACACAGGACACTGAAGCTGTGGTGCACAGCTTCATTTTATAAGACTAAATCAGATAAAAACACCACAGACACACAGGGCAAGCACAGAACTGATGAAAGCTCATCCTGCCAATTCAAATTTTGAATGGGCTTTTGAAGGGCTTACTTTTGAAGGGCTAACTTTGTGCCAGTGGACTCTGTTCCAGAGCAGAAATGGTCTCATGTCATTCGCCTCTTACAGAGGACTGGGTATTGACTATCTTTTCCAAGTGACAAGGAGCTGATGTAAATACCATATATATTTTTTTTTTCTAACATGACATAAATACAGTTCTGTGCTCTTGTCTGACCCAGATGAAATTCTCACTGTTTGGTAATGCATCATATCAATGAAGGTGGAACCAAGGGTGTTCTGTAAGGTCTGTTATTCCCAAGCAATGACATCTGCCATCTGGCTTGTCTCCTGACTGATCTGTGCTGGCAGAACCTGTTTTGAACAGCGAATAAACCTTATCAGGTGCAGACATATTTCTGTTCATTGATCCTAGTTACCTGCTTTACTCTTATTTGTGCTGTCTGACATGTCTCTCACCCCAAGGAGAGCTCCTTTCACATGAGATGTGAGGAATGGAGCTAGCATGTGCTGGCACCTTCCAGTCCTGATGCTGGTTTCACAATAAGCTTCATAGTCTGAGATGGCTTCTACCTTGAAAGCTTTATTGACCTGATAAATGTTCCTAGCTCATGTTAAATGGGCTGTGAGTTTGATCCAGATGGCTTGCTGGATGCAGCTTTGAGGTCAAATGCTGCTGACACTTGAGCCAGTACCGTGCATGAGCTAAAGCATCTGGGATCAAAACCATAATTATCTTCTTAATCAAACCAGGCCTGTTAGCTGGTGGTGGTTTTGCACTGTCTCACTTGACACACTAAAAAGGAGAACTATTTGTGTCTAATAGCTCAGGATAATTGATGCAGAGAAGACAAACCATTAGAAGATGCTGTCCCTTTCTTCCTAATTTTCCCTTACACTCACCAAGTTATCCATGTCAACACTGAACATCCTATAACTGGATGGTGCCATTTCTTGTTAATGCTGAAACAGATTTCCCAGAGTTATATGCATTTTAAAATCAACTGGGAGATTTGTATTCAGACAGAATAGTAAGAGAGCACACTTAAAATTAAAACAAAGGAGAATTTAAAATTGGGCCAGGGGACCAAATGTTGTTCTCTGACAGACATAATTTGTTTTGCTAGAGGTGGAGATGTCAAGCAGAGCTTTGGTGAGGACAGCAGAAATATTTTCAGTCAATAGTTATAGTAGAAATTTTAGCAAGTTCACTTTGATTGTGATCATACCTTTCTTCTGGCACTCTAACAGAAAAATGCATAGATAGTAAGTGGTGCAAGACAAAAAACCCATTCAAATAGTAAAGAACTTTTTCAAAGTACAGTTGTTATTCATAATTCTATGATTGCACAACAAGAAGCAATTTGGGCAGTGCATCCTTCCTGCCTGGGAGAAGCAGCTTTCTACGTTACTAGTGAGTCTTCTCAGAACAGTTCATGCTTTAAAAACAAAAAACTTACTGAACTGATTTGATCGGGATGGGTATGTGTGTGGTCAAATTTCTTGGGAAAATTAGACTGCTACCAAGACTACCCTTTTTCTACAAGTGCTGCCAAATGGTTCTTTTTTAAAAAGACCTTTGCCACAGCTAAAGTGTCACTTTTAGCTCTGTACTGCCCACCTATGCATCAATTTTTCCAAGGGCCATCAGCTTCCAAATACTAACTCTAAACCTTGAAAAAAAAATCAGCAACCAGTCAACCAATATACTTGTGTCTCAAACAAAAACAGACACATGTTCCATAGTGATCATGGCACTTTTGCTGTGGTGGAGCAGAAAACAAGACACCACGGTCAGTGAGGGCTCATGTGACCACGTTTGACTGCAGATCAGGTTTGAGCCAGGGAATAAGCGGAGCCTTTACGGGGAGTCAGTAGAGTTGGTCCTCCTTGGAACAGCGGGTCGGCAGCTGGGGGCTGTCCCCTCGCGTCGAGGGCACTACCCTTGGGTCGGGGGCTCTCCGCTTGGGTCGGGGCGCCGCGCAGGGAAACTCCGGGAGGCTGAGAGCCTTCGAGGGACCGGCATTCCGGGCTGCCCTGCAGGAACCTTCAGGATTCCTAAGCCAGTCGGGCCGTACCAACTCCCTTTGAGCTGAAACCGGTTTAACAACGAGCAAGACACTGGAAGGAGCGGAGGGTCCCGCCCTTCCCTTCCTGCCGGGCGGGGCGGGGCACACGTGCGGTGCTTGCCGCAGCCGCTGGGTGGCGCCAGCAGAGAGGGAAAGGAGCGCGGCTTCGGCGTCGGGCGCCACGTTGGGACAGCCCTGGGCGCTGTTCCCGGCCCCGGGCATCCTCGGGAACGGGGCTCTGCTTGGCTCCCAGCGTCTCGCACAGCATCCCGCTGTCTGCACAGAGAACGGCGGCCCAGAGTATGCCGCCAGGCAGGCGTGCCTGGGGCCGGTGCACCTGCCACCACTAATCCTGCTGGCCCTGCTAGTTGTGATACAAGGCAGCGCTGCTGCGGACTGGAGGGCTGGGTGTGGGGGTGCTCCTTCTCCTGTTCCCTCCGCTCTGGACCATCCTCAGCGTCTCCGCATCCTGCAGACACTGTGGACTTCCATTAGATGCCAGCCCCGATTTCCATGGCGATTTTCCAGTCCCTTCTGAGCCCCTCTGTGTCCCTCGATAGTGGGGATGGGTTGGCACCAGGCACCGCTGGCACCCCCAAAACTGAGAGGGGGTGTGCTGGTGCCAGGGGAGCTGGATGGGCTGGAGCAATACCTGCAGGGAGGGTGCCAAAGGATGAGCCCAATGGTGCCCAGTGCAGGGGTGCACAGGACAATGGAGACGAGCTCTGTGGTAGTGCAAAATCGCTTTCCCTGTCTTGGCTCTGTCCATACATGGCTTCTGTCCAAGCACATGCCTAGGAAGAAGTTATACTTGGTTCTGGTGAGGTCTCCAAGACAGACATTTAGGTGCTAGAGTGTGTTCAGAGAAAGACAGTGGAGTTGGGCGATGATAGCCACACTGGTACAGCATTAGTCCTATAAATTTTACTCTTGGATCATCCATAAGCAATTCAATTGTTGCGTTCCAGCACTTCAGTTGTTCCTTCAGGCACCCAATACAACTCTCCTTCTTTGGGTCTTGCTCTTCATACTCTGTAAAAATTTTACCTGTCTTCTGAACTCTTTTTAAACTTCATATTTCTGACTGGTGTGAGCCTCTCCAGATCAAAAATCTGATTAACTTTGTTCTCCTATTCCTGGTCTTTTAATCGCACTCTGCAGTGCAACCCACAGGTTCTTCTCTCAGGAATCCCAAAACCTGTATGCTCCTTTACACTTCCTCAGTGTAAACCATACTTACAGACTGGGGAATGAGATGCTGGAAAGCAATGCTGTGGAAAAGGACCTGGGTGTCCTGGTCCCTGAAAACTGAATATGAGTCAGCAGTGCCCTGGCAGCCAGGAGGGACAACCATGTCCTGGGGGACATCAGGCAAAGCATCACCAGCCAATGGAGGGAGGGGATTGTCCCGCTCTGCTCTGCACTGGTGTGGCCTTACCTTGAATATTGTTTGCAGTTTTGGGCACCACAGTTTAGGAAAGACATGAAGCTCTTAGAGTGTCCAAAGGAGGACAATGAAGATGGTGAAGAGCCTTGAGGGGAAACCATATGACGAATGGCTAAGGTCACTTGGTCTGTTTATCCTGGAGGAGACTGAGGGGAGACTTCACTGAAGTCTTCAACTTCCTTGTGAGGGGAAGAGGAGGGGCAGGCACTGATCTTTTCTCTGTGGTGACCAGTGACAGGAAATGAAGAAACAGCCTGAAGTTGTGTCAGGGGAGGTTTAGGTTGGATATTGGGAAGAGGTTTTCACCCAAATGGTAGTTGGGCTCTGGCATAGGCTCCCCAGGGAAGTGGTCACAGCATCAAGCCTGTGAAGTTCAAGAAGCATTTGGACAATGCTCTCAGGCACATGGTGTGACTCTTGGGGATGGTCCTGTGCAGGGCCAGAAGTTGGACTCAGTGATCCTTGTGGGCCCCTTCCAACTGAGCATATTCTGTGATTCTGTGATTTTTTTTCTCTCTAAGACAACCCAATTGTTACTTTTCCATTTTCTTAGCCTTTCTCCCAAGAAAAGGAACCTCACCTGTGCAATGAAACACTGTATTTGTGTCATTGCCCAGAAACATGGATTAAGAGCCTGATGAAAACTGCCAGTTACTGTTTGTCCCTTGGAGCTTAATAAACTATAGTCATCAGCAGTATCACCATAAGCCTTCCCAGAGGTTAGGTACTAGAATAAAGTATTTTCTTAGTGTTTTGGTTTCCTCCTTCCCTGGGTATTAATCCATTCTGATCCTCTCTTTGATACTTTAAGTAGATCCTTCTTTCATCCATTTAAAGTTGTTTGTTCCCTTTTATTTAGAGTGCTTCCGTTTACCTGGAGTGAGGATGACTCTAAACTGTTCTTATTTGTCCTGTCCTTTTGCAAAGGTGAAACTTGAGAACCTCTGGTAGAGCTTAAGGACATCTGCTGGGGAAAGGACTTGGCTGAGTAGTAAGGAGGAGGTCTCATCCCTGTTTTATTTTTATTCTGTTGCCCAATGAATCTAGATTTCCTCCTTCACTTTAGGAATTTCAGTACTCTGGGGCATGCCCTAACAGAATCAGGTTCCAAGCCCTGTGAATCTCCTCTCTTTAAGGAAAAGACAGAGAAAGGTACATCTTAGCTCATTATTACAGTGTAGCTTTTTAGGTCAAACTAAAGTAGATATATGCACAGCATCAACACCTCAGGTGATATAGGTAGGCTTGGCCCTGTTTAGTCATTAGGAAAATACCAGCCTCTGTCAAAAACTATAGGATAACTCAGTTCTGTGTCATGGGAAAGAAATTTAATTCTTTGCGCTCCCAGGGTGGTATCAGCAACAAAGGACATTACGTCATTAACTTCTGCTGTGTTTAAGTATACTGAGTGTTTTAAGAGTCAGCTTTGCTAACTGCAGGAGGGTGTGCGTAGAGGAGAGTATGGCTAGGCACCAGAATGAACCATGTAGCTGGTAAAAAGTAAGAATTCCCGAAAAACTGGGGCCAGACTCCTTATCTGATACGAAATTCAAAAGCTATGGAATACCCTTTCATTTCTAAATCGGAAAGAGAAGTAGTGAAATCTAAAATTCAGTGTGAGTAAAGCTATCACATTGGCTTCTTTGTTTCAGATTTAGTGTCTAGACTATATTTTATGTGATGTAAAAATGTTTATAAGCAATAATTTCAAATAACACTTTGAAATATTTTAAAGAATTTTCCATTTTTCTTCTTCTTAGCAAGACTTAGACTTTGTCAGAGAGTTGTCCCAGGATGACCTGGCTTAAAAAGCCCCAGTGTTTCCCAAGGACTGAAATGCTCGACTAATTTTGTGACCCAGTGTAATTACGTTTTTATTTCATATGATCTGCATTTTGTTAGTTTTGAACTTCTATGTTTCTTATTCAGAGGGAATCTTCAGCATTAACCATCTATTTTAGTGGGGATTTTTATCGAGATGTCATAGAAAGGAAGTAAATGTAAAAGGTACTTCAGATGTAAAATAAACATTCACTTAATTTCTACAGTAGGAAAGCATTTCTATTTCATGGTTTCTAAATTCATAATACTGTAATATCTAGATCTGGATGGCTGCTCTCAGAGGGTTTTGATAAACAGCATTGTCCCTTGCAGTTAGATAGCAATATTAAGAACAGCCCATTCAGCAACATATCAAAAGATTTATATTAAAGAGGAAAGTCATATTAATCTTGCCTCGGTTGCATCAATGCATGAAACGTATTTGAAATAGAAAGTAGAAACAGTAGCCTAAAAGAGAGGGTGATTATACTTCAGCTTTGAGAAGCAATGATAACATGGTGATAGAAAAGGAACTGTCTGTGACTTGGAACTATTTTTTGCATCTGTATTGAAACAGAAAACTCGGTATCTGCAATAACTGACTGAAAGAATGAGCTTGTCTGATATTACATGTGTATACTGCTTCATGGAATAGACAGAATACATGGGAGAAGGTGGATTGCAGTGTGTAAAAAGTCTTTGTCAGATACAGAGTGCTTTTGATCTTAGTATTTTACCTTGTGTGAATTTTTGTGTAGTGTGGATTTCATGTATTATATATGGCATGGAATAGTGTGTTTTACTGATAGTGAAGAAAAAGCAGATGTCTAATGCAGTGTGATAAATGATGTGGAGAGGTGGATGTACAGCTGTTTGTGGATTTTGTGTTTTTTTAAGGTATCCCTGAGTGCAGAGGAGCAAATAAAAAATTGTAACTGGTAGCTAGATGTTTGTTGTTTTAACTCACTCTTTCATAGTAGCAGATACAGGTAGCAGTTTTATTGTTTTCCTAAGATGCTCTCAAATTCAGTTAACATAAAATATTTTTATGGCCTCTTTTTACCAGGACTTGTAAGCTTTGGGTTAAACTTCCACTTCTGGTGCAGCCAGGCAATAGGTTTCACAGACATGACAAAATTTCTTAATATTCCATCTGTAAAACAAATAAAACAACTGAGGGCAGTAGCTGATCAGCCATAAGCAGGTCTGCCACGCATCCATATGAATCAGATGACCTCTTTTTGCAGTTTTATTTTCTGATTCTTTTTTCCCTGCCTCTTCCATTTAAAACTCAGTGCATCTGATCAGTCATATTAATCCATGTCTTTTATCCCATGTATGCTCAGTTTCAACACAGTGACATCCAGTGCCAGTCAGGGACTCCCAGAATTACTGTAGGACAAATAATAACAAAAAAACACAGCCTCGATGAGAGTTATTACTACTCAGAAGCAGTTTGAGTAGTAGCAACTATTTTTTGTCTCTGAGGAAGAAGTTTTCACTAAGACAAGGGAAAGCACTATGGCTTCATGAATAAAAAACTGTAGAGACCTTTCAGGTAAAAAGCCCCAGAGATTGCAAAAGGCTTTCCAGCAATCATATAATGTCTTTTGTTAAGTTGCTTTAAAGTGCATTGTGTTCCTTGCAAAAAATATATTTCTCCATCTATGTAGAGATTTGTTTTCCGACATGTTGAAGTATGGTGGAGTTTTAGCGCTGTTATGAATCTCCTGAAGGAAACGTGGGAACTGTTCTGATATATGGCAGGTGTAGTGCAACTATTATGATGAAAACCATCCAAGGACCTCATATTTCTTCTTTCTCTTCTTCTGTGTTCGGAAAACCCTTCAGTGTGTATCATCAGTCTGGAGTTACAGAGCTCCAAAGCTGGATGTCAGAAAATGTCACTGGTTCCAGCTCATCCCTCATGTAAGTCCATGGATTTGGATGAGATTATACCATGAGTAAGCTGAGCCCAATGATCTTCACTGAGCCTACTTGACTTCATGAAATCCTGCATGAGGATTTGTAATGCTAAACTGTCAGTAGAGGCCAAAGAATTTTGCAAGTGAAGTGGAGGAGTTAGGAAATGGGGAGGGATGGAAGAGGAAGAGAAAGTAAGCGGGGAAGAGAAAGCTGATTTCAGATGATTACCAGCTCTGTCTTTGTCCTTGTCCTTTATCTTTCTCCTGCTTTTATTTGGTTTTCTTTTTTGCCCTTCTTTTATTTATCTTTATTTTATTTTCATGGTTTGGTTATTTTAGCCAGCCTTTTCTCTGTGGTGCTTGTTCAGTTTTTTAGCACCATGATTTGAACAGCTTTTAACAGCTACACATATTAGCCAAGTACAGGGATCCCCTGGGGGAAGCAAATCAGCCTTTTAGCAGCACTTGGGAAATCTCCTTTACTCTGATTCCAGGGAGCTCTGCATATGCTTAGTAGCAAAAAGGAGTTATGAAAAAGTGGAACTTCCATAGGTCTAATGCAGAGCAGGTGGAGATCTTGGGCTGTGGATCTTCTTAAGAAGAATAATCTCTCTCCATTAAATGAGAAAACCTGGACTGGATGCAGAGTTTACTGACGTTTGCAAGTATTGCGCTGTTGTGGTTGTTATTTCCCTGTTAGGTACATTACTGCAGTGCCCAGGAATCACTGTCATGGACTATGACTTGTACTTGATAAACATGTTGGCCATAAAACAAAGCTCCTGTTTTGGGGTAGGCTCTCCTCATTGAAGATTATCTTTTTGAGGTGAGAGTCAAGAAAAAAAAAAAAAAGTAGGTTTGCAGTTCTTCTCTGAGTTTCTTTATCATCAGGTCTTGGTGACATTTTCAGGAGCAGATAAGAAAAGCCAAATTAGAAAGAAATTTGAGCTTTCCAGTCTGCACATCATCATGGCTTGGCTTCGCGAACGAAGATTTCGAAGGGCTCTACCCGCGCTTGCTACAGGCACGCTGATGGCTGAAAAGGCCAATGCGTGACAGACAAGTCCAGTTGCAAAAGGGACAAGAGAAAGATTCCCCAGGCAGCAACGACTGGACGCGATTCTTTCTGAGTTGTCTTTTTTCCTCCAGAGTGATCTTGCATGAGTTCTCAAAGGAGGCAGCAGCGTTACAGATGGTTTGTCTCCAGGCCTCCCGGTTGGAGGCCAGAGCAGACCAGTGATGATGGTCAATATGGCCAAGGCTGAGATGTTGTTTCAGGGAGTCCTTGTATCTCCTTTTCGGGGCTCCTCTCTTGTGGCAGCTGGTGGTGAGTTCACTGTAGAGCACGATCTCAGGGAGGCGGTGGTCCTTCATCCTGGAGACCTGCCCTGCCTTGTCTGACTCAGAGTTATGATTTTGTAAGTATTTTAGAAGAAATACTTTTTTTAAAAGATCACTTTACCACTTGAAATCATAATTTGAAAGAGAAATCTTTTACAAGAGCGAATGTGCACTTTTTACTTCTTCAGTGATGACTTTCAGGAACACAGGATAAAAAGTGAAGGCTTTTTTTGTGTTCTTTTTGCTTTTTGTAACTTTGCAAAGATTGTGAGTGTTACGAAAGCTCTGCTCTAAGTAAGAGTAAGAGGCAAGCAGAGTGATCTGTGAAAGACTTTCTCCTGTGAAGTCCAGAGTTTAAACATATCTGAGGAAATAATATTTAATACTATGCAAAGAGGTTTGATACACAGTTCCTACTGCAGAGGTCTCCATGTAGTGCTTGAGAACTTTCTTCCAGGAGGAAGGAGTTTCTGAGTATGCTCTTACCAAAACAAATTATTGTGTTGGTGACTGTAGATAGCAAATGATGAATGCATCATCTTTGCTAGTTCAGGCATCACTTTTTCTAGAAGAACGTTGAGCGATACTGAAAGTAAAATAAAAAATCTTGCTAGCATTACTGTATTGACTGAAGACCCAAAATACTCTGGTTTAGCTGATACTTGGATTCATCCTATATTTAGTCTTTATTCTCTCTGGCTCTATATATGCATAAATGCATTCTTGTTAAAATTAAAACCAAGTCATTTATCTGTGAAACTGCTTCTCTGAAGCAGATTCATTCTCTGTCAAGAGCTTAGTTGAGCAACATGTAGTCCAAAGCAGCCAATTTACAAAAGACGGATAATTTAGTAGCAAAGTTGTCATGACAACTTTAACTCCATCTCCGCCTTTTCTATCCACACATGAATGAAGGAGTGGAGGGGTTGTCAAGGGAACTTAAGCTGAGTATCCTGATTTCTGTGATCCAGTGTTTAGTCTAAGCACTGTTTTTGTTTGTTTTTAATTACTGCTTCTTATTCAGAATTGTAGTTAGTCCTATATTTAGACTTTTAGATTACCTTGGGATCTTATAGATGAATGATATGCATAATATGGAAGAATAAAAGAAAAAGTACTCTAAGACTGCTGTGGAAAATTAAGTAGAACTCCAATTAAAGCATTGTGCTAAACCTCACTTTCAGAAGTACTTCCTATGAAAAAATTGATCTTTGATACCATGTTTCTGAATACAATGTCCTTGGTTTTGGTTTCATAGCAATTTTAACCTGGGATAGTAGTACAGAGCTAAATGGCACTATTTCTGATTCACAGCAGCATAAGTAAAACAAATCTAGATAAACCTGCTTTTTAAGAAATGTAACAGACTTGCCTTCCTTTTTACCATGACTAATCAAAGTGAAATAAACACAAGGATCTTTCACTCTCATCAATCACTAAAGGACTAATGGTGACCCATAGTCCAACCAGGAGTCATCTTTCTTAGTTCTCAGTTTTTAGTACAGCTAACGCCTGAAGAAGAGATGTTGGATGTCTAACGTGTTTTATCAGAGCAGACACTGCCCCATAATAATTTAAAATAGTATCTTAAGTGAGAAAGTATTGGATGGATGTCTCTTTCCTTTACTGGCAGCAGTTAAGCATGTTCACTAACACTGTTTTGGTGAAAGCTAGTGCTGCCTGCCACCCTGGTCTCCATGCATCCAGCTGACTTCTGAGGGTCCTTTCCAGTCTATCCCTGACTGTGTACCTTCTGCAGAGCCTACCTGGCAGGTTGCAGCACTGCTGGTAGTATATGGGAAATTTGGCATAACGTCGAAATGCATGATGTTATGTGTTGGAATTAAATTGATGAAGTCTTTCATTTCACTACAGTGCTCAGGATTCTAGTGGGTAGGAGAGAAATTGCCGTAGTCTGCACTGATTCAGCTGGACCTGAGCTTCAAACTTTGTGCCAGATGTTGGTACTAGCTGATGTAAGTGATATGGAGCAAAAGTTGCTGGAATGCAAGAGTTTGAGCATGAATTGCAAACTGAAAGCATAGCAATGAACGGTTTCAGCAATAACTTTTGGCTACAGATACCTGTGGTCCATCTGTGCTAGGAAAATGGTCAGCTGCTGACCGCTGTCATTAACAAGAGTGCAACAATGGCAGGAAACTCTCCCAGGGCAGGATTAAAGTGCAGGCATCAGGAGGAAGCTTTCCCTGCTGTTGCCCTGATTCACCTTTTTTGCATATAAGGGGCTTCACTCTGCTGTGGTGCCTTGCCAAGGGTGCACTTACCATATTGTGGAAAAGAACAGTGCTAAAGGGTAAAGCAGATGAAAGCGTGCACAAAATTATTTAACAACCTAGGAGAAAGTATCACCAAGCAGAAACCGTGCTGCATTTTAAAATGACCCCTTGGGGAAGACTGGTCAAAGCCAGACTCCTGGGGAAATTCAAAAAGCTGTTGCCTATGTCTGCAGGGATGAATGGTTGTGACAAAATAAACAACTGTTTCAGGAGGAGCGGAAGAAGCACAGTCTGGAGAATACAAGCAGAGGCAGAAGTTCTCAGCTGGGTGGATGGGGCTGATCGACAATAAACTGAGGCTTATAAGCACTTTGGGCAAACTTCTGTACCTGCTTCTGCTCTGTGGATGTTCCCATCCTGGTGGCAAATCTCTGCCATACATCCTGTGCTGTTCCTATTCACTTTGTGAAAGATGAGTTTGGAATAATGTATGTCAGATCTTAAAATATACCTGATCCACGGTGAGGGTAACACAACTTATTATCTGGCTCAGGAAAGGTCTATGCAGTGTTGCTGTCTGTGTATTCCTGTTGGGAGATGTGTAAATGAACTTAAAATGCTCTCAAAGATAGTCAGTCTAATAACTAAAGGAGCAGAGAAAGACCTATTATGATGAACTTTACTGTCTTAAGCACAGAAGGTCTCCCAGCACTTTGAGAAAAACATTTGAATTGTATTTAAAATAATTAAACAGCTTGTCCAAGTATGGGGAGGAGTGGGAGCAAAGCCAAGAAAGCTTCACTGGCTAATTTTGAAGCATATGGCACAATTAATAATGGACTGAAACTGCAAAATTAGAGCTGGATATTGGGAGTTTTGGATAGTGTGCATTGGTTTAAGACGAACAGCACTTGAATACCGCAGCGATGGGTGCATAGATGGATCTAATAATGGCATACATTCCAGAGATGTAAAAGTGTAGAAGTCTGCTGATGCATAGGGGAAATAAGTGAAATTCAGCTATTACTTTTATTGGCTGTGAACACTAGAGAGGCTTCATTACCTAGCAAGAGCTGGCATGGAAACCTCATATTCTTAGTGGTTGTGAGCACTTTCCATATGATTTCCATATGATGTAGTGTCAAAGCAACTGATCTGTTTTGGACTCTTGACTCAAGAACTGTGGCCTCCAGGTCATAAGTTTTATAATTTCACAGCTCACTTGGAAAACCCCATTCCCCTCTTCCCCAGCAAAGTTTGCTAGGAGTTCAAGTGGGCCATTTACCCTCTTTGGAAAAAGAGGTGTTGAATCATTAGTTTTTCTTGGCATGCATGAGTTGTGTTGTTCATATTGGCATCCTGGGCAGAATTCCAATGGCACATGCAAAAGAATTCTGCTGCCTTGGTCTTTATGGACCTGTCCTTTCAAGACCAGCATTTCTGATGTCTGCACACTCATTTTTTATGTCACACAGCATCTCTTATCTCCTCCTTCTTAAAATTGTTACTTGTGACTGCCCTTGCTAACTTCAGGGGAAGCAGTTTCATCTTTATGACTATGTGTGCTCGAAAAAAAATTTGGGCAAGGGGAACCTTCCTTTGTTCTCCTTTATAAATACCAACTGTAAAGGTTAAATCTCTTGCTTTAACTAAAGAATCAAATGTAACTTAATATTTTACATTAAATCTGAATATCACAGGATTGGGTGGATGTGTTGGAAAATGCCTTGTTTGAGTTTAATATGTGTTATGGACAAGTTCTCTCTCTCTTGGAATGTCTGGTATCGTTTATGGCCAGAGAAAGCACAGAAATTGCAGGTAATCTGGTCCCTCTGTACAGGGTTCATAAACTTGCACAGGTATTCTGCGGAGTCAAGTCAGAGGGGCAAGAACTGGCTGTTCTGTATAATCTATTTTGCTTTGAAATCTTTGGCAGCTAAGACACTACTGGCATCATGTGCTCTTTTTATTTTCCATATGATCAGGCACACCTTTACCCAGTAGAAGCTTGGATATGTAGCTTTTTAAAAGCAGTTTGATATTTTTGTTTGCTAGACCTACTGTTTCCCTGGTTTATGATAGTGGCACACACTTGCTTTAGGATGGGCATAGAGAAATGTATTTATGCATTTTATTTTCATAGCAGAAACAGAAGGTCTTGGAACAATTTTTTTCTGATTCTAGCTATCTCTAAAGGGTATCTCAAGATCCCTCCCAGAGGTTCCTCCTTGTTACAGTAGGGGAATGAATGTACCTCTGAAGTGCTTAACTCTGTCTAATATTAGATGCAACTGGAGTGGAGAAGTGGAATTGGAAAAGAAAGGAGTAAGCAAGAGTATTTTTCAATTATGGTGAAATGCTTTTCCCTCTGAGCAAGACACAAAAGCAACTTGTGAATTCCTCCCAAGACTCCTTCCTAATGTGGCATAGCTAAATGTTACCCTCTATTGAGAGCTGTGTCTGAGTGTCACTGCCAAGCCCTAAGGAAACAAATTCAGAAAAAAACAAGGAGTATCGGCCTTCATGCCTCCAGATTGTAATGTTGATTGCCTGATTCCATGCAACATAAGTTAAGAATTCCATCTAGAGACAGTTCTACTGTCCTCAGCCTGTGTCTTAGATTCCTATTCCTTTCATGGAATAGAGTATCACTTATAACTTTGAAATTTTTGGATTTGTCAGTTTGTGATAGATCAAACAAAGTAAGATTTAAATGCAGGATTTTTAATATATGTCTTCTTCTGCCTTATTAATGCAATCAGTCAGCTTAGGAAAAATATGTCAGAGATAACGAACTTGCAGAGTGCACTCTTTCTTCCTCTCCTCCTTCAGAAAATATAGGTTATGCTTATGAAGATTAACTGCTTTCTTTGGAAACTGGAGTGATCTATTTTTATGCAGGTGAGGTAAAATATGGAAAGCAACTGTTTATGCCTTTTATGTCCTTCAGGGCCTAATTCTATCAGGTTCAGAGCAATATTGTCTCACGAAGCCTGAGCCTGGAACAGGCAGAACCCAGAATGTCAGGGACAAAAGCCAGGCAGGGGTGTGGGTCCAGAAAGGAGCTTTGGTTCTGTAGGTTCATGGCACATTGTGTGGTGGGCACACAGCCTTCCCGAACCTGTTCTTGCCCTCAACACAAGTGGGGAGGGTTGTGAGGACATCTGACGAATCGCACAAGCAGCACAAAGTCATTCACACTTGGGGTGATATCCAGCAAGGAGGAGAGGAAACACATCTCTGACTCTACACTGTCTCTCTTTTATCTTGCTGCTGGTTTTTTTTGTCAGGTGAACCAGAGCAGCCTTATGGTAAATAATAAATAACCAAACTATTTCCATTTTATTCCACTGGATATTTTTAACTTTTGCACAGAAGATAATGGAGACTTGATTGTGAATCTTCATAACTGAGTGTACTGAGAACTTTCAGGATGGAGCCTACACTAAAATATTTCCTCTCTCTGACTGCAACGCTGCATGACATGATTCTTACTAACACAGGGTTGATGTGGTTGATGGGCTGACAGGTAAGAGGAGTAAATGCAAATGCTGCTTCAGTCTGGCTACTTCTACAGCAGTCCTTGCTGGAGTGGTATTTTCAATGTGTTCTAACCCAGACCTGTATTATAGGTGTAGAAGAAATTAGGACCTGATTTACTGCTTTTGACATGTAGTAGTTTAAAATACATGTATCCTAAAACTATTTGTTAATTGGATTTTATATGGTGAATATCTAAGCCTTGTTTGCAGCAGCAGATGTGAGGATTTGCAACTTGCAAAATTTGTGGGTGGTGATAGTCTGTTAAATACTATTCAAAACTAGCCTGGCTTATTTTTCAGCTGTGAGAGAAAGCTTTAGGCAAGTGTCCTAATACATTTGCCATGTGAACAGTTTGCAGGTCAGTGACTGTACATTCAAAAGTATTTTACTCAGCAATAAAATCTTCATCATGGTTTCATTACCATAAACACGTGGTAACAAAAGTAGTTCAGAGCTTTGCACATCACGTGTTGGCTTTATGTTAATTCTTAGTTACAATTCTCCTGGGATTACCCACAATGACTCAAGGTCTTGCACTAATTGAATAGGAGGAAAAAATAAAATTAATGGACTGTAAAGGTCAGTATGTGGCTTTTGAGTCATATAATAACTTATTGTAAATACAAGTGAGTGGCTGTATAAGGCTACTATATGTGTAGTCAGATGGCAGCCTATATAGGTCTGGCACCTGGGGTCTGCTGCCTGTTTTCATTTAGAAAAAACCCACACCTTAATAGTGCTTTGGACATTCATGATATACTTAATTTCTCCTGCTTTGCTTCTATGACAAATTCCACCTTTTGTGATTTTTGGTCTTTGTGTTTCTGGTCTTGCTTAAGAAAATGTTTGATTAAAGGTTCTTCTAAAACAGCGCTGTGTTCCCAGTAGTGAACGCTTAAATTAGAAGAAACTGAGCAGTATTTTTTTTTCTCAGTAATCTGCTCTGACTTCCAATTCAATTCTGCTAGACCCTGTTGGAAGTGTTATGTGTCTGGCAATGCTTGTGTTGGATTAGTCTGGGTTGTCAGGGTCTGACCTCTGCCGCATACAAGAGTCCTTGCAGCCCTTAGGTCCCATCATCACAGGCTTGCTGCAGGATGGATGAGGCTTGCTGTAAGTACAGTGTAGAGTGGTTCTGTGTATTAGCAGGAACCACAGAGATTTCCAAATGTTGGTGAAGCAGAGAAATACACACAGGGGAGAGAGAGACATTATAAAATGTCCCAGCTATGGAAAATGCACTTTTTTATTTTTTTTTTTTTTTTCAGACTGAAGTGATTAAGACAGAAATCTCTAGAAAACTGGATTCAAACATTAAAAGATGCTTTGGGTTTTTTTGGGGGTGTGTTTTTTTATTTTTTTGACTGTTCTGTCATTTCCCAACAATGTTCCAAGAGCTTCTCTTGAAAACAGAGAAAAAAATTCATTTCAAAGTTCATCTTAATACAAGAACTGGCAGGGATATCAGATTGGTAGAAGCAAAATCTGGACCTGGTACCTTTCCTAGGTCTGTACTGCAATAATTTACTAATGCCAGCTGTGGCAGTGACTATATGTCCACTGGAATGAAACCAGCCATTAGATACTAATGCCTTCTAGTCACTAATGAACTCTTCAAGATTTGAACCGATGATTTACAGGTTAATGATCTCAAATCCTATTACCAATATGCATGAGACTAATTGAGAATTGTGAAGCAGGGGGGACTGAACTACTTAGTAACATTCGTTAAAACAGTAAGAAGCATTTTTCTTATAAATTACTTGCCTTTGAAATGTTCTAAAGTGATTGTACAAAATTCATATCATAATTATACCCTTGCTTTCCTGAGTACCAGGAGAATTATTGTTTTCCAAGGAGCCAAAAGTATGACCCGAGGTCAATAAATGAGCAGAATCGTGATAACTAAGCCACGCTTGTTCTAAGTCCCTAACCATAAGTTTTGAATGTGCCTTTTGAACATCCATTGTGCCTGTGCAACCAATAATTCCAGTGTGACTTGTCTTCCTATGAAATTCCCTCTGTTGGTATAAAATTTGGGCTTATGTCTCCGATTTAACCCCTATTCAGCAGTGTGAGCCATGGCTGAATGAAAATTGTTCCTTTCAGGTGATGGATGGAGCAATATATTGCAAACTCATTCCACTGTACCTGTATGGCTTTGCTTGTTCTTACAATGAATGGTTTCCATATCCTGGCTCTCCAGTTCCTGTACCTGAAAGCTATGAAAGATGGCATTTGTGTGAGAATGGACACTTGCTTTACATGCCAAGGTGAGACCTTTGCTGCCACTAGTAGATTCTGAGGTGTATAAATTTTTAAATCATATCTACAGAGTGTGAATGAGACTGTGTATATGTAAAAGCATTGGAATTAATGGCAAAGCAGGATTTAAAGTAATGGTGTATACATTGTAAGTCAAAAGACTGAGAAAAGCAAAATAAAATAGAGGAATGCTGTAAATAAAAGCAAGGGCAAGTGTTGGAAGCAGTGATCATTGCTCCATGACCATAGACCTCATCACAGGTATGGAGTTATGCTGGTACAAGACAATTCACACTGGACATGAGCCTTCTTTGGCCACAGAGGCTGTGATGGCTCCAAAATTCATGGATTTCCTCACTGCTCACGATGAATCCAGAACTGGATAAGGACTTTTTAGCTGGTGTCCTTTAGACTCTATGTCACCATAAGTCATCCTGGACGAGGTACTTGGACACTTGCAGTCTCAGTACTTATAAGCTTATAGGAGGAATGAGAGAATTTTGAGATAGTGGGTATGGGAGAGGAAAATCTACTTCCTCAAAAATAAAAGTCTACTTCCTTATCTGTTTGGCTTTGCCTTGAGTTTTCTGCTTTGACTGCTATATAGGAACCCTCCTGAGATATCTGAGCCTTTTACAGTCTTTGCTATAGTTGACTTTATGAACTCCATGTTATTCCAGTCCTTGAGACACCTTGTCATTTGCTGGGCTTTATAAAAGGAATCTGCAGCAGAGCCAACAATTCTGGCACAGCCCTAGCCAGCAGGTTTTCCTCTTCTGAAATGCTGTGAAATATTTTGGCATTAGATGAAGGTGGGATAATAAATGGTGAGATTATTAAACTACTATAAGGAAGGTTATGTGGTGAAGTTAACTAATTTCAAACCCAAGCTAATCCTGTATTGCTGCCAGCTGTGGAATGGCCTTGTCAAGGTGTTATACTGGCTTAATTCTTACCTCATGACACACTGCTTTGAACAAGTTTTGGACACTTTGTATAGACAAGAAATAAATTAAAGCTTTAGAGATAAAGCATATATACAGCTTTTTTAAAAAATTTTTTTTTTATTTTGTGCAAAAGCAGACCTAACATCATGAAAGGGACTGCTAAATTATAGTCCTGAAGTTTTATGAAATGTAATTATAGGTCCAAAGATATTTTGTGTGGAAGGAAAAAAGCTTACTGTACACTATTAAAGTGTTTTATGTCCAGAGATGACTGACACAATGCATTATGTGGCTAGAATAAGCATAATTGTCCAGGAAAAAATAATTGAAAATAGTCCTTTAGATGTCAAAATAAAGCTGTACATCACTTGAGACTGTCAGAAGTTATTACATATCTTTGGTTGTAAAGACAAGCTTCCTTAGGAGCTCATAATTTATGCTTCAAACAAAAATAGCGTTATTTAGGGCTTGTGTTTCAGCATGTCCATGCAGGCACTGCTGCACCTCTTGAGTTTCAAGTGACCACACATTTTGCCATTACCCTGCTGGAATGACTGGACTTAGTGAACCATGGGGAGTCAGAACACCCCCCGAGTCCCCTGGTCAACTCCTGCTGGGTTGTCCCCAGTGCCTTGTCAGCGTGGGAGCATGGGAAAGACATGCTGGTGCCTATGGAGGCATGACCACCTACTTATGTGTTGGCTGCAGCCCCAGCAGAGCTGGTGTGCACAGCCTCTTTTCCCTGCAAGGTTCACATGTGTCTGCTTTGCAGGGTGGGAAAAATACTCTTCCAACACGAGAAATAACAGCTGTGGGTTGTTGTTAAGAGGCAAGGTTGTGCCTTCAGCAAACATTTTTTATTAATGTTGTCTCTTAACTAAAAAGAAATCCATAGATGTGCGATTATCTTGATTTTTTTGAAAGCTGAGATTCTGAATGAGTGCATTCATGGTTTTTTTTTTGCATATGGGTTATGTTAATTACTTCAGTCAGCTTGTTGGAAATTAGCAAAGTTTATTTTGTTTGTGAATAACAATAGCAATGTACCACACAGGAACACCTTGAGAGTTAATTAACATTGGGTAACCAATTTGATAATTCCTTGGATAAAATCTCTGTACAAGCTGATTAGTCTTGCTGTTCTGGAGAGGCTGCAGTACCTTTGTTCACATGCAGAAGTAACTTCACAAGAAAACCCAGTAGAGCTCATTGAACTTCCTTCAGTAACAGACACATAGTAAACATGAGCCAGCCCTCCCTTCTCCTGGGTTACCAGTGATTTATACATATTTAGCAGCATGGCAGTGAAGAAAAATCATACTCGTTTTGTTTGTAAGTGTGTGACCATATAGTTAAAACATAAAATAATATAAAGTTTATTGAAACTACAATCCACATCTGTATGTGAATGCTGCTCTGAAAAGTGTGTTTCACTTTAAAGCACAAACCATCTCTAGTCTATGTAAGAAGAGTATTGCTTGGCTGTATGATAGATAGTTTTGCAGCCAGAATAATAATTATTCTCTTAGTGAGGATCATGGCTAGACAAGCTGGAGAAGGAGAAGGAGATGGAGGCTAGCAGTGGAAGAGTGCATAATTTCCTGGAAATTATTTTTAAAAACTGCTTCATCATCTTCTGATGATTTTGATAGCTCTTTTTGCTGAGCGAGGTAGAATCACGCACCTTTTCTGTATATGTGTGTTTACTTATATAAATAGAAACATGAGGTGCAGTCTGTAAAATCTGTGCTTTACAACATAGTTATACAATAAAAGAAAATGGAGGCATACCTGTGTTTATTTAAATGTCCAGGAAGTGATGATGGGAGTTTTGAGAACATCTGGATGAAGGGAATAGTAATGGATGCATAAACTCTAGCAATGGTTGAATCAGGTGTGGAAGTATGTGAAGTGTGTTTAACAACATGAGGAACACTCAAAGAGTAATTGTGTGGTAATGGTGAGAGCCAGAGAATGAAAGTACTCTGAAAAGACGCAGCCTGGCTAGACACACATTACCCAACTATGGGTTTGGAAATCTTCTGGAACAAATTTTCATGCATTAGTTTTGATTGAAGTGGACAGAATTATTAATACAGGAGGAATTGAAATCAGAAGGGATCTGGGGAAAGCCATCTCAAAAACATATAATTCCTAATCCTAAGGGAAAGAAGATAAAGAATCAGCTCACCAATTAACTTTGCCAATGGGGATAAAAGAGGATATGTAACAAGGAACTTGTGACTGCATTAGAACTTCCTAAAGATGTAAGAATCAAAGAATGATACAAAAATTTTCACTCAATATTTGATGATAAATATTGCTATTATTATGGTAAAAACAAGAAAACAACATGAAATGCAGTGCAAATATCAAGGAATATAAAGAAAAAAAAATCCATATATCTATTAGAACAACAACCTGACAGGGACTTCAAGCATTTTGAAAGAAGGGCTTAAAACCAGAATGAATCTGGTTAAAACAATATATAGATGGTTTAAAATCACAAAAATTGAGATTAAGAAAGACAATCTTAAGACTGTGTTTTGGAAAACAAAAATACAGTACAGCATGGGAGAAAGTAGTAACTTCACAGAGCTGTGCAAAAAAATCTGGTGGTGGTGCCAGATGATAGAACTGAAGATGGGTCAACAATGCAATGTTGGCTTGGAAAGTACTTATGTCTCTCCTGAACGCATTGACAGCCATGTCCTAGGTGAAACCTGATGTTAACTAATTTATTTTACCTCACATTTACAAACCTGTGTTGGAGTACTGTTTTGGATGTCACATTTTAAGAAAATATAGAATAACTTAAAAGGGGCTCAACAGGGTGAAATGTGACCTATGAGAAAAAGCTGGAGGAATCATCTTGTTTAGGAAAGAGAAGGAAAAGTGAACAGGACTGAAGTTTGCAACCATATTGAAAGCTTAAGGAGGCTGGTGATCAATGGTTCTCCATTTTCATGGAAAGAGGGATGAGAAGTAATCAGCTTAATTTGTAGTAAGGGAGATTTAGGTTAGATATTAGAAGTAACTTTCTAACAATAAAGATACTTAAACACTGGAACAGATTGCCTTGGGAGTCTGTGTGGTTCCAGGCACTGTCAGTTTTAAGAAAGATCTAGTCTGTCAGAGATGGTCTAAGCCTGGCTGAGCTTGTCTGAAAGCTGGAAGAGCTGATGACTGTTGGGGGTTAGAAATTGTTAACTCTGTGTTTTGGTATTTGTGTATTATATGTACTATGTTTTACTCCTCATGTATGTAAATCCTGTGGTCTCATTGGTTGTCTCACCTGTCCATCCCCGGTTCCTGGGTTCCCATGGTTACTCTATTGTCTCCTCTCATTGGCTGGCCGAGCGGTAAAACCCGTCCCTCCCGGCAGCCTTGTAAGCTGCGGGAAAATTGAATAAAGCTCTCTTCGCTGCTGGACTCCCTGTGTGCTGCCTGCCCTTTGTCTGCCGGCATCGGGGCCTTCCGCCGCCTGTTTCTGCCCTCGAGAGATGGGCGGCGGGGGCAATTCATCTCCCCTCTTAATCCCTACAGATGACCCCTTAAAATTCACCCCTTTCCCATAGTACTATCATACATGTTATATAGATAATGTAATATATAATGAGTAAACTCTTTCATAAAAGTTGATGGGTTTGCATGTTATTGGTCACCATTTTCTGAAGAGCATGCAAAAACCTTACAGTTGGGGCCTTCACAGAATGGAGAATGACTCATGTAGTAGTCCTGAGAGTTTCAGGGATTTAGGAGGTTCCTCAGAAGTCTGAATCTGAACAGCTCACTGCGTAGTTCTGTTTCACCAAGTTGGGTGTCTTCATGTTGCCTTTGCAGAAATTAAAATATAATGAAGTACTGATGCTTTGTCCTTGTGACCTTTGGCATCTCTTACTGCTCCTTACTGCAGTGCTGTGCAATATAATAAAAGTGACTTGAACGTGTCATACACTATTGCTGGGTAATATCTTTTATTTTCCCTAAAGTAATTGCATGCTATCCATGAAGCAAGGCAAAGATAGCCAATATAAATAAATAAATAAATAAATCTGCAGTCTTAATGGAGGGCTTGATTCTGAAATCTACTGTTTGGAAGCCAATTGTAGAGTCAAGATTTTTTTCAGATGCACAGAAAGGAAAAGAGTATGTAATTGAAATATTTTCTTCCTAGATGAAATGGCATAATAAATCTGAAAGGATGAAAAAAGTCTGATTATATCTCCAACTCAGTAAATACTTAATCAAAGATTATTTAGCCGTACTTAGATTAAAAGCATCTATATTTAGTTTAAAAGCAATTTTCTTTATGGTGATTTTAGAAAGGTTTGTCACAGAATCATGGAGTAGTGGAATGATACAGGCTGGGAGGTACTGACCCTAGTCCAAGCCCCTTCTCACAGCAGGTCCAGGATCTTGTCAGGTTGTAAATCAGGTTGTAAATATCACCAAACACAGAGATGTCACAACCTCTCTGTGCGGCCTGCGCTGATAATTGACCAACTTCATGATTGAAATGTTTTTCTGATGTCTAATTGGAATTCCTTATGTTTCAGCTCATGAGTGTTAGCCCCTAACCCTTTTGCTATCAGCCTCAACCTCTAAGAAGTGTTGGCCTCTCGCTTTTCCACACCCTCCTATTAGGTATTTCTTTTAAAGTCAACAACACCCCTCTGAGCCTTCTTTTCTCCAGTGAGAGTGAACCCAATTCCCTTATACAGCAAGAGCTCCATCCCTTCACTGGACTTGTCCAGTTTATTATTTCTTGTACAAATCCAGTCATAATACTCCAATATTATCTTACGAGTGCTAAATAGAGGGGAAGGATCACCCTTTTCAATCTGCCCAGGAGACTCTTGACCTTTTTTGCTGCAATGACCCATTGCTGACTCATGTTGTTGTCCACCAGGACCCCCAAGTATTTTTCTGCAAAACTACTTTCCAATAGCCTGCACTGTTATGTAGGATTTTTGTGCAATTTTAAAGGCGGGTGCTAGATTTGAAATGCCATGTAAAGGAGCTCTGAGGCTGTGCTTACACTAGTAAAAAGAAAATTAGCCTTGCCAGAGGCCTAAACGTTGGAAAGTTGTGCACACTGTTAAATTATTAGTATAACCACTGGCAAGGTTCTGCCCTTGTCTGTTAGCATGATAACACTTAGATACAGTCTGGTGGTGTTTGTCATAGATCAGCATCCATTCCCAGTGTCCAGTTTGTATCAGAGATTACAGAATTTAGTTGCATGCAACTGATTGATACCTCACCCGGTGGCCTCAGTAGACACAGTGCTCCTTGGTTCATACTGTTTATAATTTTAAATACACCCTGAGAGTCCATTCTAGTCTTGGGAGAAGACTCCTTCAGCTGTTGGCGAATGAACTGTGTCCCTAATGAGATTAGTGCACAGTCTGGTAGGGTTTTGTGCTCCCTGTTTGAATATGACTTCTTTTATATGACTTCCATGGTATAGCTGAATGTTAATGGTCACTGTGTAATTGAACAGTGCTAAATGCGTGATATTGGGAACATATCTAAAGACACAAATTAACATCTTCATGGCATTCTGAGGTTTAACTGTGCGAAAAGGTGTGTGCATATTGTCCAAGTGAGAAAATATGAGTCACTGGGGGTTGCAGGGTGTCATGCTTAGTAAATACTGAGTAAAAATGGAAGCAAAACACAAAGAAATGTTTCAGAAATGGTTGACTCTCTTTAGGAGCATTTGGGATCATTCCAACCACAGTTTTTGTGCAGTCTAGATAAACTGAGTTGAAGATAGACAGGGAGCAGAAGTTGTTGCCTTTGTTGCCCTTCATCTGCTGGGGCTGAAGAGCTGAAGAAAGGGGAAACAAGAGTGTGCTTTTCCTGCCTCTGTGCCACACAGAGAAGTCATCTTTCTGCATGGGGTTGGTAGGTCACTGGACAGCTGGGCTACTGCAATTTAGTAATTTTTGTCCTTGTAGGCAGGTTCTGGACACAGTGATCCTGGCTTCACTCAGTGTGGTAGGTGTAACATGGAACATATCTGGCATTGTTGGTGGCTTCTTTTTCATCCCTGTTAATCTGAGTGACTGGAAAGGAAACACAGAAGTTCTTATCTGGAGTCTATTCCCTCCTGAGGCATCCATAAGAAAGAGTCAGAATACTTTATGTAAGGTTTTTTATTTTGCCTCATAAACTTTACTGCAAGTTATTTATTTTTAGAAATATTAGGGCCAGACATTATGCAATATGGATGTTCAGTAATTACTGGGTGAAGAAGAGAAATAATTAATCCTCTGGCTCCCTTTCTGGCTTTCATCCAGTCAGTAGAGTGGTCCTTGTAAGAGATAGGCAATAGGAACCTGATGTGGCCTCTCACAGTGTTTTAGGATTAGTCCCCCTGCATTAAACAAGTGGTTCCATACAGTCCACTCCCAGTGCCCCAGTGACATCTAGAAGGACTTTCTTCTGATCAGTTCTGACTATTGGGAATGGCAGGAGGGACCTGCAGCTGGAACAGTGTGGTGAAAGTTCCCTGTCCTTCCAGTCACTGGAGTTCTCTCCAGTGTGTATCCTCAAGCAGCCCACTTTGGCCTGTTCTTGGAGCACTCTTTCCACCCTGCCCTTATTGTTTCAGTGGATAGCATATATCAGAATCATACAATCACAGAATGCTTTGGGTTGGAAGCAACATCAAAGATCATCCAGTTCTAACCCACCTGCCATGGGCAGGGACAGCTTCCACTAGACCAGGCTGCTTAAGGCCCCACGCACCCTGGCCTTGAACACTTCCAGGGAACACTTCCAAGAACACTTCCCACTACTTCTTTGGGCAACCAACCTGTGTCAGTGTCTAACCATCCTCATATCAACATCTAATCTAACATCTAATCTAAACTTATCCTCATTCAGTTTAAAACCATTTCCCCTTGGCCTATCACTACACGCCTTGTAAACAGTCGTTCTCCAACTCTCTTGTAGCCCCTCCAGGTACTGGAAGGTGCTGGAAGATGTCCTCAGAGCCTTTTCTTCTCCAGGCTGAGCAAGCCCAACTCTCTCAAGCTGTCTTCATACGAGAGGTGTGCCAGCCCTCTGATATTTTGGATCTAATGAAGAGGTCCACATCCTTTTTATCCTGGTGACCCCAGAGCTAGCCACAGCATCAAACAGTATTGCATTTTAAGGGTTATCTAATATGGTAATGAGAAGGATTAAGTCCTAAATCTGAGCCAGCATATGCCTACAAAACAGAGCAGCCTGGGTGTAAACTGGGTGGTGTTTGTACAATGTTTGTACAATGACTGGGGAGTCCTAAGGGACAAGTTAAACAAGAGCCAGCAACATGCCCTTGCAGTGAAGAAGGGTGCAGAACAACATTCTGGACTGCATCAAGGGAAACATAGGCAGCAAGCTAAGGACCGTCATTTTTTTTCTCTCCTTGGGATATATGAGTGGTGCCTGGAGCACTGTGTCTGATATTGGGTTTCCCAGTAACCTGGAATATACCTGTTCTTTCCTCCAAGTGACTCCTATTTTGCCCTCCACACATGTTTTACCTCAACTGAGAGAGCTGCTCACAGCTGAGGCTGGGCCAGTGCTCACATATCAGGAGGTTCAAAAGGCCTCGTGATTTTTAATGGGAAGGTTGATCTGCAAATTCCTGTGAGCTTCTTTGATGATCACATCCATGCTAACAAATGCTCAAGGCAGCCCTTGGACAGAGACAAAGGTCTGTGTGTGCAGACTCTGCAGGCAGAGAGGATAAAGGCAGAGAGACTATGCCTCATCTTCACAATTATTATTTCCATTAATGATTTTTTTCAGTTCGTGATTCAACCTGGGATTATTAGAAGAGTTTCCCTGGTGTGCCTTGAGCCTTTAATTCACCAACACTTTCTGCACCACCAGGCCTCAAGTGTAAGTTATGAGAGAATAAAGAATATAACAAACTCCTACTAAGCCATAGGTTTTGGGCTATTTAAATTACAGCTGAGAGAGGGGAAATCATGCAAAATCTTTGGGGGGTACTTGCTCAAAGAGCTGGAAAGATTCAGCACAATTTCTCTCTCAGTTTTATGGCTTCCTCACTCAGATGCAACAATAAAAATGTTCCACTGGATTAGCCAGGTGGCTGAACTGTGATTTCTCTGCAACACTTTTTCACACTCTAAAAGCCTAATGACAAGCAATCAAGAACATGTTAATTGGGACGATTTCCCCCAGGGGACCTTGGGTTCCTGGGAAGTTGAAGGTTTTCATTAATTCTGTAGAGCTGACTGCAAAAAAAATCCCATTTCTTATCCGTAGGAAAAGGCTTAGAAATGTGGTAAAATATGAATTTCCAAGTAAAGGTAAAATGTCCAGACCTTTTTACTTCATTCCCTAGAGGGTCTTTTTAAATTTATTTTTGTCACCAGGTCTTCCTTGCCTCTTGATCGTTCCTCACAGACTTGTACTGAGTGTGTATTGGGGTTAGGAGGACAATTATGCAGCTCCTCAGTGCCTACCCCTTGGTTCATGCACACTGAAGTGAAGCCAGTTACCAGGTTCCTTCTTTGCAGACCTGCAGCCACACAGTCTGTGACCCCAGGGACCAGAGGTAGCTCCTCCTTTAACCATTTGGGTCCTCTCAGCAGTCCCAGATAGCCTGACCAGCTAGAAGGCATGCCTTGGCTTGTTTCTCCTGCTGTGCATCACCCCTGGTCTCATGGAAAGTACAATGAATACACTGGAGAGATTTCCCTTTTTTTTTTTTTTTTTACATTTCTAATTGAAAATAATTGAGGAGTGTGTCATTTAAAATGCCATCAGTAGGCTTGTATTATCAGCTTGTTGTATTGACAGCCTGCTTTGCACATCCTGGAATTAGTGCCTTGGCTTTTTTGCCTGCCAGACTCTGGGGCTTTGACTAGATGAGCATCAACAGCAATGCAAAGTGCGTGGCTGCCTGCCCTGGGGGCGTTTTGTGGCAATGTCTACAGGAGCTGCAAAGGTCTGCAGAAATGGGGCCATGGAATTTGTCTGAGGCAGCAGTAGTTTCCTCTCTTCTGTCCTGCAGGTTTGTAAGATTAATGTGGGTTTCCTTAGAGATGGGACAGCTATTTGCTATCCGTAAAAGTTAATGTAGCAGGGGAATTCATAGGAAAAATGTATTTAGTTAAGAGTCATCACTCAATTTAAGTGAATCCTGGCAACAGAAGTTTTATTATTGCCATGGCTTAGACAGATGATGATGTTTGTCTAAGTAAATGCTTTCTTTCTGAGTGCCTCATTAACATTAGGAGAGGATTCAGCTGCAGAAAGGGAAGGCATTTCTCTCCCAGTGGCAGCAGGTGCCATGGAGCTGGTGAGTCTGAAGTGATCTTTGTGGTGGGGAATCTCTGGAAAGGGCAGTGGAGCAGCCCTCCTCCACCATGCCTCAGTGGTCCACTTTCAGGGGCATCTCTCTGACCTGCAGCAAGCCACTCTCCCTACCAGCTGCACACTGAGGACCAATAATAACCTTTTGCTCCATTAAACAATATTATTTTCTGTATCTGGATGTGGTTTTTATGAGTCTTCCAGGAAGCTCAGACACTGCAGCAGCTTCTCTGAAACACAGTGTGTGACCCTGCTCATCTCCTGTAGCAGCTTGGGCTCCTCCAGCAGATGCACCTTGTGGAAATGGGGCTCATTTGGCTGAAGCTCATGGCTAATAGGATGAGCATCCCTCAGGCTGTGCTATATGTGTTGCTAAGTCTTGCTCCATGTTCCACTTCTGCTCTGGTGTGGGAAAGACTCGTCTCTGAAAACCAGGTGAGGGATAAACCCCTGTGAATCCTGCAGGGTTTGATTTGGCACTTTTTGTGTGTTTGGCACTATGTTGTGCTCTTCAACTGTTATGCTCTTCTTGCCTGCAGGTATTTAATAGTAAATACTGCAGAAGGTTTGCCTGGCTGAAGATTAGCAGACTGACAGTTCACTGGGGTCACCCAAGAGTGGCAGAGCAGGGATAAGAACTCCTGTCTAGACTTCAAAAGCTCTTCTCTGATCCCTGGGCTGCTGTGCCTCTGAGCTGTACAGGAATCAGCCTTTTTATCTTTCAACACAATTCTTCATGAGGACTGCATTTCTGATTCCTTATTTCTACTCTGTAACAAGCCTTGGTATCCTGAAGAGATGTTCTTGCTAGGTCCCCAGAAGGTGCTGCTGCTGACCACTTCTGGACCATCCCATGTTCTCCTTTCTGCCTTGCACTTCTCTCCTGGCCTGAAAATGAAAAGCATTAAAGGGATAAGTAAATATTAATTTATATGTAAGTCTTTCTTTAAATAAGTTACAGTAAAATAATATTTCAAAAAAAGAGTATTTCAAAATCTTCACATACATCTTTTCTGTAGCCTGCTTGGTAAGGCAAACCAATCAAATATAAGAAAAACATAACCCTAAATGAGCATATGGATATTTTGAATCCTGTGCGAAACATTAAAACAGAAAAAAAATGAAGTTTTTAATCTGTGTTACAGAACACTGCCCAAGAGCCGTGATTTATTTTTGCATTTATATGTAATTATCACAGGGTTACAGTCAGTAAGATGATTAATTCTTCCACTTGTTATCTGTGCTGACAGTCAGGCAAAGTGGCCTTTACTATCACCAAAATGCAGATACATATCAAGATCCAGATCAGCAACTTGCCTCTCCAGTGTCCCCATCAGGACCTCAGGAAAGTCAGACCGGTGAGTAAGATGCCTCTGGTCTCCTTGTATAGACACTGACATGTTTACTGAGTTATACCACACCTGAGTGACTTCATAGTTAACTCTTGCTCAGTACAGATTCAGGAGACTTAAACCTGGTGCAGGCTTTGCACTGGAGCCTGGTTCTTTACTGTACTGCTGAGGAAATGTTTTCACAAAGGTTTTATGCTTGTGTTTTGCCTTTGAGGATCTAAAAAAAAAAAATAATGTAAGGGTGAATTCAGAAAAAACGTACTTAAAAACAACAGTGAACTTTCTGTTAGAGAATGTTAGAGAACTCTAGCTTTCTGTTAGAGAATGTCCTTTTTGTCCTGTCAGTTTTGACCCCCCAGCCTTCCTCTATCTAATTGCTCTCCCTTTTGGAAGCTTATCCAGTGCCCATTGACCTTCAACCCAGCTGGTTTGCCCTCCAGCATGACCTGACCTGTGGTGCATAGCTCAGGGTATCTCACTGGCTGGACTTGTGTGTTGGCTTCATCAGGGTGGTGCAAGTTGCTGTAAGAGAGCCAGTAACCTCATACTGTGCTGGGGTAGCCCTTATCCTGAGAGGCACAAAGCCTCACTGGCCTCTGGGGAAGGATGCTGCAGTGTGCCTCTCTGTTGCAGGTGCCTTATTCCCTCTACTTGCATTTCAAAGAAACTCATTAACATCCTCTGTGACTCAGAAACACTTCATAGATGAGGCTGCAGCCAAGAAATTGTGCAAACTCAGCATCCTACTTCATGTGCCTGAGCTGTACACGTGTATGAGGAGATCACGTTGGTGCAGGGCTGTGTGTACAACAGACCTGTAGTCAGGAAGGATCTTCAAAGTTTTGTCGCTTCCTAAAGTACAGTTTTTATTGCTCTGTTTTAACTTCACTACTATTTTTTTTTACAGTGCTCTGACACATATATTAGTGAGGATGTGCTGTATCAGAGCTGCAGAACAGCCTGCAATTCCCCAGATTCCTCTGTAGATTTTTATGCTGGTGCATCCATAAAGGAGCTCCAGATCTTCCAAGTTTTCCCCATGAGAGCAGAGTAACACCTTTCCTCTGGAAATACTGTAATAAAACAAAGGGAATACAACACTTCTATTATGAAGATCCCATAGATGGCCTTTATCATTTATCAAAAAGAAAAGGTGTTCTTGTAATATCTGTTAGAACTGTGCACAAGGGAGGCTGCTTGGTGGAGCACATTAATAAAAACTCAGAAACCTGAAAGATATGTCATTTTGCAGATTCAAAATTGTACATTAATTTATTTCTGTAGCTTTTTCTCAATAGTCCAGTGGCTTCTGTCATGAAGCAATTTCATTAAAGCTTTGATCATAGTGGTAATATAAAGCCAAGATTCCTGCAAAGGCTTCATTGCCCTAAAGAGTGTGTAATTGGCCAAATGTCTTAGAAAGTTTTGCTTGGTTTCTCCAGAGCACAAGTAAAATTTAATTACCCCAGAAGTAGATGCAGTGCCATCATATAAGGGTGTCAAAACTAGTCTTTGCAAATGGCACGTTCTAACAGAGCAGTAGATATGAGACTTGCCATAAATGTGATTTGTGAACATCATTAATGAAGTACTAGATCTAATTGACTTCTTCTGCCTTTATGACAGCATAAAAAAAGTTCTTCACTACCAATGATATTTCTTTTCCAACTTCTTCAGCTGAATCCCTAACCCTGCAGAGCTCTTGCTTAAAAGCAAGCTCTCACTGATATTTATTTGGGGAAAAGAAAGTGTTAGATAACATTTGCAGTTCTTGAGAAATAAGGATTTTAGAACAGTTCTTCCATTGCAGAACGAAATAAAGATGCTTTGCAATTATCCCTGAAAACCTAAGCACATTAGAGATCAGTGGAGGGTACTTGCTAGCCTGATCATTTGAGAATTCACTTATGGACTAACAGATTCAGGCTCAAGTCCCTGTTATGATTTGGTTCAGGAATTTTCATTCTTGTGTGATTATGTGTTCTTGATCTGAAACCATAGTCATTTTTTTTTGTCCATAATTATCATTCTAGCAAGATATTTTGTTTTTCAACTATCTTTGTTCAGACACACTGAGGTCTGTGTCAGCAAATGTCACCATTCACACTGGTGCTTGCAGTAAAATGATATAGTTTATATTGCTTTGGTAAATGTAAAGCATCCAATATCCAGCTTTAGCTAGTATTTTTAAAGGATATTTTGCTCTTCTGCATTACAGTAGGCTTCTGGTCAGAGATCTAGAAAAAGAAAATAGTTTCAGTCTCTGGAAATTGATTATTTTTGCATTTACCTTTACTCCCTTAAAAAACCAAAAAGAAAATCATATCTTAAATCATATATTTTGGCCATTGTTTTGCTCCTCACTCAGGATAACTTTTCATGTGATGTTATTGCAATAATCTGAATGGTAAAATCAGGATGGAATGAAATTATTGACTTCTAAGTATTTGCTTGAAACATTTGAATATTACCATTTCACTTTAAACCACATTAAACCTTCACTTATGATGGAGGTTGCTGTAATGTCAGATGTGGTAAACATCCCCAGCTTCTGCTGAGTTAATGAACATTGAAAGAGGACTTTGAGTTGATGATAAATGATAAATTCAGTTCACATAAACAGTTCATGTAATCCTCTGCCGATTAGTCTTGCTACATTTTTGTTGGTGGTCTTGAGCAGAGGTGGAAGGGACTTTTTGTGGGTCTGCTGGGTCAGCTGGCCCAGGCTTTGTTTTGGACTTATTCTGATAGCTCCAGGGTACCCCTCACCACCACATCTGAATGCTCCCAGGAATGTGCAAAGGGTCTAACTTCCCTGAATCTCTTCCTCCCTTCCTGCTTTCCTCCTTCAGATAGCCAGTGGTGTCAGAGTTTACCAGATCTATTATACTTTATATTGTGGAGTGTAATAAATACACAGTCAGCTGAAGAATTGCTTGAAGATTGAAGGTGAGGAATTTTTTAAACATTCAGGATCTACAATTTACTGATTTGAGTGAAACTCACAATCGTTGTATTAATATTAATCACAACTCTTTACTCTTACTTCACTTCATTCCCTCAAATAGCGCATTTAGAGATACATATGAGGAAGCCAACAAAGGACAATTATAGGGTGGCTTCTGGGATGTACCTTGAATCATGAACACACTCCTTGCAAAGAGGAGTTGGCTGCAGGCTACTGGAGTGAGGGCTCCTGCCTGTGGGGACTGTTGTCATTGGTCCCCAAACAGAGATTTGCAGCAGGGTGAGGAGCATATGCATCAGTGGAGCACCTCCCAAACTATTCATAATCGGCAAGCAGCCTGAAAGAGTATTCTCCAAGTCCCCCAAATTTTTGAGGTTCAGCTATTTACTCCAGAAGGACTAATCCCTGAATCTTGTTTTGGTGACCCTGTTCCTTATGAGCTTTGATTTTAGCTTTTCAGCATCTCAGGCTGTGTTTATATCAGCAACAGGATGGACCAACAGCATGGAGCAATAGGGGTAAAACTGTGCAGTTGTTGCAAAGGTACTGATGATCACACTCTATGCAATTTAAAGGTTTTACACTGGAACATCTCTGGAGCCCAGTGGTCGCCTGTAGTTGGTGTGCAGGAGGTACAGCTCCCTGCTTGGCTTCATCGGCAAAGAATCCAGCTGCTTTGCTATGCATGTGGAAGCCTGGAGGTAAAGGTGATTGCTTCGAACATGAATTTTGATCTAGACTAAAACACAAAATAGAGGCAGCCTTTGAAATTGTTAAATTGGAATGCTCTTAAACTTTTTTGAGGATATTTTTTGTTCTTGTATTCTGCACTGAGGAGATGAATTTAGTTGTAGCTGTAAACTTACATTTAACATTTTTAAATCTTCATGATTTTATTGGCGTGAGGCAGCAGTTTGTCTTTAGTTACCTCCCTGCCACATAGTATGATTTGTGATATGAACTTTCTTCTGTCTTTCTAATAATCTGCAGTTTGAGTATTCTGAAACCATTATTTATGCAGCATGCTTGACACTGAACTATGCCATGCTGCTTCCATGGAAACCTCTGACAGGATATCACTGTCTGGCCTAACGGATAAACAATATCTCATTTTCCCTTATGTCAGCCATTAGAAAAGCCCTACTGTGCCAGACCAAAGGTCTATCTATCCAGAGTCTTGTCTGTAACCATGGCAAGTGACAAACAACCAGGGAAAAGTGTTAGAACAGACCAAGAATATATCCATTTTGGTATAAACTCAAATTTTCACAATTTTGGAACTTGGGGAGTAAAATATTTAATTCAAAGGTCTTTTATATATATATATTTTTTTTTCCTTAAATTTGTCACTTTTTGGACTCTTTTTCTATAATAAACCAGAATAAGGAAACAGCTTAATTTAGTTTACAAGAGACTTTAGGAGATCTCTAGTCAGATCTCATCCTCAAAGCTTGCTCAGGTGTGAGATCAGACCAGGTTGCTCAGGTCTTTATTCAGTTGAGTCTTCACAGTCTCCAAGGATGGAGACTACAAACTGTTTCAGGGCAACCATTTTTTTTACCCACCCAGGTGATTATTGGTAAGAAGTCAACTAAACTTGCTAGTGCTAGTAAATTCCCTACTTTGTAATTTAAAAGCCATCTATCTGAAATCAATTCACTATATGTTGTAGACTCAAAGAATTTGCAGAAGTCAGGTTTCTAGGTGGCTTTTGGAAATCCCTATAAACCATTGAAGATGGAAAAATCCTCAGACACATTGTGTCAGAAATCAGGAGCTGCGACAAAGATTATTTTTGTAATTTTTGGTGTGGAAATATACAGGAGGACATTGAAGTGGCTGGTTGTAGGAAATGAAGAAGTCATGCAGTCAGCAAGTTATAGCTGAGCTGTGCTGGGATTTTGATGGGACCCTACCTTTCCCCTTCAGTAAATGCTCAAAACAGAGATCAGAAGCTTGTTCCCTGGGTACAAAGCATGCACAGAGTATGGTGGGCGCAAGGGAAATTGTGATTGCTCAGCGATGAGGGTACTGCATGAGACTACCCCCGCTGCCCCACGCTTTTTCTAGGCCCTGATTGAATTGGTTCCATGTAACTCCAAGGGCTCTGCAGCCCAGCCCAGATCCTTCAGCTGGGGGAAGGAGGAAAGAAAAAATAGCGGGAGATTTTTTCCTTCTCACCTAGGAGCCGCCTGATAGTCAAAGCTGTTACTTTCACATACCTGGAAGCCTCGCCAGGTGTTTTGTTCTTGGATCTTTACCTGCAGCTGAATGCTGTCTCCTTTTGTGGTCTCTTCAGGCCCTTTAGGATTTCCAAAGGTCACTTGTGCTGGGAGAATAAGCGTCCATCCAGTAAATTCTTGTTCTCTGCTTATCAAGCTGGTGTCTATTTCAATATTAGAAGATTATTCCCCCCCTTCCTGATACTAGACATGAATTATTGAATTTTTCTTGTATCTGTCTAGGCTAGAAAGATTTTCTGAAAAGAGTACACATGCACACATTTGGTTTTACTTCCTTGATTTCAGCAAAGATCAAAGATAATATCCACATACTTTGTCCTTCCTAGTTGTGTTATTTATAAGTGGCAAAAAGCTTCTTTATGGAAACCTTAATTAAACTTATTTTGAGACAGCTTCTTGGGTTTCTTTCATTAAGTAATTTCTCAGTGATGAAAATCTGAGTTGTTTTTTTCTTCCTGCTTTCAGAGAAATAGGTCTCTGGAAGTCTTTTTTAATGAATTAGGAGTCAGGAGATATTATTTAATAATACTTTTGGAATATGCAGCACTATTAGACTGCAATCATCGCAATAAGAGACTTTAGTTTCAAACATGGTTATATATGGCTAGATCACTCCCAGGTCAGAAAAGTATTTACTAGATAGCTTTTCTTTGCAATAAACAAAATATTTGATGACTATACTTGATCATGGCTTTGTTATGAACTTTGAAGAATGTTAAATGTTAGTAGTAGAAATATTTTACTGTTAATTTGTTTTCTAGTTTTATGCTACTTGCTTTTTATCTGTTACAGAGGAGAAGTATAAGCAAAGTCTATGTGAGAAAATTTTGCCAATATGTTTTAGCCATCTTCTCAAGTGACTCTTTGAATTATATCTATCAAGATAACTGCTTCTTCTCCCCTGTTTATCTGGTTTGTGACAAAGATGTGATAGTTCTCTACTTTGCTTTTTCTTTCATGTTTTTAACGAATTTAACTCTATCAGGATAAGAAAAAAAGGTATTATTAATACATTTGAACTGGTTACTGTCATCTTTCTTCATTCTGTGGATATATTTTGGCACTCATTAACTCAAAAGTGTTGCAACCACTGCACTACATCCCCCTTTTCCACAGCTGATCTTTGGCTATTTTATAGTAGGGAAAGCTCCAAGTTGAGCTCTGTGACTTTCTAACTCAGGTGTCTTTTTGAGTAGTATTTTGAATTACTCCTGATGTCTGCAGTCTCAGGATACTCTTGACTGTTCATGTGTTCCTGTATGTATTGGCACTTCTCAAATTCTTACTGCATCCTATGGTAGTTCTCACCAGTGTCTATAAAAGTTTCATCTGAATTTGTGTTCACAGTCTCTATTCAGGGACTGTTTTCCACCTGAGTTCCTTATCTGTTTACACCCTTTTTTACACCTTGTCTTTTAAAAATAATTTTTTTGCATATGTCGTTTTATATGAAGTGCACTTCTTTAACACAATTTCAGTTAGCCACATCTGCTGATACTGGAAGGCTCTTGAAAACATCAAGTGCTTCACATAATGAAAACATCAAGTGCTTCAATAGATGCAAACATCTATTGTCAGAAATAAAACTACTTTCTTCTCTTTTGATACAGTTTGTGTGCAGATGCAGCAGTAAGTGGTCTTTAAACCTTCTTGAAGTCTTTTAAGCTCTGATGGAGACATAAATAGCACATTTCTTCCAATGATGTTTCCCATCTTCCTTCCAGAATTGCATTTTTTTTATTTCTTAAGGTCACAAAGGTTGACATAGGTGGCTTCATTTAGTAGATAAGGAGCATGCCATTTCTAGTAAAGGAAATAAAACCTCCCTTTAGGAAAGGAAGGTGCTCTGCCAGTGACCTAGTGCAGGAAAGCAGAAACAGAGGCAAAGCTGTTGGGAAACCAAAGCAGTTTCTCTCTCTTGTGTAAGGCAAGAGTTTGTTGCTTTCATTGCCCTGTGGTATCCAGCTACCTACAGGGCATGTACTTATTTTCTGCCCCATGTTGGCTGTGATCTAGAGGATAATCTCTTCGGAGGGAGTGTTTGCTTTTGTGGCTTGGATTACCTTATCAAGGATCAAGGATTGGGGATGTTTTTTTCTGGCTAGAAGTTGGAATTAACTACTAAGCAGGTCACAGACAGCATCTTCACAGAGCACCCTCATGCTATCTACCTCTTCTTACAGAGGCCTTCAGAGATTGCTGAGGAGTTGCAGAAAAAGGGAGGCTTGAGAAGAGGGAGAGAAGGCAGAGAGGAGAGTCAGAGAAGGCCTCCAGGCAAGCTGTTGGAGATCATACTGATTTTCAGTAGTAGGTGGATGCCAGAAATTAGGTTAGCTGTAATTTAGGACTGTGGTAAGTTGACCCTGGCTGGGCTATGGGTACTCACCAAACCACTCTGTCACTCACCACCTCAGCAGGACTGGGGTGGGGAGAAAATAAGATGGAAAAAAAGTTATGGGTCAAAATAAAAGCTGCTTAATAGAGCAAAAACAAAGACTGTGTGCCGGAGCAAAGAAAAACAGATGATTTATTCTCTACCTTCCATCAGCAGATAATATCCTGCCACTTCCTAGGAAGCAGGGCTGCAGTACATGTAGTGGTAGCTCCAGAAGAGAAAAGTCATAGTATAGCCTCTCCTTCCCCCTTTCCCTTAAATTTATTGCTGAGAAGACACCATATGGTATGGAATGTCCCTTTGGTCAGTTTGGGTCAAGCCTCTCCTGGCTATGTCCTCTCCCAAGATTTTGCCCGCCCCCAGCCTGCTGGTGAGGGGGAATGTTGGAGAGGCAGTGCTGATGCTGTGTCACCATTGCTCAGCAAGACCCAAAACAGTGGTGTGTTATCAACTCCTTTCCAGTTACCAATGCAAAGCACAGCTCTATGGGAGCTGCTGTGGGGAAAGTTAGACCCAATACAATAATACTTGTCCACCCAGGAAAGAAAATATTCCCTAAGCTGAGAGTAGGCAACACCTCCTATTTCAGAGAAAGGAAATCTCTGCTGGGGATGTGACTTTACACAGCTCAGCTCAGGCAGCATAACAAGTTTACCACCAATCCATCATCCCCTATAGGGATGGGATTCAGCATAAGTGGGGCAGATCTGCCTGGTGGGAACTCGTGGTACCTTAAAGAAGATTCTCGGTGCTGAGTGATATCACGTTGCCAGGGGAAGAAAATCCTTCTTGCTCTCTAAAAGAGAACACAGCCTTTCCGACAAGCAGGCTTTCTGTTCAGAGTCACAATGGTTGCAAATAATCTAGCAGGCAGCCAAATCTCCTCAGAAATTGTTAAACTAATAGATGTTTTCTCTGTAGGCTCCTAACAACTTTAAGTGATATTTAAAATATTTAAACAAAATAGCTCATCTGTTCTAGGGTAAATCCATTCATATGATAATTCCTAAGGTTGCTGCTCTTCCCTTGTATTTCATTATTTGGGAAAGAAACGTCTGTCTAATGCCTCGTTTAAGATTCAGTGGAATCTTCCTTGCTTCGGTAATTTTCCTATTAAATTACAACTATTAACACTCATTCCTCACCCTAAAGGAAACCAATAAAATCACCCAAACTAATGAAGTTGTTTTCAGCAGCAAGCACCTCGTTATGGGGGTATTTCTAATTACTGTTAATATGAACTGGAACACAATGCCTCCAGAATGGGATGTCCCAGAGCTATCAACCCAAACCATAAACATCTGTGCAACTCATAATCTCTTCATTTAACCTTTGTAATAGCAATGCAACCTCAACTAATTTTTAAATGCTGATAGGCATTAAAATAAATAGATATGAAAATGTCACTGACACATTATAAATAGAATTCTAATTTATGAGCACTGCCTCCCAGTGAGGAATTCAGTTTTTGTCTTTCAAAAAATAACTGTACCACCTGGAGTTTATCTTTCTCTTATATGGTCGAGTCTGAACTAATTTTTTTCCCCTTCTGCACTAATTGTTATATTTAGATATCATCGCCCAGAAGACTATGTTGAGGACTGATTAGGGTATAGCTTACACATCAGAATGCATGAGCTAACTAGAAAAGCAAAGCTTCAGATCAGATTTAATTAAGATAGCTTACATTCTCAGTTCAGTTTTCTGCCTAAAGCAAGGAAAAAAAATGAAGACTAACGGTTTCTTCCGGAAACACGATACTCCTGGGATAGGAATTTAGACCTCCATAAGCAGAATAACTTTTACTCCTGTGAGTAGTCCTTCTGAAATCAGCATGACTAGTTATGTGAGTAAATGGTACTCTGAATAAATGAATAATGCACAATCTGGCCATATAGAAATCCTTGATCTGGCACAGATTGCCTGTGAGTCATTCAACTAATGAAAAAGGAAAATTAAGTGATATTCATATGAGTGATGGCTTACCGGATTTTCCTTGTTAGTTTTCATATATGGAAAACTGAAGCTTTAATACCTAAATAAATCAAACTGGGAATCTTCAACTGAAGCTGGCTAAAGTACAGTGTCTGCAGTTCATAATGCATTCACCTCCTTACAAAACGAAAGGGTGTTTTTGGGTTTTTTTTGATACGAGCTGCTTAATCTATAAACAACATGCTGAAACTTCATGCATAACTGTAATCACCATCAATTTAGTGCTCATATTACAGGGCAGTCAGAAGGTTGGGAGCAACTGAGATCCACTTCCATAAACAGCAGGCAAGTAAATAATGTAAGCAAATGCATTGGACTATCTATGGTAAATTTCATTTGCAGATCATCCTTAGGCTTTAATTTTATACATATATATATATAGATATATATGTAGGGAACCATGAGCCAGAATATGTTCCCTCCATTCTCCTGCTTCTGGGTGCTATGTGCTGGGCTCTGCAATGCTAAGTAGAAGGCAGAAGAGTAATTTTATAAGCATTGGAAATACAGGGCCTGGTGTCCTTTGGATTTGTGTCTTTTGACTGATCAAGGGAAGAGAGATGTGAGAAGGGAGAAAAGATGATCTTTATCTGAACCTTTTCCCTTTGGGCTCTGTTCAAGGTATATACCCTCATGCTTATAAACTCCTGTATTTCCCTTTGAGGTGTGAATGAATCTGCTTCCAGATTCTGCTTCCATTTATTTTCATGAAACCTAATTAACTTTCTACATTATGTTAAATTGCATTAAAAGTCAACCTTTGTGTTCCAATGATGTTGAGAAAGATGTCCAAACACACACACCAAACACACACACCTGGCTTCAATTCCACAGAAAACAAGAGAACTAAAATACAGAGGTGGATTGTGTTTTCTTTCCCCAATAAATTAGGTGGATAGAGCAAAGTGGGAATATTTTCAGTTTAAGTTTGATATAGATGTTGACAAAATTGTAACTTTTTACATAATGGGGCCTTTAGTGGGAAATGTGCTATGAAATCACAGAAAGCACAGTCAGAGGGATGGCTTGCTATGCTACTTGCTATTCAGGTCGATAGGGACATTTCTGTTTTCATTGGATTGTTTATGACCTACGGAGACAGAAAAAAGAAAATCAGAAAAAAGGTTGAAATACAAAGAACAAAACCATACTCTTAATGCAAATGATACCTCTATTCTTTCCTTTTTTTATTCCCAACCACTCTCTGAGCCTTACTATAAAGCCTGACAGAATAATATCTCTGTTCTGATAAACTGGTACACAGGGAGTAAAAGAGTGCCTTGGTTCATAAAATCTTGTCCCCAAACTGCCGAAAATTATGCAAAAAAAAAAAATTGTTCATAAAGTTGTTTAAGAACCTCTTTTCATGGCCTGAAAACAGATATGGAAACTGTTGTGAAAGAGGCAGACAAGTGACTGCCGTCATTTGTTGCATACAGGGAACAGGGAGACAGGATAAGTGACAAGAATAACAGCACCAACTGACAGAAATTTACCTTTGTCATGAGCAATTGAAAACCTACTCAAGGTTATTATTCTGCTGCATGTCAACACAGAGCCTGAGCTGAACTGGAGATGCTGGGGGATTTCAGAGAGACTTGGTCTTGTTTTCTCCCTTTTTAGACAATATTCAGGGGTTTTGATTTGTTTTTATTTTAAATTACTGCCATCATTAAAAACTAGTTTGTAGTTGATTTGCTTAGCAGTTCACATAGGTTGCCTGAAAGGCTTTGGAGTGAAATGAAGCAGCAGGGTTACACAGCTACACAGGACTGGAGAGGAGAGCTGAGGTGGATGGAGCTGTTCATGGCACTTTCCTGGAAAGGCTGCAAGGAAGAAAGAAAGGGGCTTTGTAGCTTTGCACTTTTCCATCCTTCTGGATTTTCTCTTCCAGTTTAAGGCATACAGGTGGCAGCACTGTGTCAGATCAGAGGTGAATCTGGCTGCTTATCCTGTTTTTGACAGTGGTCAATAGTAGTGAGAGAAGAGGATAAGATGCCATACAACCACCTGGGGTTCAAAAACCTAAATGACATAAGTATCTCCTATGAAGACAGAAAGAGAGTTAGAGTTGTTCATCCTGAAGAAGAGAAGGTTCTGGGGAGACCTTAGAGCACCACTACCTAAAGGGGCTACAAGAAAGCTGGAGAGGGGCTTTTCACAAGGATGTGTAGTGACAGGACAAAGGGGACTGGCTTTAAGGTGAAAGAGAGTAGGTTTAGATCAGGTTTTAGGAAAAAAATCTTTACTGTGAAAGTGGTAAGAAACTGGCTCAGTTTGCCTAGAGAAGTAGTGATGCTCCATCCCTGGAAGTGTTCAAGAACACATTAGACAGGGCTTTGAGAAACCTGATCTACTGGAAGGTGTCCCTTCTCATTGCAGGGATGTTGGAAGTGGATGATCTTTAGGGTTTCTTCCAACCCAAACCATTCTGTGACTCTATGATAAGTATCTTTAATAGTCCTTGGTCAGTTTTTTTCTATTATCTTATCTAATGTCTTTTGGAACCCTTGTATGTCAGTAGGATCCAGAAGGTCTTGTGTTTTATTTCCCAAAAATACTCTATTCCCATACATTTTGTACCTTTTTTTTTTGAGCTCTCTGATCTTAATTTCCTGGAACTGGACATAAATCTGGTAATTCAGAGGTCGGCATTTGCACTAATTAATCTGATCTTGACATAAGGAACATTGAAATTATGAGAATCTAAACTCATTGATATTATAGTCATGGCATCATCTATGAAGAAAGATGGTAAGTCTTTTCCTGCAGAGCTGGAATAGTGACTTGTGATTAGATTCAAATACAATAATCCAGTTTGGACATGGTGGACCAAGTGGTCATTATGCTCAGAAACACAGTTAAGGGGAAGGACAAAATTTCTTAGGCTTTAGAATTAAAGAATTCAAGGTCTATGGAGAGACCAAAAGATAAAGTCTGAAAAAATTACACAGGTCCTTTTTGAGTCCAAAATATAAGGTCATAAAGCTAAACACAGGTCCAGAAACATGAAACAGGTCACTTGAGACAAACATGTGGCAACAGAAAGCTTTCTCTGTTGTTTTCAGTCTCCTAGGTCTATTAATCTTAACTCACTTGTATAGATCATTATATATTCAGTGCTGTCAGTGATCTGAATTAATCATGTGGAGGTACTGATGGATACTGATTCTAGCCAGAGGATATTACAACAGAAGCTCCTTGCTTTGTCTCTCTGAGCTATGAATGAATCCTTTTCAGCAAAGTTTTAGGGGAGAATCTAATTTTTCAGTCTTGCTGAAGTTCAGTCAGCAGCAGTGTTTTGAAGGCCTGATTTCTTGGTGGCTTTCTGTCATGTTACCTGGGGAACTGGCTGCCTCTGTTGAAAAAAAAAAAAAATGCTTGATTGTTGTTGATATATAGTGAGTAGTTAAGCTCACTGAAAATCAAAAGAATAATATATTCTTTACACTTTGATTACATACAGATGCTGTTTTGAGTAGTGAAATTGAAGAATTTGAGATGTTCGTCCTTGGAAATTACCTCTTTATTATTTTGTGATTTTATGGTTTTTTATCCTTTTGTGACTCTGAAACACCCTAATTTTTTTAGCATTCAGCACTTGTGGTTTATTTTTCTGTACCTTTTTTGTTGGTGCTGGGAGCATTAAAGACCTCTTGATAAAGTTATTTTGATGTATTGCTATTGCTATTTGTCAAAAGCATTAACCTTCCTACTAATTTCTTATATCTCTATATATGTCTTATATACAAGGGATTATTCTTTTAGAATGATGACTTTCTCTTTCTAAATGCACCCTTTTCTCTTAGACAAAAACATGGGAAAAAACAAAATATCTTTTCATGGAATTATGGTTTTATTCCTTCCCTGCTCCACCCCCAGTTCATACAAGGGAAAGTGTGACAGATAGCTGTTAATTTGGTTGACAGCATTGCTTAACTGTGGAGATTAATCTTCATATATGACTGAGTTTTTTCATCTCCTATTCATCACTGAATGATGTCCAGATGAACTACTATGGAATAACGGCATGTTGAAATTTCAGAACATCTCAGCAATCTATAAGAGATAGTGTAATATTATTAGAAGAAGCTAATTTCCCTCAAAATTGTTTTAAAATAGAGTAATAGTGATATGGCATGGTATTTATAGGGAAATTTGAGAGCAAACCACAGACAAGTAGGAAAAAGTCACAGAAGGGCAAGAGCATTGGGCAGTTTGCTGCCATGGAACATGCATGATTGCCATTAAGAACATTTATTTACAAATTGTGCTGTTTTCATACCAGCTCATTATATTAGCTCCTCATTGTGGAGAGATTTATCTGAGATTAAGAATTATAACAAGCAATGTTACGAACTAATAAGCACATCTAATTTGGATGTTGTTAGAGCATTAAATGGAATTAGTGACAGCACCGTTTCATTTCATTTTGGTAAGGTTATTATCCCCTTCCATGAAATGGGACCATAACTACTTCAGTGGCTGTAATGGGAGCGCTCACAATATTTCTTTGTTTCTGTTTTTAAGTCAGCTATTAGATAATGTTCATCATTAGGAACGAAAATTGGTCTATTAGAAGGTGGCTTTTTCCTCTGGTGATACAGGAATAAGAATGTTTTGGGTTGGAAGGGACCCTAAAGTTCATGTATTTCCAAGCTTCTACCATGGGGGATGATCTTTTGTGCCTTCGTGTGAAAGCACATGGAGCATGTACCAGGATCTATGTGTTGCAGCAAATAATTCCCAGGACTATCCTGCTGGCATCTCATGCCACGGGGAGGCAGGGGGAACAAGCCCTCTGTTTTGCAAAACTTACGTGAAGTGTGTGATTCAGATTCATGATTAATGTGCCCCCCCACCTCCCAGTTTTTGAGTGGGTTCTAATCAGGGCCACTGAGAGCTGCAGCATTTATCAGATGGCTTCACTTCTTCAGGTCTTCATTCACAAATTGGTTTCTGTGCAACGGTGCCCAAGACAGCACTAATGAGTTCGCTGAAGTGCTGGAAGCAGGATAGCCATGGTTTTGTGGCTCTCTGCCCGTGTTAATCAGCCCTGTTTCTCAGCAGTGCTAATTAGGTGAAGCTGAGATCTCTGTGGTGGTGAGTATATTCATTCTGATGTGCAGTTGTTTCGGGCAGCTCCATGTGGCATTGCACTGCACTGGTAGACCTACACTCAGCATCAAGGACATTAAGAGGGAACCCTGTCCAATAGCTCTGTAGGTTTCCATCTCTCTCTTCTCCAGTAAATGTGGTACAATTTTTTTATCACAAATTACCTAAGGTAATTTTTATTATAAATTATCTCATCAGAGATAGACCTACTGCTGGACTGAAGTGCTGCTACCACCCTGGTCTGAGTAGAAATACTGTCATTGACTTAAATAGGATGAAATCCCGACTCCAAGTGAGCAGTAGACAAGTAAAGTAGACAAACTTGTCTGAAAAGCTGCAAATCAAATAGCTATCTAAAAAGTGAATGTTGGGCATTAGCTTGTCAGGTGTTACTGGTTTTTGTCAGTAGCCACCAGAGGCACAGTAACTTTGCTGGCAAGGGTAAGGAGCTCATTTTACCATTGTTGTGTAGCCAGTACCCCTCTGTGCCTTGCAGCTACAGAAACCAGTGCTCAGAGTGTGCAGACATGCCATGCCTCGTGCCAGGGAACTATGCGTATGTGTTTTGTACCCCTGGGACAGCCTCGCCTGACTCATTAGCATGGGTGTGGGAAGCTAGGGGTGCCCTGGGGAGCCCTTAGGGATGTCAATGATCTGACTTGCACATAAAAAAATTAGGAGTGAAGAAATAAAACCTCAGTGTGCACTGAAGGGTGACTGGGGGACAATGCTCACTTCCAGCTGAACAAGGCTTCTTGAGTGCTTTAAGTTGGGTCCAAATTTCTCTTCAGTAACTACCCATCCCTTTGCTCCTCTGTCATGGCCAACACTATAAATATTCTTTAAAAACAACCTCCTTTGTAAAACCTACGCATAATGAACACCTGATAACATACCATATGGCACCTCCCATGTCACGCTGTACATCCCTGGCTTGGGAGCTGCAGGGGAAGACTCATCACTTACCTCCATGATGGGGTGCAAAAGCCAGCCTTTGCCTGGCTCAGTATCCCTGCTGCTTGCCCTGGTAAAGGTTTCTTCTCCTTTTCTTCACAGATGATCCAGAGGCTGTGGGGAGGTGGCTTGGGGACCTTATGGATCTGCATCCTGGCAGGTGAGCAGAGGGATCAGAAGCCAGGGCTCTGCAGGGTGCCAGCTTCTTCCAGATGATGCAGGAATGTCTGTTCCAGTTCTGCATACAAAACTAAGTCTCTGGCTCCCCAGGGCTGAGCGTGAAACAGTGCAAGGCTGTGCAAGGGGGCTGTTCCTCTTTCCATGGTCCTGGTGCTCATGGACTTCAGTTCAATCAGACAGGGTGGACCTCACAACCAGTTGGATTTTCCCAAGTTGCATTTCCTTGTTGTGCAATTCAAATTTGAAAGCTGCTGCCTAGACATTGTTTGCAGCTAGTGTTTTTCTATGAACAGTGTAAAAATGAAATAAGAACTGGAGTGAGAACCTGTTTCTTTTTACAAAATAAATTCATTATGCTCAACATGGTCAAATCATTACACTGCTCACTCCCTTCTTGTTCCCATGGCAGAATACCCACTGCTGATACTGATTGCAAAATTAACGTAGTGAACAGGACAGAGGAATCTCTGAGGACACCTGGAATTATGGAATCATAGAATATGCCGAGTTGGAAGGGACCCACAAGGATCATTGAAGTCCAACTCCTGGCCCTGCACAGGACAGCTTCAAGAATCACACCATGTGCCTGGGAGCATCCAAAGTCTTCTTGAGCTCTGGCAGGCACCTGGGAGAAGGCATGTTTCAGCTGAGAGTGTATCAGAACATTACTTTGGTTTAAAAAAAGTTAAATTTTGCAACATCTTACTTGTGAAAGCTCACAACGATACAGTTGTCATCCTTGCAAAATCAGAGCCAAACAGCAGAATTCTACTTCCAGACAGTATTCTCTCTCTTCTTCGTATTTTTGTTTTTTGAGAACATTATTTGGGCCTGCTTGAATCAGAATATACTAACTGGATTATTTATGCTGCATTTGACCAAGTAATTGAAATAAATTGGAGACCTAATGATGATTCACTCTTTTGGTGAAACCCCACGGTATAAACAGCAATAACAGGGAAATAAGTTGTTTTGCAAAAACATTTTCTGAAATTATGGTCTTTGATCTGTTCTCCTGTGGTAAATTGGCACTGCACCAATGGTCATAAAAATCAATTCATGGTGACAGAAATTGGGTTACTGTTTTCGTGGAACAAGAGCATTCTCTGTGGGTGCCTTACATGTTTTTTTCTCTTTCTCATGACCTTTTATAAACCTGTTGACAGGGATGAAAAAATATATTCACACCCAATATTTCCCTCAAAATGGGACTGTACTATAGTCCCTTCTCGTATCTGTGGCTCATCTTTTGACCTCCAGCTTCCCACATAAGCCAGTTGACTCCTTTTCTTGCTTGATGCCTCAGAGACATCTGCTATGGCTCCGAGGACCGCTGGGTGGATCTCTGCTCGCAACCCTGAGTGCCACGTACTCCCCATGTACCTCTATTTTGTGAGCTGAAGGTGCGTCTTCCTTACCTGCAGGGGTAGCCACAGAACAGCAAAAGAAAAGGCCATCTCTCCCTGCTTGCAAAGCTGTCATCCCTCAGCACTTGTCGCTGCTCACCCATGCTGCAGTGTGTGACTAATAGCAGTGGGCTGCTGCTCAGCACTGTGCATCAGGGCAGAGCTGAACTCTCCCCTGCCATACCTGTGAGCACAACAGTGCTAAAGGTGGCCTAAACATTTCCTGTGGTATTATCAGTCTGTCCTGCAAACCACAGTGAATGCAACAATGCAGGGAAATACACGAAATACATGCTGCAACTGCCGGCTTTAGGGATAACCAGATTCATAAAGGTAGGGAAAAGGTATCAAAACAAACCCTTGGCTCTCGGCTGATGTGATGTATACTGTTGAAAATAAAAGCACTGATAATCAGGAAACTATTCTACTGCATCAATATGCTTGACAAGCTAAAAAATAGCTACAAAATTTCATGAATATTTCTGTGTAAATTGCATTTAAATTAATGTCAATGCTTCCCCTTGTAGATTGCGAATTAGCAACTATTCTTCTCTTAATGTAAATTTAACTTCTTGTTGTTGTTCTTTGCTTTTATACCAACTCTATTCTGGTAGAAACTGGAGCACAAACTTCAGAAGGATGCTTCTCAAAGTGTCCAGATGGCAACAATAATTATTTATTATCTTTAACTACCATGATTATGTTGCCCAATCTGTGATATTGTAAATCAGTTTTCAGATGGTCATAGTAGTTGTAACAAGCTTTGTGAAGAAAATTGCTCATTATATGTTTGTTCAGAAGGATTGAACCAGAGCACTGCAACTCTTTCAACATAAGTAAATCAATGTGGAAGTTTAGATCTAAAAGGGACTCTGAGCATGGAATGACCAGTGTGATGGGATGCTCAGAATGAGGAATACATCATTCATATGGAACAGAGTCTAGGTTTCTTTGAAATCCACACTTACAAAGTGGGCTCAATCAAGGACTCTACTATTTGCTTTTTACTGAAGACAAATTATAGCGTAAAATGAGAGAAATTTCTTCTTTGGGCTAACACAGAAGCATGACGTTCATGTTACAACAGCGCTGATATTCTGAAGTGAGGGTTCAGCCCTTGTGCAATTTTTGAGGTTTGCGTGTTTTTATTACAATCTTGCATAGATTTTGCCCTCCAGATTTTATTTTTCCCCTTAACCTAATTCTATCCAATCTGTCAGCTTTTCTTAGTAATGTTCTGAGGCCACAATTTTTTTTCTTGCTGAAAATATTATCTCTAAGTGTTCTATATTTGCAGGGTAATGGTGACATTGAAATGAAGTGAATGACACACTGATTTTCAGCAAGGTTTTCATAAATTGTCTGCTTAGATTTATGATGTGTCACTTGATTTACAGCACTCCCTTTTTTTTTTTTGTGGATGCTGTTATCTGTTAACATTTCTGCAATAGCCCTCTTTTTTTTTTTTTTTGACTTCTCGGAGGCTAAACTAACACATCTTTACAATCTTATTTTTAAATTTTGATAACCTGATAGTTACAATTTCTGATCTTAATAAGGATAGAGCTTGTTTTTCAAAATACCATTTTGTCTTGAGCTCCTGATGCCTTTGTTCTTCATCTTACAAGTACTGTTGAAAAAAATGCTGTATAATTTTTAAAGGTTCCAAAACTTACTCTGACAAATCTGTTTTCTGCTACTCTCAGAATTGCTCCTCAGTTTGGTGTATTTTAGATTCCTCAAGGTCTCCAGTTTTTTTTTGTAGAAGATGGTCAGTGGTCAGAGGTGCTAAGTTTCTTTTTTCTCAAGGCATGAAGACTGAATTTTGTTGTTTCTATAATGAACCAACCATAGTATCTTGATTGGAGGACGTTCAAGGAATTTTCCCTCACATCCCATATGGCAGTGGACTTATGGCAATTAAGAGTCTATTTATGGTGCAGAGCATCTTTTCCCATGCTGTAGTACATAAATACTGTCTAGCTGAGTGCCTCTTCCTACCTATGTGCATTAGCAGAGACTGGTCTTGCCACCCATCAAGGGTATATTAATAGATCACATTCTTCTTCCAGCTGAAGGGAAGAAAAATGATGATTCAGATAATTGTTACAAACTCATTGGAGTCTCTTCAGGTTCCACAAAACTCCTGTTTGCCTTTTGTCCATCACTGGCTAAGACTTGTCACTGGAAAACTCGTCTTTCTAACTGACAACAGGTGTTACCTGCTCAGGCCCATGCTACTCAGTGAGAGAGGTGTTCCCGTCCCTTTTGGTACCCATGAAACTTATGGATAAGGTTTTAGAGAAAGGCACAAAACTGTTTTCAAATGCTGCTAGGCAGGGGAATATAATGCTTTGTTCTTTACCAGTTAATGGGCAATGGCTTTCAACAATAGAGAAACACAGAAGTACAAGCATGGCAGGAACGTATTGCAACAGTATTAACAATGGGGTTACTATGTTTGAAAGCAGATACACAAAACTAACTGAAAACCATGTACCTATTTCTATATTGGATTAACTCCAAGATCAGGTTTCTGTTTCAGCTGACAAGCTGCCAGACTGCTCACAGGTACTTTTGGCAAAAGCCTCCGGTCAGCTATTGCTTTTACTGTCCAGGAATACCACCATGGTAGGCTTGCTTGATCCTTTGTGGATGAATCGCCTCCCTGCCTGTCTTAATCCCTGTGTCCACAGCCCCAAGGTCCTTAGGCTGGTCCAATACCCGGAGTGTGATATGGTAATCAAGAACTTTGGAAATAATCCCAAACATGTCCATTGTTGGTTTTGGCTGCCACAGCCAAGGTTCTTGATTGTCTGTTGGACTGCTCATGTGACTTGATCTGTATTTTACTTTTTTTTTTGTTTAAGGTCCACTAGGCTATTTTCCCATGTAATCTAAGACTGAAGATATTATGGTTTGTGGTTCCTCCCTGCCCGTTCATTACTATAAGTGCATTTCCAAGTAATTTAAGAAAATTTCTCCAACCTTGGAAATTGTCATGACAGGTTTTTACCTGCTACTTCATTAGGTAGCCATGGTTGGGATTTCTATAACCTAGACTCATGTGCACCTATAAGAGCCAAGGGAGTAAGTGAAATTGATTATAAGAAATGCCAACAATGTGGCTTATGTTCTCTCTCCTCTTGCATGAACACAGATGATTTCTGCTGTGATTTGGGACCGTGTGTGTCTTGGGCAGATTTCATATGGAGATCAAAACAAGGATGAACAAGATGCTTCAGACAGCACTGCTGAGGGAAAAGAATAAATGCTGCCCACAATAAGAAAAGGGAGAAGGATATATTTCCTATCGTCTTGAGACTGTTGGCTAAAAGAGCTTACATTTAAGGCCTGGCTTGTCAAGATACATAGCAACATCTGTTTTTGCAAACCCTTTGAATGTAGACAAGGAAAAAAGCTCCTACCCATATGACAACCAGACTACATGTAGAAAATAACAAGGCTTTTTCAGTCCGTATGAAGCACATTATCAGTTACTTTACTGCCAAGAACTATAAAGAAAGATGCAGCACAGAATTTGCCACTGCAGATGATCGTTTGTCTAACTTTATTCTTTGAATATTTTACTGGAATCTTCTTAAGCTCAGATTTAGGAATTCAGTGGCTTCTCTTGAGACTTTGGCTGCTGCCCTTATCCTCCCCAGCTGTCTGCTCTCTCTCTGCTGCAAGTCTAGGTAGCAGTGAAGGTGATTTTAGAAGCCATGATGTTGGCCGTGGCCTTTGCATATCTTTTTCATGAGTATTATAGCTGTCCATGTGCTGAGTGGGGAGGGGAGGTGAAAATCTCTAAGCCTTCTCAGCTGTCCTAAGAATAAAATCATGGAAATATTCAATGCTAAATGCTATCTATGTACTTTTTTAAAGATGTTGTGCCTGCCTATTCAGGTTGTTCCCATTCTTTTCTAATTATATTTAAATTTTAATGTTATATTTCTAGGTATTTTCTGAGACAGAGGAACGTGAGAATTCTGTGGTAGAAATAAGACCTGGAAGGAGGATACAGCAAATTAGCTCTATTCCTGAATGACCAGGGGTATCCTGTGCTTTTCCCAGACTGCAAACGATACACTAAGTTCAAAGGTTTAGCAGCTAGAGCTCAGAACTTTTTTGAGGGAAAGAGAACCATCTTGTGAGAGAAAAAAAACCTTTAGACAATGCCCTTTCCCCACCCTTCATCTACAGAAAAGCAACTGAGATGCAGTAATAACACACTCTGATACAGCTGAGAGCTTGTGCACAGTGATTGGAGGGAAAACACAGGGACCAGGACTGTCTTTTAATTTGGACGTTGCCTGAGGATGACAGGAAGCTGCTGTCAGTCACAAAGTGAAAAGGACTATATTCTAGTGTGCTTGGGATGGCAAAAGGGGCTCTTTTATTCCCTCAGTCATCTATGAGTAATTTCTGACATAAAACCTCCAAGTCACCTGCAAAGCCAATTTGAGAAAGAACAGTAACAAACATTTCTTCTAGAAGTTCTGGAGAAAAAAAAAAAGAAAAAAAAAAGAAGAGAAAAATAATTCCTGGCCTTTATTTTGCCTGGTATTATCTGCTGTACAAATGTCATTAAGTGACATTTCTCTCCTGCAGCCATCCAGTATATATGAGGATTATTATTCCCTCCTTCTTCTCTCTTCCACTGAAAAACAGATAGTGGCTGACAGTTAATGAGGGGGACTCTAATCTGACAGCACTATGAAAGCTGCTGACAGAAAAGATCTTGATAATGGCATGAGAAATTCTTTCTATCTTGGGCTAACATTAAGGTGCCTGTCTGCAGCTGGGAAGCCAGGACATTCTCCTATAGTAGAAGCTTGTTAGATCTGAATCCTCTTGTACTTCTTTCTGCAACCTGTTCAAGAGGAAATCCCAAAACAGCTGTAGGGAAAATAAGAACATAAAGACATTCAAAATATAAGGACTTACTAAGATTAAATTCCTAAATGGGAGTTTGTTGCTATTGTTCTGTGCTCAACAATTAAGGTGGAATTTGCTTTCAGTTACAGCATTATCCTAGAGTTACTTTGTGTAATACTCGGCATATATATATGTGTATAGAAATGGAGATTTCATTGTGGGATCTACTGTATATCATATGGGACTTTCTGAAGTGGAGAACTTGCTGTGTAAATTTACACGGTGGACAGCCTATGATTTTACATACTACAAGCTGATCTGGATCACCATGTGGTATAAACAGAATATAAACAGAATATAAAACAGATATAAACAGAAATGTCCTGTGGGACAAGGATTGACATTTCTCTGAGGTGCTCCCAAAGTATTTTGTTCTAAATAGGGGTTCATGATTTTTACTTTGGTGTGGTTGGCCCTAGGGTTTCAAACTATTAGGACTTTGGACTACTGGTGTTGGGGAGGCAAGTTTCTTACTGCCGAAGGGCAGAAGATGGACATCAACCATTTGGACGCAGCTTTGTGTTGAGTACATGCAATGATTTAACTTCTGAGATCTTTTATTGTGCTTGAAGAAGGGGTTAATGCAGATCTAGGGTGGAGGCTTTGAGAAAGGCAGTGGTGGCAAGTGCAGAAAACAAACTCTGACTAGAGAAGTTGAAATGAACATTTGTTTTAGGAGTCCAGCACAGAGGAATTTTAGCATCAAGTTTGCTACTTGTTCAGTCTTTACTGAACTTTCTCAAAGGGTTGTTCTTTATATGTGTGTCTCAGTAAAACAGAGAAACATGTTGCTTTGATGTAGGTTTTCTTTCTTTGAGCAAAGAACAGGCTATCCAGGTGCTCAACTCTTCCTAAGAGGAAAACTTAAATAAGGCAGTCAGTATACCCAGCCTGTTCCTTGCATTTTGTAGGGTTAAACTTCACGTAAGTTTGTGAAACTGGCACATATAAAAGCACATTTTACCCTCTGTATTTTTTCCTGCTGGTATGCTTTCTGCTCACAAAAAGTGGTATTTCTACATCCTTTTCTCCAGATATCCCCATTGTTTTGTTGGTTGTGTTTTTGGTTTTTTCTTTTTTTTTTTTTTTTTCCCTACCTACACATTTAATTTCAGTGTGCCATCTGCTACCAACCTCCTTAGCGTTATACTCCGGCTTTTAATGACAGAGGAATTCAAGTGCCAGGGTCCGTATTCTATTGCTAAAGATGGCATACAGACTTTCTTTAAATGGTTCCAACTCATGTAAAGCCCCTGTTTGGATGGTTTTCAAAGGCAGCCTAGGGTTATCAAGCTTCTACTGCAGATCTTGCTAATCTTTTTAAAAGGCCTCTCTCTGAGATTCTTTAACTTCCTAAACACTCCTTTTTGCCTACTTCAAAGCTAGGAAATATGTTTTTTTTAATGTGAAAATTTCATACATCCTTGTCTTAATTTTTCTTGACAGGTGCAAGCTGTTGTGTGACCTAAAATCCAGGGGAAAAAAACTAATAAAACCCCTACATTAAAAATGCATAAAATAATTTCTGTCATTTTTACAATTCAGACTGAAACTTTCTTAAACACCTGACACTTTAAAATCTTGAGTCTTGCTTATTTCTGGAGGAGAAACTGAATCAAAATACTGTGGATCTTCAACTCCGGAATCTATCTTCATTTTGAAGTGTTTGCAACTCCTGGTAGCTGCAATAAGTAGCCCAGTCAGTTTGAGCTATTTTGTTTCTCCAGCTTTGAATATTGCAGCTTTCTCTGTAGACCAACTTTCTGAAGTTCTGCAAATAACCTCCATGAGTGTCCTGGGGCTGTTCTCCACGGTGGACACTTCTCCTCCCTGACATGCACAAGGGATTGTGCTGAGCTGGAGGCAAACTGCCAGTCAGGACATATTGCACTGAATCTTTCTTTTCTTCAGCTTAGGAATGTGGTCCATGTGTGCAGAAGAGCCCTGCTTTGGCATTGCCTGTTGTTTCCCAAGTGCCTGTCAAAGCAAGAAGGCCACATAACCTGGTAAGCAGCAATAAAAAATATTTTCTGCACAGTGTTATGTTGTTTCTGGGGCTTTTGTACCCACAGAACACTGAGGTATTTTTGGGTAGATTTCTGAATAGATGTTTTATTCCCTTAGATTTTAAACTAAACTGTGATTTCTACTTGCATATATGTCTATATAAAATCCCAGTGGGCACTAATCTGCATCTTTAAGCACTTTAAATAGCTTTACAGTGTTGTTCTTCACTTATCTGTGGGGAGATAACTCCTCAGCAGAAGCTAAAATTCTTTATAGAAATACCTCTGCTGTACAGAAAAGATATTTTTCTCCATGAAACTTGTAGATTGGTTTTGTTAATATTCCCAAGTAATTTCCCAGGAAGGATCAAATTCTCTGTTATACTTTGTACATTTACCCAGAAATCTTAGAGAAAATTTTTTTTTCATTTTTTGTTAGTGGAAAAGTCTAATTGGAATGGATGAAATGATATTATTAAATAGCAGAATAAAGATCACCAGGGAAATAATTGAGCTGCTGATACTCTGATACTCTAATGTTAACTCAGTGCTTCTAAATAATCAGTAATCAGCAGCTTGAATTAGACTGAGATAGATTGAGCTAAGTGTTTGACTATTCAAAGTGAGTGCAAGAGATTTGGGGAAAAGTTCAGTGCAGTCAGGGAAAAAAATGTACTGCATTAAATATGCGGGACTAAAGAAATCATGCTTCTATTTTATTTTAAGTAAACACATTATCTTTTGATATATGTTGGTCTTTCTTCTTGTGAATCATGAATCATGCAGCACTTCAAGCCCTGATTAATATTCTTCATTCTTGCAGCTGGCAGATGGAATGCTGCAGATCAGCCAGCGCCATATCAGCAGTGTTTATACTGTCTGTGAACAAATGGTGTTACAGCCTGCACGTTTACCCCCTTTGATCCATACACAACTGAAGCAAGGTGCAATAATCAAGACTTTTTTTATTAATTTTTTTTCTTTATTAATTTTTTTTCTTTCTCTTTGCTGTCTCTGTGGTGTTAACCCTGTTGGGAGCAGATGATAGGACATGGATTGTGAGCCAATTTCTGTAATGCCAAACAAGGCATTACAGAACAACAAGGACATCTGGAAATCCTAGGAGATCCACATCCAGAAAGGATGTCCTCATTCATTCTCTCTGGACAAAATAAGCTAGAGAAAAGTCTGTCTTCAGTTGGACTGAAAATTCTTAGTGGGAGTGTGAGTTGTTTTTGTGATTTTCTGTGCCAATTAGGGTGGGTATACAAAGAATCCAAAAGAAAGAGCATAATATCAGTAAGAAGCTGAGAGATGATTTTTAATTAGCTGAAAAGTAAATGAAGTTTCAATAATTCCTTCTGTTTGCTAGGGGCAAAGAATGAGTTCTCTAAATGAAAGAATCCTGATTACTCTGAAAGTTTAAGGTTTTCAGATCTTTCTGTTTCTTATGTGTTTTCAAACTACCTTCCAGGTCAAAGAATGACTTTTCTCACTAGCAGCAATGCAAAGTCTACTTTGATAGGAAAAGCAAGACCTTCCGTCTCTGTCATGACTGTTAGCAAACCAGTAGATGAAGAGTGACCAGTTCATTTTAGAGCGTGCATGTTGGTTTGTTGATGTTAAAATTAGATGACATTTTATGTGGTCAGCATTGCTATCATAATCTGTGTGTTTACAATGAAAATAATTTAGCCTAGGGAAAGGTATTATGCTATGCGCAATTCACTTGGTTTTTGTACACAGTAAAGTTTCTGTGTTTTTCATTTAGTTTTGTAAGAGGAAATGTTTTTTCTCATGCATTGTGTAGGACTTGGAAATGCACCATGAAGGTACCAGAGTCTGACTCACATGAGGTGATTGGCTAAAATTCAGGACTCTATTTTGAATATTCATCTTGTTGGAATAATTTAGGTAATGAATCAAATGACCTCCTGTGATTGTTTGGATGTGATTATTTAAAAAAAAAGAAAAGAAAAGAAAAAAAAAGATGTACAGTATCACAGGTTATGACACCAACACATAGAACTGCAGCAGAGCCCCTGAACTCAGACATAATTCCTCAGCAGCTATTTCTCTGAAATGTTTGGCACTTTGTCATTAAAATGACTCTGTGGTTATAACAATGATGCCAACTTGGAGGAATTCAAAGAAATGTGTATTGAAGAATACCCAATGAAAGTACTGGATGTGAGGATACAAAATGTCCATTTAATTATCAGAATTATTCTGAACATGTTTCCATTTAGGACCTGTCAATTCCAACCTGGCTGCAGCCTCAGGTGTCAATGCAAAGCAAAGAAACTCAGTTTAGTAATTCCTATAACTTCCATCAGTAAGGTGGTAGTCTAAGCACTAAGTAGTCTAAGTCCTACACTGGCATACTTACCTATAAGACTTCCCTTTTCTTAAAGTTTCAACTCCTTTGAGTTGAAACTGTATCTCAGTTCATGTTATTATTCTCACTATTAATAGCTGAAGGGACTCCTGTAAGCTGCGAGTGTCTGGTTACAATTCCCTGGATGTGCCAATTGTTCTCTCCATTGCTGTTGTTGTCACCGAACCTACATTTTTGTAGCAGTATTTTTCATTATGCTAAATTCTCGTAGTTGCTGCATAGGTGTTGTGAAGTGTTTTATGCATTCTGTGCTGGAAACCAAGACATCATGGGGTTACACAAGGTACTGGCCCTTTTCTTATTTTGAATAAGACTATCTCATCTTTTTTTGTTTTGCTACAATGTCTATAATAATTATAATTAAATTAAATTTGTTGAGTCATTTCATGTATCTGGTGGGGTAAAGATGTGTCTTTTTGATTTGATTTGGCACTCTGATGTACAAAATGCCAAATTTTCCCTCTGGCAACATGTGTCAGTTATAACACCGTTCTCAATCCAGGCAGGTTTCAGGTTAAAATCAGAGGTGTATTAGAGAATTTGTCTGATACAAATTGACCCTATTCTTGCAGGACACCAAATCAACAAGCCTAACATCTGCAAATCAGGATTTTTTTTCCTTCCTTCCAGGCATCCCATCACTGTTGTTCTTTGGCATCTGAACTCACGGTGAACTGAGTTTGTCTTCATTAGATAAATCTGTCTTCAAAGATAGGTTTTATCTTCGTTATGGGATAATATAATGTGTAAGTGAAAATTGGTAATGAGATGTTACTGCTCTTGGAGTGTGATTTATTAGGAGGAAGCTAAATTCTGGTTAAACAAATACACTTCCATTTAAATGTTGACAGAAGATGAGTAGAGCATCTGATCATTCCCTATATCTTTAAGAAGTGGCTTCCTAATGAAATGAGATACTTTAAGTATCTCGATCTCTAGCTCAAAACTTATTTGACATTTCATTATCATACGAATTACTTTTTTAGCTTGGCAAGTTTAGACATAAAACTTGGATACTAGGTACTGTGTGAAAAATTGACTAGGAGAATTATAAAGATTCTAATATCTCAGCATTTTCTTTGCTTTTATTGATCACTGCAATCTAGATGATGTGTCAGCAGTCAAAAAGCATTCTAAGTAAGTCGATATATTAAAAATGATACAACCTTTTATCTAGATTTATATTAGATGCAATCAGATGACACACAACTGTGATCTGCTTTGTGACTTTCAAAATTGGTTATGTCAAAATCAAGGGAAATTTGACTGAATAATATTAATATTTTAGTGCTAGTTGTGCTTATTTATTCAGGTATTTGCTTTGATATGATCCCTAACATTTATTCTGAATGAAAGTCTGGAGACCTATAACCGCCCTAAAAAATGTAGTTTTCCAACAGAAAATTGTTTGTGTTTAAGTATAGTATATGCTTAGTTGTTACAGAACTGTTACATCACCCTAGCTATCACATTTTGGCTTTATACAGGTTTTGTGAATTTTATCCCGACTAATACAGTGAAAAATTACTGTTAACAAATGTGACAGTGTCTGTTGGGATTTTTTTTAAGGTTGACTAGTTTAAATTGGATTTATCTGAAACCTGGTGTGTCATGTAATAAACTGGGCAGTGCGTTTGGTTAAAACAATAGTTTCAACTCATGTTAGCTAAATTATATATGCTAAAAAATACAGTAATTTTTAGTTGTTAAAAATGCATGTAACAGGTAAAACTTATAGCAAAAAAAAAAAAGACTGAGGAATTCAAAGTGATGTTTATCAAAGAGGCAGTTCTGTTTTATAATAAATCCCAGCCATGTCTAAATTATTGCCATATCAGATGCTAAATGTTTCATTTTTAATCGTTTATTACCCAGGTAAGGCAAGGGAATGAACAGCCATGTACATGCAAAGCTCTTCCTTGCGTAAGTCACTAAAGGGGAGTGGTCCGGGGAGAGATGGGTGTCAAGGAAAGATGGGCTTAAATCTGTATTCTGTCACAAACTTCCCCTGAGGTAAGCAGGGAAAGGCCATAAATCCCATATGTAAAAAAGGGAGTTGTTTTCATTTTCAGTGGGTTATAAAATCCCAAGGGCTGCTGTAGACCTGAGGAGAGGCTTGTGCTCTACTTTTCCTACTTTCCTAAGTGAGGATTAACAAACTTTTCTGTTTTACAGTGTACTCTGAAGTCACAGAATCACTGTTTCCCTTCATCAGTCTGGAACAAAGATCATTGCACAGAGCAGCCTAACACTGTCTAGCAGAACTGTTCTAGAAACCTCTGAAGAGATGAAGAAAGAAAAAAACCCGAACAATATGATTATATCAACACATAAATAAAAAAACCAAAACACCAAAAATGATATGTTTTTGGGGTGTGAGTAAGAGAAGACGGAAGGAAAAGAGGCAATGAAAGAGTGAAATGACAGTCAAAAGGAAGAAGATGCATTCTGACCTAGGGGTCACTGGGGACCTATGTGTCTGGAACCCAGGACCCACTGGGTCTTTCCGCTTCTATCTACTTCCTTCATTTTCTGCTTTGGTGACACTGCATTTTGGGGAAAAATCATAGAATATTCAGAGTTGGAAGGGGCCCAAAAGAAAGAAAATTCTTAAGGAAGCCTCATGTGAGAGGAGTGTGTGCCCAGAGATTGTTTCTTCACGCTGTCAAGGTAGATGCTACATATCTGCCTTTTGTATTAAGAGGATGCTTTTCTTCCTTTGATGTCCCGAGGGTTCACCCAGACCTCTGTATCTGTCTGCTCTTTTCTATAGGAAGACTTCAGCAACAAAGCTGATCTCAAACTTCTCTGCCAGGTTACATGCTGCCTTCCACCTTTACCTGTGAAAAGTCCACTCACTTTCTATGCTAGCCTCTACTCCTCTTCACTCCAGAATGTGCTCAGAATACATCTGACTTTCAACTCAGCTCTCTATTGACTTGCAATTTCAGCATGTGTCAAATACAAACCCAGAAGCATACCTTTTCCCCCTTGCTGTTGTTAACTGATTATTTCTTTGTAGGTAAGGATATTCTTCAAGGAAAAAATATCACTAATGCAGCAGATATGAAAATATTTTTTTTCCTGCATCGATATATTTCTAATATCCTTTTCCAGCAATATCTGAGCAAGCAAAGCAAGGAAATTCTATGTTGCTGTCTAGTCAAACTCTCTTCCTGACATGTAGTCTGTCTGCTCTGCTCATCCATGTTACAGCAGGCATGTACATCAAGTTAACCAGCTTTGTCTCTCCAGAGCAGCAAGATGGGCTTTAATCTACAGTTTGTAGAAGTTCCCCTGCTCTGTCAAAGAAATTCTTTATATTAACTCTAATAGCCCAAAGCCTCCCGCTATGCTCCCTTGCTTTTCTTCCCTATTGCTAATTCCAGATTGATCGGAACTTCTATTGCATGATCCTGACCACAAAGTCTAATGTCTCTTTTAGGTGCTGTTTCTCCTCCTCACACTTGACATATTGCACCTCCAGAACTAAGGGAGATTTATGAGGACTGTACTACACTTCTTCCAAATCAGACCTTCTTTGAGAGCCGAACAAGTGGTGCCTTCTGTTTAACACTGTTGGCCCTTGTCCAATTTTCAATAACTAGTGGGAGGATTTTTATATTTGAAAGGCGGTGCTTGTGTATGCAGCCAGAATTAAAGATGGTTTTCTATTCAAAAAAGAGGCCAAGCAGTCTCTGCCTTAGCGATTCCTGTGCTGCTTTTCCAATGCTTTTTGAAAAGCTACAAGTTGTGCCAATCAATTTGTTGCCTGATCTTTACCAAGACAGGAAGCCATTCTAAAACAATAGAAAGTGACCACGGTCTTATTTATAACCGGCCATAAAAGCATAAAAATTACACTGTGTTGAAGGTATATAAAACCCTTGGAGTCCAATAAAGCCAGTTTGATGGAGCTGAAACCTTTGATAGCCTCTGCAGGGGGCATGTTTGGGTCAGCCTCTGCTGTGGAGAAGCTGAGTGATTTCCATCTGTTTGGGAGGAGAAGTACAGGGATTTTACTTTTAACTAACCTAAATTGAATAGAGAAGGGGAGGTGGGGGCTTCTGAGAAAGTTGTGTACAAGGGATGGTTCTTTGGGACTGGACTTAGGAACATGACCGAACCTCTAGACATCAGTGTAGTCGGTGCTTTCCAGATGAATGAGAGGTGAAGGGGGTAGGTGTGGAAGACCAGAATGATCTTAAAAATTATTCTGGGAAAAATCTTAGTAGTCATATTCTCTTCCAAGGTGCATGCCAGTTAGCTTTAGTTGCTATTCTGAAAAAGAGCTGTAAGCAGAGCTTTGAAGGGAAGCAGGCTTTCAAAAAGCTGGAACATGAAATCCACATACACAACACAGAGAAGGTGAGGACTGTGAATACTGTCTGGAGGGAAAGGTCTAAGTCTAGATGAAATGGCTTTCCTTAATATTTCCTCAGTGTTCTGGATTATTACACCATTTCGGGGTGCACGGCAGTTTTCCCAGCTTCTTCTCTGCCAAGTGAGCAGTACTGGAGCAGTAAAGACTGTGCTGTCCCTGGGGCAGGTCAATTCTGTTCCATTCATGTTTCTGTCCAGGAGTGCACCAGAACACCACAGGGATACCATGCTGACACAATGAAACTACCTTCTAGTTCTCCCCTTGCAATTTATTTCATTCCTGTTCTGCTGCCCTGTGCCATCGTTTTTGCAGAGAGAGCACTACACAGGACTCTATTGTCACTCCAGATGATTTTGCATTTGTGTGGCTTGCTTGGCAGAGATGGGAGAGAGATTAAAGGTAAAGCATACTCCTGTCCTTTCATAAAAGGCAAGTGTAAAGGGACCAGGGGATTTTGTGGCTGAAGACTCTTGTCTTGTACTCTGCAGTCCTTGTGACTTAAGTTTTATATAAGTGAAGCTTTACTGATTGCAAGACTTATTTCCTGACTCTTGTCATCTTAAAGGAGATCAGCACCTGAGCTATTCAGCTCAGACATGAATTTCCAGCTGCATCTTCATGGCATCCCTGGTGGCTGAGGAAATAGGCTTTATGTTAGTGGAGTTCCACCTAAATGAGAGAAAAAAATTGGGAAGATCAGAGCTGTGATCAGCACCTTGCACAGCATGGGTCCTTCCTTCTTTCAGCATTTGGTGTTTTCCAAAGCACAACTATAAAAATCAAGTTGCTTGATTGTACAAGGAGTTCAAGCATGTACACATATAACAGTCCTGTGAATGACGTCATCATTCTCTGAAACCATCCATTAATGATTTGATTTCAGTAAAATGGGATTTTTACCCCTGACAGAAGGGGAATGGGGTTTGTAAAGGGTGCTATTTCATGCTGCAAACAAAGACTATAACCATCCCTTACTGACACACACTACTGGGGTTATCTTTCATGTGACGTTTAGTCTTAGCTTTGTCCTCATCAAAATTTCTCTGGAATGAAAGGTGAAGAAATGTGATTCTGTGAGTTACTGAGAGCAGGAGATCTATCTGAGAAGGCTCCAAGATTCATGTTGTCCCATTTCTGATGGGCCTGCCCTCTTTAGTGTTCTTATTTATGGACCTGTTAACAAAACACTGCTTTGGGATATATATTTTTTCCTTTAAGGGAGAAAGCTTTCACATTTGGTCTGGAAATGAGACTGCTTAAACTGTTGCTCATTTTGAACTGGAGCTGCCACATCTGCAGCTGGAACTATGCCAAGACTCTGATGGAAGAACAAGCAGATGGACTTCTAACCTTTACAAAGGGTGTATTACAGCAAAGCAAACGGGAATTAAATTAGAGAAGCCATACACTCGGTCATTTTATATGAAAATGGGGAAAGTTCAGACATATCTTTAACAGTTCTGTGCTCTGGTTTTATTTTATTTTGTTGAGAGGGAAAGGAGGAGTTCCTCTGCCCCAGTGGTGCCATAGCAGGAAAGTAAAAATTCATTATTTTATTCCAGACACAAACATTCTTGGTGAGGAAGCATTAGAATGGAATGTAGAATTGAAATCACTGAAAATTGTCATGGTTTAACCCTGGCAGGCAGCTAACCCCTACCCAGCCACTTGCTCATTCCCCACTGGTGGGTCACAGGGGAGGATTGGGAGTATAAAAGAATAAAGACAGTTCAATAGGTAAACAAAAGCTGCACATACAAACAAAGCAAAACACAGAATTAGTTCACCACTTCCCATGGGCAGGCAGGCGTTCAGCCATCCCCAGGAAAGCAGGACTCCATCACGTGTAATGGTGACTTAGGAAGACAAGCACCATCACTGTGAATGTGCTAGAGCAGCTTTTGTGGCATCGAATGTCGAGGTAGGGTCAGCCCAGAGCACCCAGAATAAAACAGTACAAAGAGAAATATCATAAAGTTGAAGATAAAGGCATTCATGGGTATTGAAACAGGTCACTTTTTTTTAATATGTGCATTATAAATGTGATGCAGACGAACAGGCACAGGTTCTGCTCTTCAGATTACACTTTTCCTTAAGGCATATCCTTGACTTTCTCATTTAATTTGATGTAAGAGGTTATTAAGTGACACTTCTTGACCTAAGATCCAAGGTTAGAGGGTGATGAATTCTGTCTTAGCAGCTCATGTTTCCATGGAAATTTTGTTTGGGATGAAAAAGCTACTGCTATCATTACTCAATGTCAACAATATTAAAAAAAACTTAAAATCATACAGTTAAATTGTAAACTAGGAACAGAAGATAGGACTCTTCTCTAGCATCCTGCCTATTAACATTTCTTTAGGACAGAATATCTCTCTGTTGCTTTTAAAGTCAAGGAAAATGTCTCTTCTTCAGGTTTCATGGAGAACAGAACAAATTGAAAAAAACTGTAGGAGTAGGAGAGAAGTAAGCTCATAGAGATCATAACTTTTAGGTAGAGCATAAGGTAAAAAAGATATGAATAGGTACTACTGTCAGCAGAGAGACTGTTAACAGAAAGCATTAACTACATATTCAACAGAAAGTCTGTGTAGTGTTCAGTGGTGCTACTGATGTGTCTCTGGGTAAACTAAAGCAAAACCTCATTAAAATGTAGCTCCTGGTGTTTCTTGTAAAGCCTGCATTATCCAGAGCAGATAATAGCAAAAATAAAAAAGTGAACACATCCATTTCCTTGTCTGAATGGCAGCTCCATAATAAACACTACATAACATGCTAGGAAGAATATGAAAGCCAGTCACAGAAACACAGCAGTCTTGATATTTCAATGAGTTGGGTTCCAGCCAGCAATCCACATTTTAAACATGGCCAATGATAAAGTTATTAAGGTTATACTGAGGATCAAATAATAACATGGCTACAGGCTGAGGGACAAATCTAGTCTCAGAGCAAGAACTCTGAAGAAAATATGGGATACTAAACTTCCTGTGGCTATAGCGAATATTTTGATTCTTCAAAAGATAAAAACTCAGGATTGTTGATGAGAGAGAGATATGATGATACCTACATTGAGTTTAGCAAAGCTTTTGACATTGTCACTGACAGCTTCCTTCCAGCTATCCAAGTTGGGATATTACTGGCTGGTGGAGTGAGCTGTAAGATTGGGTCACTGGCTGGATCATCGGGCTCAGTAATTAATGGGTTGTATTCAATGTGGAGGCCAGTAATATGTGGGTTTCCTTGGGGGTCTGATGACCTATCCTGTTTATTAACTTGTGGTAGGTTGACCCTGGCTGGGTGCCAGGTGCCAACTAAAGCCATTATGTCATTCCCCTCCTCAGCTGGACAAGACAGACAAAATATAATGAAAGGCTTGTGAGTTCAGGTAAGGGCAGGAAGAGGTCACTCACCAGTTACCGTCATGGGCAAAACAGACTCAGCTTGGGGAAATCAGTTTATTTTATTGACAATCAAATCAGCGTAGGATAATGAGAAATTAATCCAAATCTTTAAATACCTTACCCCCATTCCTCTCCTTCCTGGGCTTAACTTCACTTCTGATTTCTCTACCTTATCTCCCACAGGCATCAGTGGAATGGGGAATGGTGGTTGCATCACACTGTCCAGTTCATCACAAGCTGTCTCTGCTGCTCCTTCCTCCTCAGGGGGAGGACTCCTCACACTCTCCCACTTCTGCAGTGTCTGATCCCTCCCACAGGAGACAGTCACAAACTTCTCCAACATGAGTCCTTCCCATAAGTTGCAGTGCTTCATGAACTGCTCCAGTGTGAGTCCTTCCCACACGGTGCAGTCCTTCAGAAACAGGCTGCTCCAGAGTGGGTTACCCTGGGGTCACAAGTCCTGCCAGCAAACCTGCTCCAATGTGGTCTCTTCTCTCCACAGGACCACAAGTCTTACCAGGAGCTTCCCATGCTCCTGTGGACATCCACCTGCTCTGGTGTGGGACCAGGCCAGTAGAGGCCAAGCAGTGCCTGCCTGGGAGCATCTCTGCAGGAAAGGCCTTGCGGTTCCTGTGGGTGGTAAAGCTGGGCATAGAGCCATAGAGACATTGGTAGCAGAGAGATCATCAGCACCTCGGGCCCTAGGTACAGGGTCAAAGCCAGGACATTCAGAGAAGGGTTTATTTCTTTTTTACTTGGCATTTGTTAGACCACGTCTGGAATAGTGGATCCTGTTTTGACCCTTTAGTAAAGAAAGACATCCGTAAACTGGAGTGATTTAAGGGGGGACGGCAGTGTGGTGGTGGATGGAGTACTTGACCTGTGAAGAGAGGCTGGAGAGCTGGGCTTATTCTGGAGCAGACACAGCTTTAGGGAGACCTAATAGCAGTCCCCAGTGCCTACTGGGGAGATGGTGCTTTGCTTTTTGGCTGCTGTTCTCTTCCCCCTGGTATCCAGTGACAAGATGGGTGGGAATGTTTCAAAGTTGTGCCAGAAGGGTTTTAAACTGAATGTTAGGAAGTTTTTCTTTGCCAAGAGGGTGGTCAAACTCTGGAACAGGTTTCCTAGGGAAGTGGTTGATCTCCTATGACTGTCAGCTTTAGGAAGCATTGGAGAATGCCCTTAACACGCTTTAACTTTTGGTCAGACAGCTGGACTAGATGACTGTTACAGGTTTGGTTCAGTCCTATCCTATCCTATCCTATCGTATCCTATCCTATCCTATCCTATCCTATCCTATCCTATGCCATCCTACTTTTGCAGTGGTGGGAGGGTGACAGAGAAAAGGGAGGTACTGACAGAAGGAAAAGTTTTTCTCCTATGGTAACAGTCTAAAGATTGTAGAATGTTCTTGGAGGTTTTCAAGACCCAGCAGGATAAATTCCTGAGTGGCCTGATCTGAATTCAGTGTAGACCCTACTTTTAGATTAGACCCTCCTTGTAATTATTCTGAGGCACTTTGATGTTGGCTGCCAATCTTGTTTATGGAATTGTTGTAGTTCTGGTGTTACTATTTAAACAAAAATTGTGTAACTGTGAGGAGGTTCAAAGATCTAAAAGTGGGGATTAAAGAAACTCCCAGAAAAAACATCCCTCAGTATGAAGTGTGACTAGTGGTTCATCAGTTAGCTTACAGATGTAAGCATGAGCAAACTTGATACTTTCACACTAAGATTATTTGTGCCTATTTAACTATTTGTGAATGAGAATAACAATTTATATATACCCTTAAAATCAAAAGAGAAAAGTGTGCATCTAATTACATAAATCTTGTGTGTGAGTTGAGGATTCATAGAGATAATACTGGTTAAAGAGAAAGACCGCCAGAAATCAGCAGATAAATCTGTCATCTAATCGATCTGGTTAGATTTGCAGTTTTCTGAGCATTGCTAAGAAAGATTGCATGTTTGGGTACAGCATGTTGAACTAATGGGTGGCTGCAGAAAGTATCTGAGTAATCTGTGATTAGTTATCAGAGGCAGTGTATCAAGGCTGGCACCATAGTGCTTAGCTACCATCCATTACTAGAAATCTGCACAGAAAGCACCTGGATTTGCAAAGATTTGCTCTAGCTGAGCTCTGACTGCAGGTTTTGAAGCAGAGCAGTGCTGTGACTCCTGGCATACACAAATTCAGGTTAGTCTGTCACAATAAACCTACTGGGCATGCTGGCAGCGCCAGTGAAAGGATGGGAGGGCATGGCTGATGTGCATGTGAGGAGGCTAGGGGCCCAGTGTTTTGGAAAAACTTGTGCTGGTAGAGAGGAAATCTGGCCACTACAACACATTGGTTTCCTAACTATGGGGCTGTTCAGTCCTTGTCACCGAGGGAGGGGGTAAAAGCAAGGCTACTGTAATTTACTATTTCTTGAGAGACATCTTAATTTCTTAAAGTCATAATTAAGCAATTAAGTCCCCTTGTCCAGTACATAAAAGGACCTATAATTTCTAAAAACTGTTGTAGGATAGCACAGATATAACTAATTTTCACGGTGTAAGCAGCACTTTACAGTTACAATACATCAAATTCTTATAAACCTCCGTAAGTGCACTTCACGTTGCAAATCTACAATGCTGGGTTTATTTTTAATCTATGAGAATCTTCTGGACAAATATTCAGAGGGGTTTCCATGGTTATGGCTATAACCTGTAAACTAAACAGTATCAGGCTGTGGGTACGTGCAAGAAGCGTGTTCATGTTGAGCTGCTAGTCCAGTCCTAGCAGAGCTTTGACTTGCTTCAAATAGTGTTTTCCAAGAAAATGCTCAGGTAAGAGTTGGGAGACAGCACAAGCTGTAGACAACACAAGCCAGGGACAGTTCCCAGTGAACAGCCTGAATACAGTCACTCTGTTTTGGAAGATGAGAGTTTAGCCAAAATGATAAAGTTGTACTATGCCAGCTGGCCTCCAGGTTGGAGGGTGGTCCCTGGTCCCTTTCATTTACTAGAATAGACATAGCCCTGGTTGTTGTGTTCACAAATATGTCCTTAGCAATTTGGGACCCTGGTGACCGTCTTGTCTGCCACTTGGTCACCCCTGGCTGTTGGTACATAAAATTGTGGTCCTGTGAAGGGCAGACGCAGTGTGCATATTCTCTGCTTTGTGTAACTTGCTGCTATTACAGTGCAAGAGGATATCCTGAGCTGCCACCTGTGCAAATAAAAACTTGTTCCAATTAACACGTATTGAATGAACACAGCACCAGATAATTACAGGAAGATATCTTTGGAAGGATAAAAAAGTATTTTCCTTTGGAAAATCAATGTCCTCTCACCCTACCTCTTTAATAAGTGTTCATACCTGTCATTGCAGCCTTCCTGTTGAGACCACATGTCCTCCTCCCCAGGCCATTAGCTGTCTCATTTCATTTATGTTGCCATGCCATAAAAAAAGAAAACAAACACTGTGGGATCACAAATGTGGCCATAATTCTTTATCAAGCAATTTAAAGCAGAAGCTAATAACAAGGAAAATGACTAATACTTGAATAGGTTGCTGCATATACAAACAGTGCAATAATTGTCTCTCAGTCTGAACAAAAAGATAATAAAAATGTTTTACAGGCCTCAGTAATTGTACAAAAAAATTTAAAATCAAGGCTTTATTGCAGAAAAAGGAAGCATTAATCTGTCTGAGGGCCATTTTGTGGAGAATGCTTCCTGGGGAGGTGTGGTGATAATTACTTATCTTTAATAGATTTCTGGGTTGTGGAACCAAAATGTAGTGGTGGAGGAGGTATAGGGGTTATTTATGAGCCCCTAAGCCACTATGCTCCATTATATCCAACATCTAATGTGACTTTCAGGTCTGCATTTTTAGCACGTTTCTTTGGGTCCCTTTCAGCATCCAGCTGTTGCAGGTAGTTGAAGGAAATGTGCTGGCTGAGTCATTTCATGATGTCATGTGAATTTTTTAGCTGTCTTCTGAGAAGCATCATATTGGCAGCTCAGAGTGCAGGAAAGACCGATAAAATTTGGTGATGGACACAGCTTTATGGGAGTCAGGCATGGAACAGAGAAAGAGAATTACAATGGAAGATACTGTAGAGCACCACATTAGGGGGTGCTTGTGACCAGAGCGGCACCAAAGGTGGACAAGCAAGAGCTTGGCTAAAACAAGGTCTAACCTGGGGAATCATGGGAAAGTTGGTTTAAGCAGAGTAGTTGAGGAGACAGAGGTGTCTTCCTGTTTGAAGTTAATGGCAAAATTATATAATAAGGAATATATTATATATTAGAGTTTTATTCTTGGTAAAGGGTCAAGCTAACTACTAAACAATATATTTTAAGGTTTTTTTAAACTTAATTTGATAGAAGCCACCTACTGACATTTGTTTTTAGCAGGAGAACAAAACACATGTTCCCTGCTAACTATAGTGTAATATAGACCTGGCAAGTAATTTTCTTTTTCCCCCAGGGCTCCCATATGACCTTTCAAGAACTTTTCTCTGCTTGGTGGATATCAGAATTCTGTTTCGATATAGATGTTCAACCTCCTTTTGATGGTTTATGTTTTTCTTGTAATTACTCTGCATTTTTCCGGGACACATTTATTGTTGATGTACTCATATAAACTCCAAGTTCAGCTGACAGCCCCTAGAAAGGAATGAATGATGCTAAGAACTCCTCTTCAGTTATTGACACTTAACTGTGTCTCAGTGGAATAAAGTTCAGTATCCCAATGCCAAACAAAAAAATGTGAAAAAAGCCTGGTCTAATGAAAATGAAATAATTTTCTAGCAATTGCATTCTAGCAAGACATGGAATATTACTCTCACATATTAATTTTCAATATGATTGTATTCACATTTTGGGACATGAGCAGAGTTTGGGTGTAAGTTACCATAAAATAAAGGTGCTTGGGAATTTCCCTGCTGAGTCATCTCTTTTATGGATTTTGGGGTTTGCCATTCTTAAATTTTCCCCACACTTTCCTAATGCATCCTTTTATATTGTTCATTATATGCTATAGAAGTATCGTGCATGAAATAAAATAGTGAAAATATGTTACTAATTAATTTTTTTAGTCAGTAATCTCTGTCTTCACATTGCATACTCCAACTTATTCCCTCACCACTGTCAGGGATAAACAAGTTACCTTAGTATGAATGAGAGGAACAATTCAACCTCAGAAGGAGAAATGCACACATGACATAGTAGAGACGAACAGATGAGAAATGAATGGTTGAATGAATTTAAAAATAAATTAATGGAAGCAAAATATTTTTGGTAGCATCTTCAATGCATGAAACAAAACACCAGAGACATCAAGAAACATTTGTGAAAAGCCTTCTGTCACTATGAGTAGGTGGTTATGTATACGGTAACTAGAAAGTGGATGGAAAAATAACTTTTATTTGTTTAAGATAGCATGTATCTTTGAGGCAAAGCTGGCTATAGAAGCACTGCAGCACACATGCCCCCAAGTCAACTTGAATCCTCCCAGAAACAAGCTGTGGTAGAAAGGCAAGCTTCTATATTTGAATTACTGGGGTTCAAAAGAGGGGTTTGCTTAGCTTTTTTTTTTTTCTTCCCTGTAGCTATTAAATATTGTCATCTATCATTGTTAGAAGAAGAAATTAATGACACTTTAAACATAATTTATCACTCAGTCTAGAGCAGTAAAAATTCCTAATCAGAACGCCCAGATTGGAGGCTAGCACCTTTCATACTCATTTGTATAAAGGAGTTTGATGTAAGAATATACATTTATTTCAACAATGTGATTATTACAGGTTTTTGGCTTAATAAGATGATGGTGGTAACTGGAGTTCGTAAAGGAAAAGACTAAAACATGGCAGCTACTTTGATCTGTATAATGACTACTTTTCTTTACCATGTGTGAGCTGTGTGCTAGTAGGTACCAGCTGAATGTGTAGAAACCCACATTTCCCTCTGATTAAACAGCTGGCACAACTAGCTTCATGTGTTCTACTACTTCACTATTTAGAAGTACTTATGTCCTAATAATGAGAAGCCCTTATCTTAGGCTCCAGATAAATGAGGATTGCCTTTTCATTATAAAATAGGTTTACAAACCATAACTTGCCGTACTACCTTCTAGTACTTTTCCTTGCTTCCTTCACATCTTCAGAGGGTCTCTGTGTGACAGAGAATGAGAGTCAAGGCTGAATATGAGTTTAGCTGATGTGGGCAGAAAGAGTTAGTGGTGCAGGGGAGTGCACTATAGAGGTGACATGATGCTCAGATTGAGGATAAAAAGCAGAAGGAAGCAGGACTCTATTGGAGTCAACATATAGCAAGTTGTATTGCTACATCAAGATCTGCAACTCGCTGTGGGAAGCACTAGTGAAGGTTTAACACCTGTGACCTTGATGATCTGGGATGACACCAAGCACATGCATAGTGGATGTGTTCTAATATCCAGAAATTACTTCTCAGGGGACACTGTCTGATCAATATAGCCTGCAACTGCCCAACTGTCAACATTTTGCAGCTTGGAGGCCTTGGCGTGAAAGATAGAAGAGGTGTGAGGCCTCTTGCAGAGAACAAAAATGAATCCCTGGGCCTCATGCTGTCAAGCTAAAGGAGAAATGACATGTGATTTCACATACCTATATGAATACCTAAGTTAGAATCCTCCAGTAGATATCATGACTTTCTTTCTTTTCACATTGGTTATTTATATCTTTCCCAGGTGCATGGTGAAGGTCACCAGATCAGTCTTTGCTCACTCATACCTGTCCAATTATCTTTACATGTTTCCTGCTCAATTTAATAAGACCAAGTCTCCGGCACAGACAATATAATAGATTATGAGCCAACTGTATGATCAAGTGTATACAGAAACTCCTTAAACTCATGAGATGTCATTTTGCCTCCTAGCTGCTGTGACATGATTACTGCATTACAAATGTTTAATAATATAGTGACAGCGAGATCAATGGTACCTGTAGTATATAAACTTTACCACTGAAAAACTGCAGAGGTTGAACATCTACCTGTTCTTCAAGCAGATGATCCCCACATGTATTTTTAATATTTTCTTCTTATTGTATAATTTAATCTTTAATATAAAAATCACTGGAGTTATAAAAGTTATGATTCTTTCCTTTTCTGAGCAAATCAGTGCAATAGTAATTTATTCCACTAGTCTGACATTTCTGATGGCAGAAGCTGAGGGTGCTCTGTTTTGCCCAGATAAGGGTTTATTCAAGACCCTGTAGAGTCGGTACTGCTTCCCTAAGTCTTGCTGAAAGCAAGGACTGTGTCTGTACCCATACCTATGACAGAGGAATGAGCTGGATTTACATGTGGGTCATGGTATACATCTTGTAGAACCCATCATGCCAGCAAGATTTGACTGGTCCTTATAACCTTCTGCTTCTACCTTGCTGCAAAGTGAACTCGCACTGATTCAGCTGATTACTTTCTTGTGTTTATATTACATTACTCTTTCTCTCCTTTAACTAAGCTAAAAACTCTTTCAAGGCAAGGATTTGACTTCCCTGTGTTGTTCTATGTCTGGTCTAGTCTGACCCTGTTCAAAAATGAGACCTTCTGTCCTTTTACAACTACTGCTATTGGTATTGCTGCAAAAAAATCAATGGCATCATTAGAAAATAAAACTCCTTTGTGCTTTAGTGCAGCTGCCACCCAGCTGATACATAGCTACATTAAGACATAGTAATATTATACTTAACATGTCCTTGTTAGTGCTGGTAGAATGATAGTATGGACCTTGATTCTCAACTGCTTGTTTAATTTCCCTGGTGAAGTGAGTTGGTCTTGTTCAGGAAGCAGAATAGGTTATCAGAGTTACCTATGAATGTATGAAATTGAACTACCTACTCTGCTTTACTGGATTTGAAATTCTGCAGTATAACAGCTACGTCAAGTAACACCACTGTTGCCTAAATAGACACTGTAAGCAACAGGCAGCTAATCATCAGAGCAGAAGCACATACTGAATGTGCTTATTCAGTTGGTCCTTTTATTTCATAATGACTTCAGATTTTAGAAAGAGGAATTTGCATACTCTTTCATACTGACTTCAGGCTTTGGATGCCCACCTTTTCTTCACTTACCTGCTGGGTGGAATTTCATTTCATGATAGCCTCATTGCTTCTCCTGTCCCAAAGGAGGTCATAGTCATCTCATGTATCTGCCTTTCCATGTTATCCAGTCACAGATGTTTTCTATCCTACTTATTTACAGGCCTTTAAACAAAAAACCAAAAAAAAGTGGTAAAAAGTTCTGGAAGAGAAGGACATGTCGCAAACAAATTTTAGCTCATTGCTTAGGCCTAATACTTTTAAAGTCAGGGTTTTTTTTATTTACTAAGTTTGGTTAGCTGAAATCAAATAAGGTGAATTTCAAATGGAATATGAGTCCAGGCTTCCCTAAAGAACTGTAGTCCCTAAACTCTAAGAGGATAATACAACTGTAAAGGCTTTGCCCACATGCAGTACCAATACTGTCACTGCTGAGTTAAGATCACTATCTATCAAAATAGGTAAATGATTTTTTTTTAATGGTTAATGTAGTCATAACATTCTAATGTCTTTCCACTAATGCCTTACTTATGTTTGTTCATCAGACAGAACAGGTTTTGATCTACCAATGTTGACTTTACTTTCATCTGTCTACTTCCTGCAAGACCTGTGTCTGGGTTTGGAGGTGTTAAAGATCAGCCCTCCAAGTGCAGGTTCAGATGTTTCCCTTTCTGTTTCCCTGCAGAAAAGCAGAGGTAGAGTCTTAGCCTATAGTTCCCGAATAGGATCCTGGCTCAAACAACTTTTTCATAGCTAAGCACAGAGACATGGAGCCCTTTATCTACTGAATAACCCTACCATGGTCACAGTGTAAACCCTTGTATGGTTGACTTTGATGGCGATAGGGTTTGTTGTGAGCACATCTAGTGATCAAGCACCTTAATTGTGCAACTGGTAAATTGTGAAATGATTTGTAAGTGCAATATAGAAGAAAATGTTGCTAGAGTGGAGAACAGTGAAGTCTATTCCATCTATGACTGTGGTAAAAAAAAAAATCTGTGTGCATGTGTGTGTGAACACAGAGATATAGTCAGGTAGCCCTGTGATCTGAAGACTGTTGTGGAAAGGACTTCTGTGACATTGTCTGTTGAGAAAGGCTAAAGCCAAATTAACAACTCTCTTTCACTTAGGTGATGGCCATGCACTGAGAATGTTTCACTTGTTCCAGTAAAAATTCATTCAGTTGTGAGGAATGGGGTTGTAAAATTTGGCCTCTTAACGAGGATGAGAAAATGCAGTTAAAAAGTACTTTATAGGGCCAGAGAGAGGGGAGGTGGCTGGATTGAAGTGAACTGCTGTCTAATTATTGACTTTCCCAATTTAATTTTGTGTTCCATTTCCTCTTCATGAAATCATTTTTATTTCATACCTAGACCCAGAATAAGAAGTTGTTGCTGCATGATGCTTGTTTGGGGAAATATTTGATATTCTATAATTTCTGTGTGGATGCTCAAGCTATAATATTTCTTCTAACCTTTGAAGGAATTTATCAATCTTTGATACAGGCTTTATTTGCTCTCAGCACAACTTTTCTGATAGGTTTTGTATCTGTAAATTAACTGAGCCACATGATAACATCCATGAATGTGTTTATACTGACAAAGCTAGGCAGGACGTGGATGAGAACAGGATGTTCTTCTGCACAACATATTTACTACTTAATTTCCTAAAAAAAGGGGGAAGGTCTGTCTCAATGTCAAAGAATGACAGAAGGTAGGTAGACATAATGTGTAGAAATATTGGGGTTTGGAGTTCAATCAGAATAAAAATGAAAATCAGATATTTGGGAACTGATCTACTTAGACTGACAACATGCCATGGCACAGGGGAGGAGGGACAGGTTAAATGGAGCTTGTGATACTATATGCACTACCACCATTTCAAAATTGCCATTCTATGGTACTTTATCTTAGAGATTAGAAAATCAATATTTACTTAAATATATGGTGCATTGCCAGCAAATAAAAGTAGAACAGCGTTTTTTCCTTTCTCAATGGGAAGTGACTGGTAATTAGTCATTGAGATGGAATCAGGGATGGGAAATCTACAACCACAGCTTCTTCAGGCTGAGGCTTGTGGGTCTCCGTAACTAATTGACAGATAATAACCAAGATTCGTTTATTTTTGTACCTCATGAATCCAATTAGTAAGGAGTCTGTGGCATCATCAGCATTCTTCAGAGTACAGTCTGAGAAATACTCTCTCCTGTGGGGAAGTACCTTTTTTAAATGAACAGCTAATAAAATATTCCATGGTAAACACATTTTCTTGCTCAGAGAATTTCAGGATAGATTAATTTATGCTTGTATGGACTTTCAGGGCCATATACTTTTAGTACTGAGCTCACAATGGTTATCATAATCTAATCATAAAAATTTAAATTAGACTTCCAACAATGAAAATTTTAATCTAAGATAGCCAGAAAATAGCTCCTCTGCAGTATTCTTAATTTACTTAAAAAAATTTTCAGCATTATGTATGTGCTATGCAATTACTTTATGTAATATATTATTACTGTTTTGTTAAGATATTGATATTAAGTGTATTTTTGCACATTCATAGCTGTGCATAACAATCATAACAACCACTAAGAAATGTGATAGGATGTTGTTGATGCCTGTCAATGTGCATTTCCCATTTGGAGCCAAGAGATATGATACCATAATGGATTTTTTTAGAGTTTAATGAGTTCCTGTGAAGTTCAAGGTAAAACACAGAAGGACTGGCACTCAGGAAGCTGGACCTTGCATGTAAGTGGTTGGGCAAAGGAGAATTTTCTGTATACTTACAGAGGCAGGTTTTCTCTTAATTCCTTCAAATACATATGGAGAGGATGAGGTCTCAAAGTACCTTGCACAGAACTAATTTGAGTCTGACAAGGGGAAAAGTGACAACCTCTACAGCTAAATGCTATGGGCCACATAATGCTAAATTGTCTTTATGGATCAGATACTCTGCAGAAGCCATTTATAAACCAAAAAAATTAAAAGACACATCTAGACAGGATGTATTAATGCCAATGCAGCCAGAACTATGGTCTTGTCTGACCATGGGATAAGCCTCAGCAGAGATGTTTTGTACGGATAAGCCTCACAACTGTTTGTGATGCAAAAGCAAAGGCAATGCAGGGTTATCACGGAATGAGGAGAATGTGAAATATGGGACACTGCAGACAGAACAGCTGGAGCTATGAATTCTTCAGGAACTGCCAAAATGGACTCAGAAAGTGTCCCTTTGTGTCTGTCTCCAGCAGCATGCCAGGAGAGGCTACCTTGCCTGCAGATTTCTGTGCAGGTCTGTCCGTATGCAGAGCTCGAATCTTTTTTCCCCAAAATAGCTCTTGTTCATGTGCTCAGACATTCTTTTCCTTATTACAGGCTCTGCCATGTTACGCAGTGTGGAGGTGGGTCACTGGCCAGTAGTTCCCTTTCCCTCTGGAGCTGCTCTGCAGCCAGGAGGCACATTGGCAGCTGGTGCACTGCCAGTCCTCCAGCACAGGGCTGTTTGCAGTGGCACATTACACACTTCGGCCCACACTTCTGCAGTTTCGCGTCTGAGCTCCTTCAAGACTCATGGATTAACACCATCTGGCCCCAATGATTTATGTAAACCTAATCTGTCTGCTTGGCTTGAGACTTCTGTATATTTATTTCAAATTCATCTCACTCTTTTGACCAATTTACTGCAAAGGTGTTGAGTCTCAAAAGCTCCCCATCATCTTCAAGAGTAAAAAACAGTGCAAGGAAATGAAAGAGTTTCCCCATTGTTCCCTTATTGTCCCTACATGCTCCTTTTACACCTTTACCATCATTCAGCTCTAGCTGGTCTGATTCTGAATTTTAATGTATAAATAATTTTCTTGAACTGCTTTTTCTTTTTGAATTAAGAGACATTTTAATGCCCTACTTTAGACATTCTTCAGGCTTCTCGTAGACTTTCTGCTTTTCTTGGACTGTTCTCTGTCCCTCTCATGCCTTCCACCTCTTTTCTGGCTTGACTCATTTTTATATAGTTCCATCTCTTCAAGCTAAATATCCATGTTCTGGAGGATAATATGACAAAAAACTCCTATGGACTTCCCTTAGATGCAATGACATTCTTGTCATAATATTTTTATACCTTTCACATAATGTTATTCATCTCATGCAGGCAGCTCCTCTACTTTTACCCACTACCATATTATATACACCTGGTTTTTCTCCTCCATCATGTGTCTGAGGTGTCTGTTATGGAATCATGGAATCATAGAATCATAGAGTGGATTGGAAGGAACCTTAAAGATAATTTAGTTGCAAGTGCCCTGCCACACAGCAGGGGTGCCACTCAGTATATTCTCATTTGATCTGAGCATTTTCATTCTTCCATCTTTTTGTTTTTACATTTTTAGAATTAGTTTAGAAACATTTGCAAATTCTGCCCTCACCCTGCCGCCTGAAACTGGCATGAACCAGTGGAATGGCACTGAAAGTGTGCTAATTCACCTGCCTTATATATTGTGCTTGTGCTGCAATTATTCTGCCGTGTTTCTCAGAAGTGCACTGAGCACTAGCCACAACCAGCCCATAGGTCACGTAAGTCTGAAAGAGGTGCTCTTAACGCTGTCCTCTGCTCCTACTCCTTCCTAATGTAGTGAAATTTAGCACCAGCAGCCTGGCTCTATTATGATTAAAGTGCATTTAATTCTTCTTGGACAGGTTTTCCTAGTTCTTAAAGCACATATCATCTGACCTGGGGGTCCTGGTTGATGGCAAGTTGACTATGAGTCAGCAGTGCCCTGGCAGCCAGGAGGGCCAACTGTGTCCTGGGTGGGGCATCAGGCAAAGCATTGTCAGCCGGTCGAGCAAGGGAATTGTCCTGCTCTGCTCTACATTGGTGTGGCCTCACCTTGAATATTGTGTGCAGTTTTTGAACAGAACAATGTAAGAAATATATGAAGCTCTTAGTGAGTGTCCAAAGGAGGGCAACGAAGATGGTGAAGGGCCTTGAGGGGAAGCTGCATGAGGAGCGGCTGAGGGCACTTGGTCTGTTCATCCTGGAAAAGACTGAGGGGAGACCTCATTGCAATCTACAACTTCCTCATGAGGGGAAAAGGAGGGGCAGACACTGATCTCTTCTCTCTGGTGACCGGGGACAGGGCCAGAGGGAATGGCCTGAAGTTGTGTTGGGGAAGGTTTAGGTTGGATATTAAAAAAAGGTTCTTCATCCAGAGGGTGATTGGGCGCTGGAACAGGCACCCCAGGGAACTGGTCACAGCACCAAGCCTGTTAAGTTCAAGAAATATTTGGACAATACTCTCAGGCATATAGTGTGACTCCTGTGCAAGGACTTGATGATACTTGTGGGTCCCTTCCAACTCAGCATATTCTGTGATTCTGTGATTCTATGATCTCATTCTTTCCCTCACAGAGATGGTGGATGGTTGCCTATGTCTTTGGTTTTGTGCCTGGAGCTGGCAATATTTCAGCGATTGCTTTCAATAAGGTCATGTAACTTCCAATTAAGCCTCCAGAACACCTCTCTTGCCCCTCATTGCATTAATGTTAAAAACATGGACCATGGCATTTCATTTTGTGCACCCCAAGTCCATGTGGGAATCTCATGGCATCTGCTAAAATTGCACTCCCATAGAAACATTTCAGCATAGGTGAAGGGTGACACTGCTGAGCTGAGAACCATCTGACCGCTCCATACGCTTCATAGAGGAACTTTTGTTCTGTATGTTGTTCCACTTCAATTTTCCTCACCTCAAGAGAACACACTTGTCTCTTGGGCAGATAATTCCTGTTCACCTGTGCTAGGGAACAGCGGTTTTTTTTGGAAACTTCTTTAGCTTCTCAGTTGAAGATATGAAGTAATTCATATCACACTTCTTTTTACTTTAGTGAAACTAGTTAGCAGCCTGTTAGAAATACCTGAGAACATGAGAGAAAACAACTAAAACCCCAAAAAAACACGAAACAAGGTAATATGCTTCTCCTTTTCCTTGCTGCCGTACAGATCCTAAGAGCAAACCTTGCTGTACACTGCATTCCCTTAGTTACTTAGCCACTCCCTGTAAACCTCACCTCGGTCTGAGCAAGGGTTGCCTCCTCATCAGGATCAAAAAATGTGCCATCGCAGTCCCACCTGCACTCTGCTAACCTTTCTTTAAGGAGCAGACACACAGCAAATCGTCAAAGCAGTCTCATCTGGCCAGGCAGCACTCACAAACATGTCTAAAGTCCTGCGTGAGCTCTTAAAGACCATCCCTAATCATACAACCCAAAGCTCCCTAAACTCTTTTTGCTTCCTGTTCACCAGTTCAAAACTGCTCTTCCTCCTCCTGTGTTTCCCAAGAAAAACTGCTTTCCTGAGCTTCCTGCTCACGGTCATCTGTTTTCTGTGTTTACCCATCTGTTCTGCAACTATGAGTGTGACACTTGCTCATAGTCAGGGCTATGGTACTCATTGTATGGAACTCATCACTTTCAAATCTCTCATATATCCTAGAAAACCAAAGTTCTCTGGTCACCAGCAGTATCAAGCCTTCTTTTATTTACTTTATGTTCATAGATGCCCAATATCTTTAAATTCAGGCTGTTGTGAACATCCTTCATTCAGAATTATTCCTTAAGATCTTGGCAGGAGGTTCTTGTTTTTGAAACATTTGCATCCCCTGATAGTGCTGTTTAGCTGGACTACCAGGGCTGTGTAGGGCTCCAAGTGCCACCTGCATTCCATATATATAGGTAGGCTTGGTGGCATGTTACAAGACAAGAAATTCAGAATAAGTTCGCATAAATATTATTATTACATATGAATCTAGGAAGTACAGTAAATAATCTGTGTTAATTAGTACATTAAATAAGTCATCAAGGAGATAAACGAAGAGCAGAGGGCTCTTTGCATTCTCTACCCTGCCCTTTTAAACATGCAACACTGTTTCTTTTCAGAGCCTTCATTAAAATGGTTCTTCATTAATTGTGAAGTTTCCTTCCTGTTTCAGCTGTGTGGCTACATTACCCATAGTCCAGTGCTGACACAATCACCTAATAATAGAAATGTTGATCACTGTAAACTCAGGTGCTGGAAAAATCCCCTGGGTCAAGCTGACCTTTAGTGTAACCCTAAAGTTTCTCAGAAACAAGTTTGTCACCTGGCAAAGCAGTTAATTAGTCCTCCACATTGTTACTCAAAGGGAAATCTAATTGTTTAGATCATAGATTAGCATTACAGTAAGTTGCCTCTTTTTTCTTAAGATACATATTCATTATCTCTCAACACTGTGGCTGTTCTGACACAATAAAAGCAGCTGGAGCAGGTAGTTTTTACCAGGCATCCTAGTACTCTTCGTTTAGAAGCTTCATTTGTTTGCTTGGTGTCTCTCTGGTGCTGAAATAGTGAACATGCATAATAGTAGCAGGATGAACTTTTCAGAGTTCATATCTGAGAAGGTTTACACAATCAAACAGGCAATTTTTCTCTTTACAAACTCTGACATTGTAAAAGTCAGTCTAGTTACAAGTATGTACTGAATTATAACCTCTTTTTCCTCATGCTCGTTTATGTAACTATGTTTGATCTAAATTCTAGAGTGTCATTGCTGTCTACATTCACATAACACCAAATTTTACTATATTTTCATAGTATTTGTCAGAAGAAAAACCTTATGGATTAATAACCCAAATTTAGAGCTAAGCATGCCTTCTTCTTGTAATGGATAAATGATAATCTAAGCCAGTTTTGATGGAGCAATTACTTTGTTTCTTTAGACTTCAGAGAAGGTGTAGCTGCTGTCACGTTTGGGTGACAGTAAGAAAATTTCAAAACAAAATATTATGGGTCTGATAAACTCCTTTTTCCACTAAAACTGAATAGGGAAATGGATTAATGCCTCATTATTTAGGTACTTAAAAGTTAAATTTATACAAGATTCTTCTTATATCTGGGTAGATTTGTCTGGTCTGAAGACAGCCATCTAAAATAGAGCAGTACTGTCCCATGGAGGTGGTTTTTTTTCCCATCCACTGACCATACAGTATCTGGAATGAAATGAAGCTACTCACAGGTTCCACAGAGCATTAAAAAGTTCTGCAACCTCCCTACCCAGGGTTTGGTGTCTGTCTTAAGAGAAGGTCTGACATGGTGCAGTAAAACCTGAGATCTGGCTGCTGTCCCTGCTCACACCAAGTTGCAGCAATACCAGTTCCTGGCCAAGTTCCATCCTCGCCATGTCCCATCCCCACCCTGTCCTTCCATGGCATAACCTTGGACCTGTCCATAGCTGCAGGCTTTTCTGTCTATCACTGGGCTGTGGCACCATCCCTCTTTCCTCTCTGCTCTTCTGGCTGGGTGCTGTGGGATGATGCTGTATTGGGAAGGGCCATCACCCTTGGCCCCTGGGTTGGTTGACCTCACCTCACAGTTGCTCCCATTCACCTATCTTACATTTCCAAAATCCTTTGTAAGTGTGTGCAATGCAAAATCACCATTCATAAAAAGCTGGGGAAAACACTACAGTTGTAATGCTAAAATATTTTAAAGCTTTACTTCAAAGACCCTAGATTTTAGGAAAAGATTGCAGATTTTGGATACCCAATCCAGTACCACTTTGATATGCCTGATTAGCAATGGATAAGCCTTACTCTTAGGAAATCTGGGCCTTGAACACATCACAGAAATTGGACATCCAAAATCAAGTCATGGTAATTTTGGTAATTTTTGAAAAAGTCTGGCCTATAAATGCAAAGAAACAAAGTTTCTAGCAGTTACAATAATACCTCTGAAAAACATGAACTGCTGAAGCTGGTGTTTAAATATTGATTTCTGTTCCTAAATTTAGACAGCCAATTTTGAAAATGTTGGCTAATAACACTAACACCTGAATAAGTGTCCTGATTTTCAGAGATGCTGAGGCTTTTGTATCTCATTAAAATAAATACCTTGAATAATAACTGCTACTGTTTTGCAGAATTATTTTGGATGCTGAAACATGTATTTATGTCTTTGAACCCAAGGCAGGAAATCATGCCTCTATGTGTGCCATTTATTTTTTGACAGGCATGTGAACGTGTGGGTTTCTGATTTAAAGGACTTAGGCTTTGCTTAATTGACTCTAAGCAGAGAGACCCAAGAGAGACTCATCTACATGAGTTGGATCTTTAACTTTTTTTCTTCATGTATCCCCAAAGACCCACTAAACAAAGTTTTAAAATTCCTTAGAAACTTTACTTTTGTTATTGATTTCGATGGAAACAGGATCTTCACTCACTCTTTCTTTAAATGAAATGCAGGGACAAAGTTTCTCTCTCAAAAAGCTTTTTCCCACTTGTTACATGTGGCATACAGTTAGAAGTCCTTACAGTACTAATTGTGTGTATACAATGGAAATAGTATAGACTGGGCATCAGGAACTAAGAGGATGGTCACACACTGGAACAGGCTTCCTAGAGAAGTGTGCATGCCCCAAGCCTGCCAGCATTTAGGAGGCATTTAAACAACACCCCTAACAACATGATTTAATCTGAGTTGCTCAGGCAGAGGGACTAGATCACTGCATGTCCCTTACGACTGTACTATTCTAGTCTAACAGCAAATTAAAAGCATATGTCCATTTTTGTAATCTAACTTTGCTTTTTCAGTATTTATATATAAAAAAGGCAATGAACAAAACCCCTTTTTAAGACCAAGTGAAGTCCTGAAGCTGAACTGCTCAGATACCCATATTGTTACAATGCAGACACGAACAGTGACACTTCAATGTTTGTAATATTGAATTTTTTCTAGATAAACACTAAAAGAAAGCAGAAGACAAAAACATCTGTTACAGCCTGGGGACATACAGTGAAGCTGCTCAGTGTTACTGCTGACACATCAACTAATCATACAGACATTGTTAAAACAAAGATTGTTTTTTAATCCTATAGAAGCATAGTATAATAAAAGCTTAAATAGCCTGCAAACATGTTTGACATTGACATACAATGCCAATAAATAAGGGCCATACAATAGATTGTGAGCTGCAGATGGATGAGCAGAAACGGAACTCAGTGAAGTTTTCTATCATCAGCCACCTGCTATTTTTGAAGCACAAAACAATAAAAATGACCTAGTGTTTTATTTTCTGTGGCAAAAGAAGTATTCTTTGATTTAAAAAAAACCCCCGACCAAACTGTAGGGAAATGAATATTTTATATTCATACTATTTGCAGCTCACAGAGCTCAGGTGGCTTAGAAATTACGCTGCATCAACTTTCATTCAAAAGGTCCTTGAAGATGAGCTATGGGTGAGATCAAGCACTGATAGAGGATTAGCTATTCTGAACAATAATGAATGCCCTGTCCTTTATTATTAGATTTGATTTTTTTCATGAGTCCATGACAGAGCTTACAATTGGTATTTACATAGCTGCAATGTGTGGACAGATATAATTATTTTTATTAAATACTTGGAACTAATAAAACAAATTGTCCTGAGTGACACCAACTAACTATGTGTTCATACATTTATTCCATGATTTCATGTTAAGGCATCCTGATGACAGCAATTTCCACAATTGCCACTTGGAAAGCCAGTGATATTGCCAGTAGATTATAAGAGAGATAGGTACCCCCTAAATGAAATATTTTTGATGATGTGAAAATGAATTACTCAACAGCACCCTCAGGACTCTTTTCTGAATGATGCCATGTATTGGCAGCTTCAACTGATATAAGTTTAAATACTAGAATACTTCAGTTTGGGATAGTAATGAAATTAATTCAGCAGGAACTGAGGAAAACAACTGCCTGAATTTTTTACAGGACAAGAAAGGAGTACTTGTTTCTACCCTTTACCTTAATCTCCTTTGTCATTGTGCAAATAAAAGCTCAAAGATGGGTTATTTCTACTATATAAAAAGATTAGAATTGTTTTGGGTGCAATATTCCAGGAGGAGTGGGGAAAATGACTGTGTGCAAAACATGTTACCAAACCCTTGCTTACTCCAGCACCTATTAACAAACTTCCAAGGCCATGTACTTTCCAGTGTTTATGACTTTTACCTTGGCAAGGTAAAATAGCTAGTCTTGCAGATACAGGACTTTGTCTGGACACCAAAGACTTTGATCAGCTCACGGGAGCATCCCAAGTCCTGCTATGGATAAGGCCCGAATCCTCTGGCAGTGCAGGGGACATGCAGCCCTGGGACAATTCTGGCTTCACAAGAGTGAATGAACAGGAATTCTGTCTCTCCTGCAAACCCTAGAGAAGAGGGCAGTGTAAGGTTTATGTGCTGTGTAGCTTTGCTGTGTTCTACCTCTGTCTGATAGTTTTCTTTGCAGGTCCTTATCTCTTCTTCAAATCAGTGATAAGAACATGTAGGCATGTAATGCTTTCCACTGTATCGCAGTAAAGTACAAGGGCAGAGGGATCCAAGTCCTGGAGGACCATATGCACAACTCTTAATATAGCACAAAACACAGTGAAATCTTGTGGTACTGATGATCATGGATTGCATGCCTTTTTTTTTTTTTTTTTAGTAATAGTAGAAAATACAAGATTGCAGGTTAATGGAACATTAAAATAATTTTACAGAGCACAATATATTTTCTTGCTTTCAAATTCAAAGTCATTTAGACTACCTGATTATACAAACCAAGCAGTCAGATTGTTTGAGGTCACTGCCAGTTGTTTTATTCAGACAAGTGTGCTTAATGCTCAAATCATAGTGACACTCAAGGAAGTTAACTACACTTTATTATCTTTCATTGTAAAAATCTGGAACAAAACACACATAGAGCAGAGAAGGTTTACTTTTCACATCTGCTCTAAGGACTGTATTTTGTGAAAATGTGTGTTATAACTGCCTTGGGAATCTCTAAGAAGAAAAAAAAATGATGAGTCAAGGTCATCTTTCCATTTTGCTGGCCCGTGATGTGTTGAAATTGCTAATTTTGGATGCTATTTATGTAGAGATTCAGACCTGTAAAGGGATTTTGCTGATTAAGTGAGGTACTTTTAAATGGAAGTACAAAGCAACACATCCAACTGGTTTCATTCTGTTCTGATAGCACGAGAGTGAGGCAGCTGGCAGCGGGCATTCATTCACCTTTCTTTATCATGCAATCGAAGCTTAAGCATATGGATAGTAGGTCTGCTTGATTGTGAATCAGTTCTGCTCTGCACTGAATTTGATCAGAATTACAGTTCTCAGAGACTGCCCAGACTAAGAAATACAGAGAGGTTCAGAGGGACTGCAGATTTGCTGGTGCCTGTCTGCTGAGTGGGTGTGTTACATTAAAACCAGCGTGTCCAATGAAGTTCATCACACCAGCTTTTCTGAAGTGCCTTTATCTTTTCTTAAACACAACAAAACACATTTCCTGAGAGGAATCCTGTTTTCTTTTTCCATCAGTATCTTACATGAAATGCAAAAACCTTTATTTAATAAAATAAATTTTAAAACTCCATCTGATTTAATAACTCCTTCCTCCTGAGAGTTGGAGTAACACACATGTGCTTTATTGGCAGTCTGTTTGGCAAGATAATTTACAAATAGTTTGATCCTGTATGATGCCCAGCAAATTCAGCTCCAATAGGTTTTTGATTAATGCCATTACAGTATGTTATGCCAGTGGATGTTCTGGAAGTGATACATACTCCTAGAAACAAATCATACATATTGATTTGTTTTGTTTTTGAATAGGTATACATTTAGCTACATTGAGTCCATCTGCACAGGCCTCAAAATGACGTGAAAGAAACTCCAGGAGTATGTTATGGCCTTTCTACTATTTAAGAAGTATGAAATCAAACAATAATAATTCAGGCCATTGTATTTAAGTGAGCAACAGTGTATGTAGGATTGTAAGAAACACATAGTCAGAGTTGAATTCTAAAAGATTCTCAGAGACCTGGCCTGTTAAAACAGTTCCTTGGGGAAACACTTGCTGGGTATATGCTATAGTAAAATGTTGATGGTGTCACTTTGTCATCTAGATTTTCCCTTTGTACTGATGATGTCACTGTTGCTGCTGTAACTGAATGGTTGCAATTGGTTCTTTGGGTGGTATCCATCTGAGTAACTGGAGGTGGCTACACCTGGACTAGACTTCCTTTATTATCATTGCAAAGAAAGAGACACTTGTGAGCACAATCCAATTCATCATTAAGTATTCTGGTCAAATATATTAACTGAAACAGGTCAAATACATTTTACAATAAGTGACCTAGTGTAGATGTGAATTCATTTCTGGTCTATTTTTGATATGTGCTGAAGTACATGTTCTGTCTGAAAAACTCAGCCCAAATAATATTAAATATTCTGGAGGATTGACCTTGATAAATCTAATCTATTTTTGATGCTGTCTCTGCTCTGAGCAGGTGATAGGATCAAATGACCTTGCAGTTTCCCTTCCAAGCTAAATTTTTCTATGGTTATAATAAGATTTATAAGAATCAGGAAATTTAAAATGAACTAAAGCATTTTAACATTTGTAGGCTAAGAAGCTATGAGCAGCTGCTAGGCTTGACTGACCAGGTTTGCTCTGTGAAGTATTTCACTGGTCGGGGATGGTGAATAGAGGTGCAAGGAAAATCTTATTGACATCATGTTATTCAAATTCTGCATTCATGGTAACTATAATGGACCTGAGTCTGAAGTTCTCCCTGAGGCAAAATTCCTCTTGAAAGAAGCAAGTGTTGATGACCTTTATCCTTTAAGAAATTGTCAAAAATAATCTCATGCTCCTGGAAACAACCTGAACTGAACCTGTGAAGAGTTTCAAAATATAAGATTAATTCAGCCTTGGAGGTTTTAGCTGCTTGTTTACTCACACTAGAGTGGCACACAAAGTAGGAGATTAAAAGCTGTGTTCTTCACCTCTGTTAACATGATTGTGTAGGGTAAGGGATCTGGAAACATAAATAGCAGGATTACTGCTAGCACAGTGTGCAATTCATGCCAATTCTGCTGGTGTGAATTGGCGTGGGTTCCCAAAATGTACTGGCAGAAGACTAAGCAGGTATTACTTGTGACTTGGTCACCCTTCAGGTCTTCTGGAAGCTAAGCTGAAGGTAATGCAACTCTAATCTACCTTCTCACCCTTTTAAAATTTTTTGGCCATAAGGCAACAGTTGAAATCTGAAAATACTGAAAGCAACAGGACTCCATTTCTGCCTGAATTTACGATTGGAGATTATCTCTAAGATATGGCTGCTGGAATTGAAAGTCTGTATAAAATGTGTCTCCCCAAACAAAAACAAAGGCAGTCCCCAAATATTAACTAAGAAACAAATTGCAATATCTGCAAATCCTCCCTTAGTGCTTTCATTGACATGACTAATATTTGTCTCCTGAGACATGAGAAAAAACCCCTTAAATAACAGCTTGGATCACCAGACCCTTCACTCTTGGTGCTGTTCTACATCATGTCTTATGGATGATACTGGAAGTTTTCTGAATAACTTCTGTAAATTCTTTGAATCAAGCACTACTAAGACTGCAGCACTGCTGAAACAATTTTAGATGGAGAATTTCGCCAGTAGAAAAAAAATTGCTGAATTTAGATACAAAAGATTTAGCTGGCTGAGTCTGAGTTACTCACCCTAAGCTCCTTTCCTTGGATCTACTTGTGATTCAATTCTAGGATGGCATGAGCAACTTGAATCAGTGGCCTACGTATAGGGCACTTAGTGCCCCTTGAGATGCACAGGGGTCTCCTGCCAGGGCACAAATCTAGTGGTCATTTGAAAGATTCTCATCACTTTGTGTGTGTCCCAGATATCTTTCAAGATTTCTGGTGGTACTGGAGTCTTACTTGTGGATAGTGAAAACAAACCCTATACCTCATGTCAGACATAAAAAGAGCCAGGAATTAATAGGTCAAGTATTTTCATCCATCAATCAACTGTCCAAATTGGATATAAAAATATCCCACACTGTCTTCTAGGAGACTGACTTAAGTAAGACCCTGACATGAAAACTAAGCCTACTGAGTCAGGATTTGTTTTAATTGATAGTGTCTTGGCTATATCCTTTAAAAAATCTAAATGCTATTGATTCAAGTGGATTTAATTTATCACTGGTGCAACATAATTGTTTACAAATGATCCCCTGCTGCTCCCCCAGGAACCTGACAAGCCAGCTGACAGAAAATCGTTTAGTTGAGAAAAAGAATATTTAGTATTGCGTACTGACTCAGCTCAAGTATTTATTTTAATACCTGTTCTTAATGCCAAGAGTGGTTGATAAAAGGGATTGGAAGCACGTTAAGGCTGCTGAATCTGGGGTGAATATGAGAAAAAGCATTTACTTGGTGACTTATATGTGAAGGTCTTGTTTGCTGGGGAGAGGAGATAGGAAAGTTGAATTGTTGCTAATCGAACTAAGATTTTTTTTTTCCAGTTCTTTAATGCAATGGCATTTTATTCCTCCTCTTCTCCTATTTGCTAGAACTATTGTAGCTCAGCCAGTATCAAAGAGCTGAAAAATCAATGTAAGGCACGATGTCTGTGAAAGGTCAGAAGTGAGAGAGAGTTCAGCCTAATAACGTTTTAAAGTCTTATGGAAAGGATACTTCATAAAATATTAAAAAATCAATTGAACTTTGGTAAAACTTTAGTTGAGTATCAATACTGAACAGGAGACAACTTAGCAAGGGAGGAGATGGGAGTGGGGCATGGGCATTCAGACTTTTACTGCAGTTTCCCTCATCTTGAGCAGTTTTCCTGATCTTTAGCAGTTTTTCTTAACTTGAATTAACTGGGAAAGACCACTGTCTCGGAAAACTAGGGAGACCCCAACTCCCTAGTTTTGATACAAATGTGTCTTTCTAATTTACTACTTGTATCCATGATACAGTAATTTAAAATACTCCAGGCTACATGAGAAAGCTTCCTGCTGCCTCACCTTCTTTCAGTTCTAATGAAGTACATCATCCCAAGAATAGAAAATTTCATACTTCTTAATCCATTGCTTACATTTGGCTTCATAAAATCATCTCATATTGCTCAAGATTAATACATTTGGTTACTTTTTGAATGCAGTTGCGATTATTAAAAAAGTAATGGCTAGGGAATCAGAAAACTGCCTAATTTCCAAATCAAAAACCCTAACAGCCATTGCCTGTATAATTTAGTAGACCTTTTGTGATAGCAGTGATTTTCACAAACAACTCACATCTCTCTGGTTTGGATTTTATTCCTTTAGCTATTTGTCTGTTAATAGCACATTCATAGCAGCTGATGTTAGTTCCATCGGTTTCATTTTTTCAGTGCTTTGTTTATGTTCTTTTGGGTTTTGGCAAAAATAAATATTTTTCCTACGCTGTCTAAGCAGTGTCAGATTCATTGTCTGAGGAGTCCTTCTGTCACTTTTTCATCCTTTGGGAGTGGGTTATTCTTAGAAAACTCTTGATTTCACCAGGAATTTTACACATGGAATCTTACGGAAACGTTACTTTAATATGTTTGGTAATACAAGTAGCAACAAATTGAGCATCTGTTATAATGGACACTCAGTCACAATGGAATTGCTGCAGATCTTAATATGATCACCCCAATCTTTCAGTAAAATCCACCTGCCAGGATTTTATCCAGGCTTTAAGTTTCTTGCAGATTGCTTGGCATGCTGTAAGACAAACAAAAGTCAGGGTTTTGGTCTGAAAAATGATCTGCAAAACTCTGGTTTACTCTCTAGATAGATACAAAGAAAATTGTAAATGATCATTTTTCGTAAATTAAACCCACCAAAGCAAAAAAAATCCCCACTGTCAGGGCTGAACATAACAGTGCTTGTCTTTCATCTTAGTTCATTCAAGAATCATAGACTACTCATAATTTTGGCTAAGTAGTGCAAATGGGTCAATGCCAAAAGGCAGACTCTCTGCATACCAGACAACTAACAGAAGCAACCTCAGCAGAAAGCTCTGTAGTGGTGGCTGTTATTCTGGATAATGCAAATGATGGTGGACTGGATGCTGGAAATGGTTTGGGATACTCCAGCTGTATTACTTTCTCTGCTTTTCGGGGTTCAAACCCACATCACCTTGCCAAACTGTGGGAGGAACAGCTGGAAATATCTCAGCACCCAGCACCTCTTCAGGGGAGTACTATAATAAAACAACTTCTTTTGTCCAATGACTGTTCAGTAATTTGTCTGAATTACACCTGAGTCATCTCTCTTACTCTGGGAGTCCAAGCCCAACTTTTGTGATGGACCCAACTAAAACACCCGTGTTGGTCAACAAGGTCCAGATTTTCTCAGGAAGACAATCTGTGAGGTATCATGGGCATGACATCAACTACGTGAGGCTCACCATTGCTGTTCTAGCCTGGTCCAGATACAGCACGTGATGCTGAGAGGTTGTTCCCAGAATATGTCGTTCAGGCTGAGTCAGGATGCTAAAGTCCAACCCTTACTCAAGACCAGATCTCATCTTATTATTGTAACCAGCAATTGTTACCATGTTCACATTTCCTTATCACATTGATTAACAATCACTTGCTTACAACTATTTCCTAAAATTCAGTGACTTATTGATAATGTATTTAAAATTTGTTTTCCCTTAAATACTCACAGGAGATGAAGGACAATTAGGAAATCTTAATAGACCAATTATTCCTTTGTGGTTTCTTCAGCTACATTTCAGTGTGCCTTTTATCTTATATTAAAGTCCACAAATCAATATATATATAGTATTTCAGATAACATAGAACAGGAGATCAAACAATAGTAAATGTGATTGAAATAGGATATAAAATGGGAATTAGCTAATGGTTTAATTTAATTTATACTCTAGAATTGTCATTAAAGGAAAGAACATATCAACCATTAGTGCATGAGCAAATATTTACTATGATTAAATGGGGAAACTGATGGTACCTTACTTGTTGGTGCTTCACTTCCTGAATGATCCTCTTATTTCTTTATGTTTTTTAAGTTTCCAAGTCCTGGAACCAAGATGGTAGAAGTATATGATTCCATTTGAGAGATTTAAATCCTAGGTTCAAATTACATTGCCTTTCTGGGTTACTTTCCTGTATGTCTTTGGAAGAGCATCACTGAAATGATGGGATACTGTACCCAAAAGCAGAAATTATAGAACTACTAGAAAATTTGCCTTGGGGGTGTGATTGCTGTGTCTAATCTGTAGGTAGAGGAAACACACAGCTGCTTTCTAAAAAATGAAGTCGTGGGGGAGGCTGTTGCATCCTGCCTCCATAACAGTGAGCCATGTAGGAGCAGCCTGCTATGTTCTGCCATGCTGGGAGAAGGAATTTCACATTTATAATTAGCTACAGATATCAACCATATGAAACTATGGAGGAGAAATGATGAGAGGTATGACATTGTCAGCAGACGATTTTTCTGTTTCAAATAGCTCTACTTTCAATGAAAATGCCTGAAATCTGTCTGCTGTGTAGCCAGAATACCTGCCTATGTTTATGATCATTACACTGGAGTGGAAAGCAAATGGAAGCATGTACTGTAAACAAGGACATCATAAAAATGGTCAACTCTCCTCACAGATAAACACTTTTGTCTTGAGCTCATTTGCATAATCACCTGAGATTAATATTAACTTAGATAATAGCATCATCTATTGAGAATTTACAATAATAGTTAAACTTCAAAATACCATTTGTTACCTCACTTTTGTAGTCATTAAAAATCCAAATATGTTTTATCATTGTTTCTGATATCTGATTGTAATTTATTAACTATGATTAAATAAGTCTTTCTGTCTATGTAGGGATAAGGGGGAGAGGAATTGCCCCCCACCACCCATCTCTCGAGGGCAGAGACAGGCGGCGGAGGCCCCAGCACGCAGGGAGTCCAGCAGCGAAGAGAGCTTTATTCAATTTTCCCGCAGCTTATAAGGCTGCTGGGAGGGACGGGTTTTACCGCTCGGCCAACCAATGAGAGGAGACAATAGAGTAACCATGGGAACCCAGGAACCAGGGATGGACAGGTGAGAAAACCAATGAGACCACAGGATTTACATACATGAGGAGTTAAACATAGTATATATAATACCCAAATACCAAAACACAGAGTTAACAATTTCCAACCCACGACATCTCCTTCTTTCTTATTTTATATTGAAGAAGAAATGAGGGAGGGAGTAAAACAGGTAATTTTAAAATTTATGTTAATACTTACACATGCTAAACCCTATATGAAATTATTAAAAGAGAAATCTCCAAATTAGATGTTACGTGGGCCTTTTAGGGAGGCTTCCACCCCCGGCCACTGACATCTCCTGATAAATGACTGGGCTAGTCCTTGGTCATGTCAGGAGACTGTTCCTCTGCAAATACCCTCTGTAGAGCTTAAGGCTAGAGGGTATTGAAATGTGTTGATGACCCAAGAGTCTTTCATCTTGGGGACTTGCTATTTGAGTGAGTGAATTCAGTGTGTAGAGATTTCTAAATTAATAAGAAAAATTAAATTTTGGCTTAGACAACAAGGAAGAACTTGATATACTTTTGAACTTTTCAACACTTTGAGGGTTTTCAAGTTTTCATACACTCACTCTCACAAGCTTTCATGGAGGCCTCCATTCACTCACACAAACACACTCTTGAATTTACCTCAGTGTTTATCATTCAAGTTTAACAAACTACAAATCATAACATTTCTATAGGTTAGAGATAATGTATACATTCCCTATTTTCAAAGC